>JAWZYV010011981.1:0-360836 GCA_038373885.1 Cheiracanthium punctorium | reverse complement strand
ATTATATACATTTGACATTTCTGCGGTGTTTAATTACCGATTATAATCTTTCCTTTTTTTTTTTTGGTGACGCTATTTTGGATTTTTGTATGTCGTTTAAGCAGCGCATCCTATTTAGATCTTGTGTCTTTAATCCTCAGCCAACCCACTGACTTGTCAATGAAGTTCAACTGCACATGCGTTACATGATACATCCAAGGGCGCCGGCAGCATTTTTTCTAGGGGGGGGGCGCACCCAAGATATAAATATTTATACTGGGTGTCCCATAAATACCGCCCACACTCTGCAGAGCCAGATTCCTCGCTGGGAGTACATACAAAATGCTCAAAGAACTGTACCTGTACGATCTATAGTTTTTGAGAAAAATAGGAAAAACAAAATATGACGTCACATCCCGTGCGGGGGAAAAAAAACTAGAAACATTAAATTGGATACTGGATTACATATGGGGACTCGGTGTTATGGCCACTACAATCTGCCAGCTATGGATTGCTTTCAGTGAAAACGATTGGAAGAATTGATCTACCGAGTCCTAATTACAACAAATAGGGATTCAGTCCTTCCCCTTCGTTCTGGTGTATTTAGCCCTTTAAGGCGCAGTGATCCCGCTCTGGGAACGCCCAACTCTAACGTTTTGACTGTTGCCAGTCACGAAGAATAGATTGGATTTCTGTAAAAATAGTGGCGGGTGACATAGCTCCACAAGAATCCTTTACTTTTGAGCACATTTCCCGTAAAAAAATTGTCAGGATTATTTTTAAAAGCACTGGCATCTGCTGAAAAATGGAAGAAACGCGAGAACAGCTGGATAGATTGCCCAATGCTGGAAAAAGGGCAGCCGTTGCCATCGCTCGACTTAACTACCAGCAAGATGGCGGACGATCGAAACGTTCATCGCGTGTCACCGATCTAGAGACCTTTTTTGGCGCAGCTGGCTGTGCGCGAGCACAGCCAGCTGTCGTCAAAAAAGGGTCTCTAGATCGGTGACACGCGATGAACGTTTCGATCGTCCGCCATCTTGCTGGTAGTTAAGTCGAGCGATGGCAACGGCTGCCCTTTTTCCAGCATTGGGAAAGGGTTGCGCCTCAAAGGGTTAAGTGGGTACCAGATTGATGGAACGTAAGCAGTTGGCCATTACACTGCGCACGCATGTAAGCCTCTATATGCGCGGTGGACATTTTGAGCATTATTTTATGAAAGCATATGCAAAAAAAAAAAAAAAAGGGTATGTTCATGATTCCAATAAAGGCTCTTTTCGTGCACCGGAAACGTGACGTTTCTGCATTTTTCTCGCTCTTTTCTTGAGAACTACGGGTCGTACAGGTATGGTCCTTTTAGCACTTTTATGTACTCCCAAGGAGATACACGCTTAAATCTATTGAGTAAAATAATAATCAAACGGAGTATATTTTTACTCAATTTTTGACTTCAAACAGCCATTCTCCCGATTGAGTAAAATTTGCTCAATTCTTCGACAAAAATCAATGGAGCGAAAAATTCTCAATTTTTGAGCATTCTACAACAGCTCCATTTAGGCTAAATAATAATCAAAATTGAGGACTGTCTGTCCGTTTTTGATTAATATAACTGTACTCAATTATGATTATTATTTAAGCTATAGAATGAGTGTTTTTGCAAAATAAGTCCTTTTTTTAATTAACACATCTGTACTCAATTAAGATTATTATTTTAAGCTAGAAAAAGGGTGTCTTATGAAAATTGGCTGTTTTTGATTAATATATTGAATGATTCGTTCTCTTCATTTTTTATTATCAGAGCTATAATCTATTATTATAAGCCCGAGAAAATAAATTTTAAATCAAGGCAAATACATTACATATATCTTAATACACTATAAAAAAGTATTTTTTTAATAAATAGAATATAATTTCACTATAGTCTCTTGTTATAAAACGAATTCACAGTACAGTCAGAATACAGAAATGCAATCATGGTTAAACCAGCTGTGAGATTGAATTAAAGAAGCAACCCAATTTATTGACATGAGAAAGGTAAAATACTACTGACTCACTTTGGGTGGAGATATCACAACTTCATTTACAACAGCTTTTTATAATCCAATCGTAAGAAACTATGTCATTAAAGCGAAATCTTTACCTAAAGCATCTCCTCCCTATCTAGGCTGAATTTATTTCACAACTCTGAATATGAAAAAGATTCATTTGGTATTCGGATATAACATAAAATAATCAACAGCGAATACACACACAACTACGCCCGACTATGAACTAGAGATGGGGAAAGAATGAACACCCTGTTCTTTTGAACCTGTTCTCAAGAAAGAACGGGAACACCCTGTTCAGTGATCACGGCAAAAACATGTTCTCAGTTCATTAAGGTCCGACGCTTCAAAATTTTATGGCAGGCAAGCGTGTTGAAAAGAGAAATTTTGGAAAATGCCTTAGAGGTGAAATTTCTTATTTCTCATTGAAAGGCACGATTAATATTTTTTTGCTAAGAAAAATTTAAATTCTGGGGGGCAGACCCCCCCCCTCCCCCACATTGGCTACGTATCTGATGGTGGGGACAGAAGTTCACAATTTTAGCTTTATCAAATTCTAATTGTGGAATCTTAGTTATTTTGAGAAATAATGATAACGAAGATGATTATCTGGGGGGGGGGGATAGAACTTTTAACCCAACCTACCATAATTTTAAAGAGGACCCGGGCTAAGAATAAGAAACTTTCTTATATGTTCAATACGAAATGCACTCACAGGAAAACAATTCGTCAATTTTTATTATTCCAGCCAAACTACTCAATTTGAATCAAAGTAAAAAATTTAATAATAAAGAAAATGATAGTCTGAAACACAAACAAATCGAAAAAAAATATTTTATCAAAGTCAAACAATAATATAAGCATTACACTATCTCCATATAAAACGCGCCTTCGCTTCATACGCTCTTATTGGCTGAAAAAGAACCTGTTCCGGAGCAGCCTCTCCTATTGGCTGAAAAAGAACACGTTCTTTGATCACGACTCGAGGAGTTGTCCGAGTAGTGAGCGGGAACACCTAGTTCTTTGCACCTAGTTCAGCGTTCTTTTCCTGAGCTGGAGTTCTTTTTCGGAACGGAGAGCTAAGAGCGGGAACGGGGTAAAAGGCGTTCTCTTGCTGAACAGGTTAAAAGAACTGTTCTTCGGTGAAAGGTGTTCTTTCATTAAATCTGTTCCCTGTTCTTTTGCTTTAATTAAGTTCTGAGCTAGGGTCAAAGTTGTAGACTTGGAGTCAGAAGCAAGGCCGTACTTAGACGGGGGGGGGGCAAGGGCGGATTAAAGGGGGGGGCGGAGGGGGCGACCGCCCCCCCCGAGAAAAAAGAAATTAATGTAAAAGATCCTATTTTTTCTTCCAAAAAATGGATGTATATGTCAATCCTCTAACTTACCGCCCCCCTCCCGACAAAAATGCATTAATCCGCCACTGGGGGGTCCTATGAGTTCGGACGCCGCTCCCCCGAACTTATTACATTATATGTACATGGTGTATTTATACAGGGACGTAGCCAGAAATTTTTTTCTGTGTGGGGATGGTGAGGGGCATGGGCGCCGGCAGCATAGGGCAAGGGGGGCAATGCTCCCTCCCCCTGGATTTTTGTATGCAGTGTTATCCTTTGCTTTTTGCTCTTCCACATGGTAACTATCGTTGAAGTAGTCTTTGCCCCCCCTGGGAAATATTCTGCCGGCGCCCATGGTGAGGGGTATGAAATGCAGTGATGTATAAATGAACGAAATGTTTCTGCAGTAATAAAAAAAAATTTAATCTTGCTAAATTAGACAGAAATTTTAATCCGGAAAATTTTATCCCGATATACGATGCTCCCCGACTCCGAAATTATTTTCTAGGTATGGCCCTGGTCGGAAGCCATGTAATTTTATATGCCAAAGTCGTATTCATTTTCTTAAATCGTAGTCGAAGCAATCGACATATTTATACACGCGTATTATTTTTAATCTGGAGCCTGATACTTACAGCTTTTTAAACGGAGTCTTTAATTTTTAAGCTGGAGCATGTACTTTTTTACATTTTAAGGCGCAACCATTTCCCAATGCTGAAAAAAGGGCGGCCGTTGCCATCGCTCGACTTAACTACTAGCAAGAGGGCGGACGATCGAAACGTTCATCGCGTGCCACAGATCTAGAGACCCTTTTTTTGACGACAGCTGCCATTAAAATATTTTTACAAAAAATTACTGTTAACATACTTGATTGAAGAAAGCCAGAATGTTGGTTGCAAAGTTTTTTTTAAACATTTTACAATTGTTGTTGTTGTTGCTAATGCCCTCTGGCAACCCGCGGGGCGGTGCCAGATCCCTCAAATAGGCAGGCGATGGGCGGAAGGGGCTGCTTCCATTTTAATGAGCCCCAGTGGGAGGAACTCCGACTCAGCTTGGGGTCCCCTAATTTTGAACCAATTCCAGAGGAGGGACCCACCCCTGAAATCGGCACCCCCAGAGGTATCGTTTAACAATTTGGAGGACATTGAAGCCACGACGGATTTTACGTGCACCAGCTAACATTAGGGCACACGGTCCCACAGCAGTCGAGCCCAGAGGAAGTTGACCCTCCCAAGCACTGGCCAATCCGGATGCTGCTTCACTTTTCGTGTTCTTATGGCAACGGAGTTTAGTGCCCAGACCACTGCGGGTTTTACAATTGTATAGTACATGTTAAAAAGACGTATATTTTCATTTTTAAATTGAATAAAATAGTCATAATAAAGCTACCATAAATCAAAGAACCTGTTCTCAAAAGAACAGGAAGAGAAGAACTGTTCTTTAAAAAAGAACGGGAACGGTGAACAACTGTTCTTTGAAAATAACGGTTTTCCCCACCTCTACTATGAACCGTTAGCCGTTGAACAGCGTGGGTCACGTGGCTAGGTAATAGGATAGTAGTAATAGGATATGGGTCGTGGGAGAGAAGAGACAGACAGAATACTCAAGTAGACAAGATTTTTGCAGAAAATGAGTTAAATAGAATATAGCGGATGGGGAGTGCTGGGGCGAATTGAGGCATTCACAAATTATTGTCTTGAATGAGTATTTTTTGGCGTAAAAGGATTTAAACGCCCTGTATGCAGAGCCTGATTATCACACGGGCATGCGGGGCAATAGCCCGGGGCCCCCGGAAAAATAAGGGCCCCTGAATCTCCCGATTTATTGTTATCGTGATTTATTACATATTCATATATACTGCAATAATAAATGTGTTGCAACTAAATTTCCTTTGTAATATCTATAGCATAATTTTTAACAATAAATTGATTTAGAGATTTATCTCCTGTTCTTCTAATTCAATGGACTTTAAGACTCATGGATCAATAAACAAGAAGTTAGGAGTTTTTGAAAACGTATGGTATGGTTATATATATGCTTATCACAAGATATCCGAATAATTTAAAATGCTTGTGATAGCATAGGGGGCCCCCAAATAACCTCTTTCCCCGGGGCACCGACCACCTATGATCAGGCTCTGCCTGTATGCATGAATATAAACATAAGTCATTTTCCTGAGATGAAAGAGTCTCACACTGTAAAAATGTCTGCTAAACTGTCAGAGAAAAACTGTCAGCCAGGACGCCAGTTTATTTCCGTATATTTTACAGAAGTCATCCGTATTTTTTTCCATATACGGAAGATTTCTGTAAAATAAACTGAGAATCTGTAAAATTTACGGAAGACTTCTGGTAAAAAAAAACAAAAAAAAAACACGGAAATAAACTGGCTTCCGGGCGAACAGTTTTTTCTTTTCTGTAAATTTGACAGACTTTTTTTGAAGCGCACTTTTTGTCTCTCAATTTCATTTTTATTTATTAATTCAAGTTCACACTTTCACTCATAGATAACTCGCGTTCAGAGCTGTATTTCTAATTAGACCAGAGCTACAAATTCTGATGAACTCGGTTATAGTGACCTCGATTATAGTTATAGCTCTCTCATAACGTCAAAATATACTGTTGCCACTTGACTTGCCCACAGAATGCACAAGCAATGTAACTCGTTATAGTCAAATAATTATCTGATCTTTTCAGTATCATTGAAAGCGAGTTTAACTGTATTTTTTGTACACTAACTGTAAGGGTTTATTTTTAAACTAACTATTTTTTTTTTTTGTAAAAAGTACTTTAGAAATAATAGACAGTTTTTAAAAAGAAAAAATTTAATTCATTAGGCACAATTTTCAATGATTTTCACTTCTAACTTTCCACCTTCAGCGGGGGGCTTGAGCCCCCATAGCCCCCCTGGGGCACCTATGATGTGACCCTTCCATTTTAAAGTAAATAAAAAACTTTGTAAAAAACACACATAAGATGTTATAGGTAAATTTCGGTTATAGTAAATTTCGGTTTCAAAGTCGTTTTCAAACCTGTTAATAAACTTAAATTTTCTTCCCTTAAAGATCCTATTCCTACTGAGAACCGTTGGGGTGTTTATTATATTCCTTGTGGATCTTGTGATTTGGGCTATATTGGTCAGACCAGAAGAGCTCTCAAATTTACGCTCAAAGAGCACGAGAGATATGTTTCTAAACACGAAGTTTCCAAATCTTCTATTGTCTCACATTGTTGGAATTCCAATCATCGTTTTCAGTTTTCTAAGGCTAAGACTTTGTGCACTCCTCAGTCTTTGTCTCATCTGGATTTTTTGGAAGGTTTTTTCATTACCCAGCACTTAGAACGTCTTGTGTACGATGGTTCTTCCGTTCCTTTCGTTCATTCTGCTTGGAAGTTGCTGTTGTAAGGTTCTTTTCACTTTCTCCGTCTACTCCCCCCCTCCCTCTTTTTTCTTTTTCTTTCGTTCCCTTTCCCCCTGTATTCTTTTAGTTTGTTTGCCCCCCCTTTTTTATGGGTGTGTACGTGTGTTACTGTCTTTCTTTTACGTTTTTATTTATTTTTAAAAAAATTATATATACTGTGCTGTCCTGTTCGTGGTTTTTAATTAAAAAAAAATAGTGCTCTATTTGTTTTTTGTTTTTTTGTTTGTTCTGTTTTCTCTTTTTTGTGTGTGTGTTTGTTTTCGTATGATCCTTTTATTATTATTATTATTTTTTTAATTTTATTTATTTATTCCTTTTTTATTTCTGTTTTTTGTGCTTCTTTCCTTTCCTTTTTATCCCATATTTCATTTTTTTCTTTCTCCCCACTCCGTGGTTTTGTTCGACTTTTTTTTGCCCCTTGTGGCAACATCTTGCTTGTTTATCTCTTTTCAGTTCCCTGTGTTGCTTGCGACAAAGGGCTTGGACTGATGAAGGCCAAAACAATTTTTGGTTGAAACGTGCGTATCCTCTTACCTATAACATCTCATGTGTGTTTTTTACAAAGTTTTTTATTTACTTTATTGTTTAACACCAGTATTTTGAGTGTTTTTTCGGACCCTTCCATTTTAAGTCCATATTTTTCTGCTAGACTACGTTTTATTAACCTTTTACAGTATGAATTCAGATCCAGAAACATTTTAAATTAGTTTTTTGGATATTTTGCCTTCTAAACTTTTAGTTAAAGAATATTAGTCATTTAAATTAGGGAAAAAAATGTCCCCCCCCCCTTTCCAATTGGGAACATGGGTCATTTCTGACTATACTTTTTAGGAGCTATACTTTGACAATACTTTTATGGGTAGTTTAAATAATAAGTGAAATATTAAGAATAAATGAAAGATTTTTATTTTTAAATTTATGTAACGATGTGAATTAAGGTTGAAGCGGAAGGGGGGGGGGTATCAAGATAGCTCCGTAAAAATTTAGGAAAATTTATATTTTTTTATGATTTTTTATCCAGTTTTCTACTCATGACAGAAGTGCAAATTCTATTTCAAAAATCAAGTCATCTTCTAATTTTTTTCTGGTCAATATTGATAAAATTTAATTTTTCATTAGATTTTTTAGCGGATGTTCCCAATTGGGAACATGGGCCTGTAAAAAGTTTAAATGACAACTCACTAGCAGCGTGCGTGGAGAATGGAGATATAAAAGGAGCATAATGAGAGCGGCAGATTTTAATTTTGTCAACGGGGCGGTATGGACCTAAATACGACCTCGCTCGTATCCAGATTTCTGTGCGGGACAGCCAGCTGCGTCAAAAAAGGGTCTCTAGATCTGTGGCACGCGATCAACGTTTCCATCGTCCGCCCTCTTGCTGGTACTTAAGTCGAGCGATGGCAACGGCTGCCCTTTTTTCAGCATTGGGTCATGTATCCAGCTGTTCTCGCATTCTTCCATTTTTCAGCAGATGTGAATCCTGTTAAAAAGAACCGTGACCATTTTTTTATGGGAAATGACGTGCTAAAAAGTAAAGGATTCCGGTGGAGCTATGTCACCCACAACTATTTTTATAGAAATCAAATCTATTCTTCGTGACTGGTAACAGTCAAAACGTCAGAGTTGGGTGTTCCCAGAGCGGGAACACTGCGCCTTAAGGGGTTAAACGGGGAGTACATCGGAGCAACGGCAGATTTTACGTGCACCAGCTCTTTTCAGCGTACACGATTTCACAATATCGAACAATTCCACTACTCTTGATAAATGAAGCAATCGAATGCCCCTTATGAGAAATGCACAGGATAGACGGAAAAATTCAACGTGAACTGTGTGTGACATACGGCATGGCTGGCCAGCTGAGAGAGGCCCAGAGGTAAAGTTCCAGTGGGCCTCTGTCCTATGCTTGTGCTACTGTGTAACTTTCATTTTATAGAACCGAAAATCTTTTTTTTTAGGTTCTCATGCTGCCTGAATAGTTATAAGCAATGGTCTTATTCCCATGTTACATACATTAAACACATACGGTACGGAAACGTTGTTATCGTTTTACACACACTTTTCGTGATTTAGTATATTGTGCTGCCATCTGCAGACAGAATTAAAAAGTAACCTCGAACTGACAGAATAGATTTTTAGTGCTGTCATCTAGAGACAGAATTAAAAAGTAATCTCTGACTGAGCCAATAGATGTTTAGTGCTGCCATCTATACGACGTTATATGCACTAATTTGGAAAGGAAAACGCCAAACTTACTTGGTTGCGTACACTTAGAGATAATTTAATTTAAAGGTAAAAATAATTATAAGTTAAAATAGCATGGTGTGTGTGTGTGTGTGTGTGTAATATAATACATGTATGTGTATTCTAAAACTAAATTGTTTATTATTTTGAAAATTAAATGTATATTTAAATCAAATTACAAATTCTTATTCTGAGTTAGAATTTAATGAATTAACCTATTTGTCGTCGTACTCCGGCTATCTCCTTATGTACTCCACTTCAGGGGACGCTGTGCATGTTGTGTTACCTACATGGGTAAACCTACACAAGGTATATCTGCCTAAGGGCAGTGCCTTCGGCAGAGGACTTTTTAAAAGGTTCTAAAGCGTATTCACGGAGCAATGGAGAAAACCATCCAAAACTTCAGATCGTTACTTTGACAGCTGTTCAGTTGGCCCTGGAGCTTCACACTTCAGCCACCTACTATGGTACAGCTTTAGTATGGTCGCTTTGGCGAACTTCTTATTTGGCGACTTTTTCTTGGCGCGATAAAGGATGCTATTATGGTAACCCCGCCGTTTGATGATTGGAAGTTAAGGTATGGTAACCTAAACCCGGTGGGTTTTTTTCCGGAAAATGGCGATGACAGACAATGTGCTTTATGGTTTTATATTAAGGGTGTGTTTCTCGTGAGTTTCGCCAAAGGAACTTCGATTGTACACATTAACTTCTGATT
Source organism: Cheiracanthium punctorium (assembly GCA_038373885.1). Lineage (NCBI taxonomy): Eukaryota > Metazoa > Arthropoda > Arachnida > Araneae > Cheiracanthiidae > Cheiracanthium > Cheiracanthium punctorium. The sequence goes on along the minus strand of JAWZYV010011981.1, from coordinate 351,101 downwards.
AAATGAAGATAATAGTTAGAAATTTCAGTATCATATAGATGAAGACGGCAGAAATCTATTACTACTATTTTTTTTTTCGATTAATGTGGTCTAAATATTGTTTTAGAAGCCATTATTTATTTACGAATTGTCGATCCTTATTAGCGATAAAAGCAGCCAAGTGGACAGCTTTTAAATATTTGCTTGTAATTAAAAAAACCAAAATATTTTTTACTTGTTTTATGAAGTCAAAAAAAGTGTACATGTAGAGGAATATTTTAAATTAAAAAAAAAATTTTTTTAGTCAATAATTTTTATTTATTTTTTTCATGAAAATATTTTGCCATTATTGCCAGTGTGTAGATGGCAGCACCACCGCTTTTTGAAAAATACTTTCAGGATATTAGAAATCTCCACCCACTTGTATCTGAAGGGTTCTCATTGGCTGGATTGTTTTACTGACCAGAAAGAAAATCTCACAGACAAGGGCAAATCAGATTTGCAGTTGATATTATTGTAACGCCCTTCAAAAAGTGCACTAAATTTAAAATAATTACAGGAAAAGAGGAAGTAATATTCTTTTTAAAAGAAAGTGAAAAACTAAAGTAATATTTTCCGGCTTCATTTATTCTTAATTTAATTATTCTAAAAATATTACTGTGTTAAAATCATAATAAAAATAATACGAAAATTACTTTTAAAGTTTGTTTTACATAATAGATGATTAAGGACTACTTACTAACCAGTGGCGTAACTAGTAGCTAGGGGCGTATCCAGAGGCGGCAAAAGTTTGTTTAAAAAAAGTTAGAAGAAGATTCCGGACACATACAAGGTTACACAATCTTTTTTTTTTAACTTTTTATTAGTAAAATCATCGATTAAATTTAGTATTTATTTAATAAAACTCGTTGCTAACTGACATCCCTTATTTCCACTGTTTGTGCTTTTCATTACATTTTTTCTGCACTTTTTAAGTAAAGTGTGTTTCGAAAGTTAAATCTATAAAAATTATAAGATAAATTTTTATTTTGGAAGAAAAGCTGCACGTTTAGAAACGTCGAAATTTAATTTGCAAAACGGCATATTTATATTTTACTTTTTTATTTATATATAATATAAATTCCAAGTCACTTCGGGGGTCCCCTCTTTACGCATGTGTGGTTTATTAAATAGCCTTGAAATTTGTGGCTTCATCTGTACATTATTCGTATAAATACTTTTTAAAATGATTTTATTTTATAAAATAATGTTTTAAAAGAATTATGGAAAAGGGAGCTAGTGCCAGAGTGAACTATTTTATAGTGTAGTGTAGAGTGTGTTTAAGGCAAATGTACGCTTGGGATATTTGCCGGAGGGGGGGGGGGTGCGTGTGGCAAAAGACTTTTTAAGGGGCTCTAACGCGCATTCACGTAAGATCTGGAGAAAATCGCTCAAAACTGCAGACCGTTAGAAAGACGGCTGCGCGAGAAGACAGAATCTGTAACCTCCACACTTCAGCCATCTCTCAATGTTTAGTGGTGAACATGAACAATTTATAAATTTGACATGAAGAGCATAATGTAAATACTGTGTTTGATGCATCTTTTTCTTTCTTTTTTTAAACAATAAAAGGTACATTTACTATTATTTTTATTAATATCTAAATTATAAGCTGTATAGTTATTTAATAAGCTTTGGGGAAACTTGTTCAGAAACATGACTTTGACATCACAAAGTTAAGAAGAATTTTTTACTTGGATAAAATGAAGAACCAAAAATGTAACGTTCTTGTAGAATATTTATAATAATTTCATATAAATATTTAAATATGTTACGCTTGAAACTGCAAAACTGTGAGCAGTTCGTAGTACTTTCATGAAACTTTCCTTGGAATTTAGGGCGCCTCAGCTGCCTGAAATAAGGAATTAAAGTACTAATTACTTATAACCTGAAAGTATTAGTTATTAAAATATTATATTGTATTGTGTGTATTAAGGCAAATCTGCCTCGAGGGGCATCTGTCTAGGATGGGGGTGTCTTGGTCGGAGGACTTGCTAGGGAGTTCTAACGCGTATTCATGTTACATCTGGAGAAAACCGACCAAAACTCCAGACCGTTAGATCGACAGCTGCGCGACGGGGCCCAAACACGGGACCTTCACACTTCGGCCGTCTACCATTCTGAGTCCCTTATCCACTCGGCTATGGTGGGGCTACTAAAGTATTATTTTAGATTATGATCCAATGCTGTGAAGAGGGAAAGAGACAAAGGGCACGCCCCCCCCAAAAAAAAACTGTTCAAGAGCGCTTTCTAGTAGCAATCCTGGAACTATGAACAAAGCTCCTGTCATTTGAACAGAAGTTTATATATATACAGTGCGCACCGGTTAAAACGGACTGGGATATAACGTACTATCGGTTATAACGTACCTGGAATCTAGGTCGCGATTGAAGTCCTATATTTATAATGTTATTTCACTTCGGTTAAAACGAATCACGGAAAAAAGCGCACCGGAAAAAAGCGCCCGGAAAAAGCGCACAATATTGAATGGGTGTGTATTTTGAGAAGACGGGGGGGGGCGTGAATTTAAAAAAAAAATGTGAGAAACAAGTGGGCGTCCAAAAGGGCGTAAACAGAGGTACATTAGTGTATTTTGTATTTATCTCTATTGAAAATTGCCATACAGACAATTTTTCTAAGAACAGTGGCCTGATTTGTAAGTATACACTATGCAGAGTAGCCCATGGCCGTCCGAAACGCCTCATTGCCCTTTGCCGTTTTATGATTTTTTTAAATATTGTTAATTTTTCGTATCAGTTTTATACGAAATTTTTCACACTCTGAATGACCCTCTCCCCTCCCCCCGTATGAAATATTTCTGGCTACGCCACTGTCTCACAGTAATACTATGTTAGAATGATGATCCCAGTCACAATGTCAAAGTAATAGATAGTTTTTAGAAGTACAGCACGAAAATTTAAAATTTTCTAAGTATTCTCGTACGCAAAATGATTTTCATATAAATGCACATCTCAAAGGAGGGTATTGCAGAAAACAAATTATGAAAAGACGCAAATTTTATTGCATCATACTCATTGTACATCATTATTTGATTGCAGTAGAGTGGGATATTTGTTATTGCAAAGACAATTGAAATTTTTAGCATTTTTGTGATTCTTATATCTTTAATAAAACATTTTTTTTTAAATTTTATAGTGCTTCTATTTCTCTCTAGGGGGGGGGGGACAATACTTGAAAAAAGGAATAACATTTTAATAAATTCTCGGATTAGTTTTTCGAGAAATAATAGTGCGTTTGAACTTCCTATTTGATTCTGCACTGATCAAGAATCACCGTGTGCAGGCGGTGTATGTGCGCGTTAAATTAAGGGGAGCCGCATGTCTTCGTCTCTCGATGGCTAGGTAATTGGAAGAGAAAAATATTTCTTTAATACTAATTATCAAAATTAACCCTTTTCTCATTCAGACGAGTTTAACATAATCCAGTCTCAATAATTTTTTAATCTCAGCAACACAACTTTACGGTAATGCTACATTATTTGTTGTTTTGTAAAGTAAGTTTAACATTAAAGCTCAAAGTCTTCTCCCTATTTGTTCAGCATTAATTTTCTTTGAAAAGATTGTCATGATGATGTTATCTACTGGCTATTATCATATTATGTTTATAATAATATAGGTAAATTAAGCCAATGATACAGTTTAAAATCAATCATTTCAATCTTATCAGACTATTTTCAGAAAGAGATCAAGTGTACAAAGTGTGTATTTCAGCCAAATTTTGCTGACGGCTAAAACTTTTTTTGGTGGTGGTGGTGGTGGGAGGGGGGGGGGTTGGAGGAAGGTGAAAAATATTTGAATTTAAAAGTACAAGACTAAGGAATTATACCTTCATGTAAATATATATATATATATATATATATATATTTATTTATTTATTAGAATATTTTAACTTTGTTTAGCAACAAATAATAGTAACAATAAAAAATCTGGAGTGACTCCACTCGACTTTCCGAACACTTACGATTAAGATCATTACCAAGCACTTAAATAAATTTTAATCGATGAATAATTCAAACATATATACCAAATTGAAACTCAATCGAATGCACCGTTTAAACGCTTGCGCACTTTCAAGAATTTCTCCCCATATGCCATTATGCCATAACATAAAAGAAAGTTTTGTCGTAGCCCTTTAGGAGAACTATAAGTCCTATACACACCAAAATCAATACCGGTCTTAGGATGGTGGTTTATAACATGTATACCGAATTTGAGCTCAATCGAATGTATCGTTTTAACGCTAGCGCACTTTCAAGAAATTCCCCCATAGGCCATAATGTAAAAGAAATCTTTGTCGTAGCCCTGTAGAAAAACTATAAGTCCTATACACACCAAAATCAATACCGGTATTGCAACGGTGGTTTATAACATATATACCCAATTTGAGCTCAATCGAATCTACCGTTTAAACGCTAGCGCACTTTCAAGAAATTCCCCCATAGGCCATAATGTAAAAGAAATCTTTGTCGTAGCCCTGTAGAAAAACTATAAGTCCTATACACACCAAAATCAATACCGGTCTTGCGACGGTGGTTTATGACATATATATCCAATTTGAGCTCAATCGAATGCTCCGTTCAGGAGCTATCGTGTTCACTCACATACACACAAACACACATACACACACACATACACACATACATACATACATCTCGTAAAAATAGCATAAATGGATTCAGAAGCCCTCAAAACGTGTAAAAATACCAAAATCTCGAAGTCGAATTTTTTCATGATTACAATACTTTCCTTACATGGTACATGTTCGGAAAGTAAAAATTATCGTGCGTCTATTTCGTTACCTTCTAAAGAAGCAATAGAGACTAACAATTTTAGAAATTTTAGAGAAAAAAATTGGAATCATTATTGTATTATTTTCGGCAAACTATTTGAATGATTGGTTATCACTCTTTATTTAGAAATTATTTCTTGTAAAAGGGGATACATATTTAAAATTTTAAAATTTATATATTCTTTTATTTGTAAAAAAGAGGTGGGAATTATATTATAATTATTATTATTATTAGTAGTAGTAGTAGTACTAGTAGTAGTAGTAGTAGTAGTTTTAGTCATTCTTATATTCACCAAGTATTTCTTATATCACCACAAGCCCTGCTCTCTTCCCCCAAAGAATGTCTTTGTCTTCCCCATGGAAGGGTATAAATTGTTTCCAAATAAGCTCTCCTTTCGGGGATTCTGTCATAGCCCGGGGAAATTTCGCCAACAAAAGGTGACGCAGATGACGTTCTTGGAATTCGAGGGGGTTCAGTGGACAAAGAAACTCCTTTGTCTAGATTCTTCATTCCTCTTCCGTTCCCAACTGTTCAGTTCCGGCACATACAAAAGAAAGCAGCAAAAATAAAGTCTGTAATGTTTCAAACGATGGTTAAAAAAAATCAAATGAAGCTCGGGGGTGAGGGGGCACGTACCCCGCCGCAGCTACTCCTATGATTCCTATATAGCATATACCTAGAAAGAATGTAGGAAAAAACGCGAACGGAAAAAACGCGAACGGTAAAAACGCGAACGGAAAAAACGCCAAACGGAAAAAACGCGAACGGTAAAAACGCGAACGGAAAAAACGCCAAACGGAAAAAACGCGAACGGTAAAAACGCGAACCGGAAAAAACGCGAACCAGAAAAAAAGAATATCCCCCCCCCCCTCAGAATAATAATTTTTATTTAAATATTGACATGAACTTATTTTGTTTTGTAGTAAATACGATAATGGTATTTAATCAAATATTGGACTGCCTCAAAATTCTTTTGTTTTTGAAGTAAAGGAGCCACTTTTTATATTTTGAGAGCATATATCTTCATATTAATCAGGGAAATTTACAACATTAAATAAAAAGGAATTAATTGCTTTTAGCTAGTCAAGCTACTTGTCAAGGTCATGAAAGCCGTGTCCCTTCCAAGAAAGAAATAGGGGAGATTCCCCGGACAATGGGGACCGGGGACTATGGGAGATAGCGTACCGGAAAACGCCTAAGGCAAGATGAACAAACAGGTTTTTTTTTAGGTTGAGGTTCGTACTGCACAGATTTTACATTCAAGAATATTATATCCAGAAAAACATTTAAAAGCTGTGCGGTCATGGGCGCACCCACGGAGGGGGCTATGGGGGCTAAAGCCCCCCCCCCTAAACCTGGAGTGTTAGATGTGAAAAACTTTGAAAATTGTCACTAACGAATTATAATATTTTACCTTAAAAAATTGTCTTCAAATTATTTCTAATTTTTTGTGGGGGGGGGGGATTAATTAAAAGTGGGGGAATGTGGTTTTTAAATAAATACTTACAGTTAGTGCATAAATTACCAACTTTTAAAGTTAGAACTGGTAAGATTAGATATTGGTTGAAAAAAAGACTATGAAAAGATTGGGCTTGTGTTCTATGGGCAAGTGGTAACGAATATTTTGAAGTTATAATGGAGTTATAGCTATAATCGAGGTCACTTATAACCTAGTTTGGCAGTATTTGTAACCCCCCCCCCCCCTAAACCAAAATCCTGAGTGCGCCACTGTGTGCGGTAATAAATATATTTTATCACAGTTTAAAAAATTAATTTTTATATCAATTATTCTGTTGAGAAAGATACAATCATTGTATTGAGATTTTTTTAAAAACAAAATATTCAAAATTATTTAAAAGGGTATTTTTAGCGTTAAATAGAAACTCAATTGATTTCAAACGATTTATTAAAATTTGAATGAAATTTAAACTCGTAATCATTTGATTTTTCTCCGCTAGAGTATTTAAATCATTTTTATTTCCTAGTTTTATGTGATCTAAACAGTAATAAATTATATAAATGACATTAAAACATATACAAATTAAAATCAAAATATTTAGTAGATTAGAGCCATGTGCCTTTAATTAACTGAAATTGATCACAATTTTTTTTTAAAGAATGGGGGGGGGGGAGTGTTTGCCTTTACACCTTCTCACCTTTAAAAGGGGAGACTTTAAAAATGCACGAGATTTAAAAATTCTCCTGAACATAATAAAATAGAGAAATAGTTTAATTAATGAATTATTAATTTACCAAGTTTAATTAATTAATTACTAATTTAACAAACTGAATGTTCAATTTGTTTGTATTCTTAGGACAAGGACCAGAACTAGTCATTCCGCAACAAATTGTAGCAGTTGCGAAAATTTTAAGTACCATCTCTCACCTACCAAGATCACCCTAAAAAAGAATATCCTATCACACCGTTTTAACATGCACGTTCTCTGTAATAAATTCTGACCTTCAGTTTATTCCTTACCAACCATGGCTTATATTTACTGGCTTTCTTTTTATAAGTGCAAGATTTTATTTTGATTCATCATAATTCATTCTGATTCATCTTGTTAGCTTTTCGGTTTTAAATTATTAGAATAATGAATGATTTATCAGTATATATTTATGTATACATATTTTTGTTTTTTAAAATATTCATTTTAAGCATGAATACTCTTATTTTAAAAATGCTTTTTTTAATTAAGTCATGGTATTAATAAGTCAACAACTAATAAAAACAACTTAAAATAAACTCTTCAAATTAAATGTTTGTGTAATTGTAACTTTTCAAACAAATTTTCATTTCTAAATGCTAAAAACCCCTTTTTACAGGAAACTTTTTAAAAATGATTTAAAACTTATTTCTTAAAATATAAAATATTGGCTATTTATAACACTGATTAAAATTAATGGTTAATTTGTTTTGTTAGAATAGTTTTAATAATTATATTTTTGCTATTATTGATATAGCAAAGCTTATTGCCCCCTCACCAACTTTGATTAAACATATCTGTAAGCCTTCTTAGAAGAAAGAGGGCTGTATAAAAAATACATGTTTCTATTTATTTACATTTAATATTCAGAAAATTTTATTTGATACCATAAAATAACTATGTAATTATTCTATATGTCTATGATCAACATTTAAAGAAGGAAACTCTATAGGTCAGGGTTTTTAGGACAACCTCGATAACAGTGTTTGGAAGTGATTATGATTTTTATTTAATATTAAATATATTAAACTTTTTACTTTCACTGTAAATTATCATGAAAGTTATTTATGTTTTGTGGCAGATCTACACAAGGATTGTTTGCCAGGAGAGGTCAGCTCGCGTCACTGAATGTGTCGCTTAGAGCTACATATACGTCCTTCCCGTAATTTCCCGCTAGAATTTGGAACCTCATCAGAAGGTGGGGGACTTCTGAATATTGACACCCCTCGGAAACTGCTAGCGACCGCCGAGAGGACTTTCGGAACCACGGATTTAACGTGCACGTACGCCGCATGTACACGGTGGTCTTTAGTGGTACGCCGGTATCGAACCCACAACCTTCCGGTTACGAATCCAACGCCTTAACCACTGGGCTACCACGGCCCCTTCTACACAAGGATTGACTGCTTAATTTAGACATGCCTCGGGTGGAGGACTTTTTGAGGGGTCCTAACCCGAATTCACATTACAGATGGAGAAAGTGGCCGCGCGGTAAGCCAGAACCCTATACCTATACATTAGTCTTTTACTAATTGTGATGAAATTAGTAAAAATTATTTATTCTACAATGTGAAAGCTACTTGATTACATTTTTTAAAAATTTTTATTAGATAAATTTATATCTTATAAAGCTCTCTTCTTTATAAAACTTACAGCTTATTAAACTTTTAAGATAAACTGAAAAAAAAACTTGCTGAAATACGCAAGACTGATAAAGTATAAATATTTAGAAGGATAACTTATCAAATATTGAACTATTCATATATGAATAAAATACAGCAAGAAAAAAAAAGATGCAATAAATCTATTATTACAATTAATATAACTTGATGTAAAACTGTGAGAGTATTATTAAGAAAAGGGAAAATACTATTCACTTTCGCTCAACGAATAAAACATTTTTGCATAAAATACTTTGCATTGCATTAAAAATAAAAATAAATAAATAAATATTTTAAAGAAAACCTAGTATTTAGAAAGAATTTAAAACCACAACCTATTGGGAATGAGAAAAATTGTTTAAACGAATCGCTTAAAAAATAACCTTGTTCAAATTAAGCTAGTCTGACAGTGAAAAGTTTTTTTTTTTTTTTTTTTAAGAAAAACAAATATTCTCTCAAGTCACAGACTGGAGTTTCTTTTTGCATTTTTAAGTGGAACGGTTAAAACGACCCTTCAAACAAATGTTTAAAATAAAAAGATTTGGGGACAGAGGGGACACCCCCCCCTGTAACCCCCTCTCCCGATTGCGATAGTTCATATGTACAATATGCTTAGAAAACTTGATAACAATAGCTTTTTTAGACAAGGATTATCACCGCTCCCAGACCAACTGAAAATTTGGAGGGTCACATGAAGATTTGAGGGGGTCACATGTCGAATTTAAGAGCAGAAAAGGAAATTTCTTTTAAATTTTAAAACAAACGTCCGTTTAAAAATTTTTAGACGAAGTGGGAGGAAAGGGGGATACAGCCCCCCTTGTGCCCCCCCTCTTCGACCCTACGCCTATGGTTCGAATGTATTGTACTCTTAGGAAAACCTATTAACAATAGCTTCCTAAGGAAGGCTCATCACTGCTCCAGACCTACTGAAATTTTGGGGGTGCACAGGAAACATTTGAGGGGGTCACATATCGAATTTTAGAGCAGAAAAGAAAAGTTTCTTTAAAATTTCAAACATGTTTATTTTTTAAGAAATTGACGATATTGTTCGGGTGGGGCAAGCCCCCCTGTGCCCCCCTCTTCGACCCTACGCGTATGGTTCATATGTATTGCACTCTTAGGAAAACCTATTAACAATAGCTTCCTAAGGAAGGCTCATCACTGCTCCAGACCTACTGAAATTTTGGGGGTGCACAGGAAACATTTGAGGGGGTCACATATCGAATTTTAGAGCAGAAAAAGAAAAGTTTCTTTAAAATTTCAAACATGTTTATTTTTTAAGAAATTGACGATATTGTCGGGGGGGCAAGCCCCCCCTGTGCCCCCCTCTTCGACCCTACGCCTATGGTTCATATGTATTGCACTCTTAGGAAAACCTATTAACAATAGCTTCCTAAGGAAGGCTCATCACTGCTCCAGACCTACTGAAATTTTGGGGGTGCACAGGAAACATTTGAGGGGGTCACATATCGAATTTTAGAGCAGAAAAGAAAAGTTTCTTTAAAATTTCAAACATGTTTATTTTTTAAAAATTGACGAAATTGTTCGGGGGGCACAGGGGGACACGTGACCCCCTGTGCCCACCCCCAACCGTCGCTACGCCTATAGTTCATATGTTAAATGAATCATGTTGGTGTTTTCCGTTCGCGTTTTTTCCGCACACCGAAGAGAATTATTGTAAGCAAACTATTGAGGGGCTAAAATACAAAGGGGGCGAATTATATAGTTCGCCCCTTCTACTCATTTACCGAGGGGGCGATAACTCCCCCCCCCTGTTGGCACGTGCCTGAACTGAAGGCCTGACTGAAGGTGAAAATACAAGTGTTTCTAATTGGGGGGGGGGGGGCATTCAGAGTATAAAGCATGTTAGTGTAAAAATGATACGAACAAAAAAAAACAAAAAACAAATCAAATACTAATTCACTTCACCAAAAGGCGCTCTTTCGGATGCGCACTCCTTCCTTTCATTTTTTATTTCAAGCCCCCCCCCCTCACACACACACTCATCCAGAAAGACAAACCCCTTCAATATTGTGCGTTTTATTCCGGTGCGCTTTTTTCCGGTGCGCTTTTTCCGATGCGTTTTTTTCCGGGTGCGCTTTTTTCCGGGTGCGTTTATTTCCGGGGCGCTTTTTCCGGTGCGCTTTTTCCGGGCGCGCTTTTTTCCGGTGCGCATTTTTCCGTGCGCTTTTCTCCGGTGCACTTTTTTCCGCCCACCGTTATGAATGGTGTCTACTGTATATATTTTTTTCTTTTTGAGAACCGAATTTTGAGGCCCCTTAAATTTATAACGCTCGAGGCGCGCGCCTCATGCGCCTATTCGGAAATCCGCCACTGATCAACACTAAACTATTCAATAAAAACTTCTTTTTTAACTAGAATTAGTAACTTGCTTTCAATTTTTACAATAAGAATAATTTGATCATTGTGGGTGGGGGGAGGGGGGGTCAGATCTTCACTTTCCCCCGGGCCCGAATTTGCTCTCTACGGGCCTGCTTATAATGCTGAATCTATTTCGAATTTAGTACCAATTTATTTCATTCATCCCTGACAAAAAATACTGCTGATCCACAATTATTACAGAACAAAGTGCTTCAAAACGGAAGCTCGAATACAAGAATAATAAATAAATTAATAGTATTTATTGGCATTATTAATTCGGTTTCTTCCATAGAACTCAATACTATCGCACTGAAATCCCATCCCTGGTGACGTCATGAAACGCAGAGTAGCAGAGTACGCAGAAACGCAAGACCCCCCATTGCATTCTTCCATAGAACTCTTTCCTCGCTACTTCGCGGCGACCCCGCTACAAGCTGCTCAGAAAGTTGACCCGCTCTCTCTCCTTGTCTTTCCCCCATCTTTGTGATGCCCAGATCAGTATTCATTTCTCCAAGGTTGCCCTTGGGCCTTGGACAAAAGGGAAGTTACCGTCCCCTTCTCTGGTATTGAGAAGGGATTACTTAGCTTCCTCTCTCTTACTATATAAGATACGAAAATTTATATTTTTCGAAGGTCTGCAAAGTATATTGAAATTGACCGATCAATACGGGCACTTGAGCTAATGATAAATCGTAAAGTTATAAAAGTTGATTCGAAATCTTTTTTTAATATCTAAAGTCTTTTTATATGCATTGAATATCTAAAACAGTGGTGTTGCCAATAATTTTTCATGAGAGGGGGGGGGGGTTACGACGAGCGTAACTCACATGTATGTATATTAAGGTGACCAGATTTTTGTAGTCAAAATCGGGGACATGTCCCCGATTCTGACAACAGAACTGGGGACATTTATAATTAATGCAATAATTAACAGTAATTTAATTGAAAAACAATGCAATAATTAAAAAATTGTCCCAGTTCCATTTTTACATTCTGGGGACAATTTGAAAAACGTCCTGAAAATGGGGACTGTCCCCGGAAAATGGGGACGTTTGGTCACCTTAATGTATATGCGTGTGGGTGTGTGAGAAGGGGGGTTGTGGTGACCCCCCCTTGGCTATGCCACTGATTTATTATGTATATGAAGTTATTCATATGCACTGTAATTAATATGTCAAGAGATCTCCTAATATTAGATACTTATCCCCTAGACGAAAAAAAATTGCTAACAACTACCAAAAGTCTTTCGGAATTACAGATTTAACGTTCAGATACACCGTGTTTGCACTGCAATATCGTAGCAGAAAACAGAGATTGAATTTGAAAACCTTCAATTATTAAAAGCATATATGTCTTTCGGGTTCCCCCCCCCCCCCAATTTCTTATTACTGTTTGTAAAAATCAATGTTTAGGACTGAAAACGATTGTATTGGCCAGTGAAATGCTAATAGTGGATGAAATTCGTGACGTAAATGAATGAAACTGAATAAGAGGTTGTGGAATTTCTTTGGTTTCCGGATGCTGTAATAGGACTAGTTTTATTAAAAGCGTTGAAGATGTGAAAGAAAAAAAAAATTTTTTTAAACGAAAGACCAATTCAAGACTGCCGATAAAAAACAAAAAACTAAATGTATTTTTTTTTTTTCTGTAAAATCGATTCCAATGATACTTAAAGCGAATATATTTTTACTTTCCGAACCTGTACCATGTAAGGAAAGTATTGTAATCATGAAAAAATTTGACTTCGAGATTTTGATGCATTTACACGTTTTGAAGTCTCCTGAATTCATTTATGCTGTTTTTACGAGATGTATGTATGTATGTGTGTGTGTCTGTGTGTATGTGAGTGAACACGATAGCTCCTAAATGGATCATTCGATTGAGCTCAAATCGGACATATATGTTACAAACCACCGTCGCAAGACCGGTATTGATTTTGGTGTATATAGGACTTATAGTTTTTCTACAGGGCTACGACAAAGATTTCTTTTACATTATGGCCTATGGGAGGAAATTCTTGAAAGGGCACTAGCGTTTAAACGGCGCATTCAATTGATCTCAAATTTGGTATACATGTTATAAACCACCGTCACAAGACCGGTATTCATTTTGGTGTGTATAGAACTTACAGTTTTTCTACAGGGCTACGACAAAGATTTCTTTGACATTATGGTCAATGGGAGGGAATTCTTGAAAGTGCGCTAGCGTTTAAACGGTACATTCGATTGAGCTCAAATTCGGTATATTTGTTATAAACCACCATCGTAAGACCGGTATTGATTTTGATGTGTATAGGACTTATAGTTTTTCTACAGGGCTACGACAAAGATTTCTTTTACATTATAGAATATGGGGAGAAAGTCTTGAAAGTGCGCTAGCGTTTAAATGGTGCATTCGATTGAGTTTCAGTTTGGCATATATGTTTGAATTATTCATCGATTAAAATTTATTTAAATGCTTGGTAATGATCTTAATCGTATGTCTTCGGAAAGTCGAGTGGAGTCACTCCAGATTTTTTTATGATTCAATATAGAACAATTAATTACATTGTTTAGCTTTATCAACTAATTTTTTGAGTGTGCAAAACAATTTACATAAGTAAGTACAAGCTTTATATTATTTTCATAGTATTTTAATAAGGCCAAAAGATATTTCTTCAGTGTGTACACTGAAATTAATTTATTTGTTTTCCAGAAAATTAGTCTCCCGTTTAAGAAGTTTTCCCGCTTAAGAAGTTTTCGCCCTTCATCCCCTTGGAAAACTCCTTAAGCGGGTTTTACATGAAAAAATTTTCTTTTTCATTTATTATAATTTTTAGACCTAGAAAATGACAACTTTTAAGAGTAGTCAGATTCTCAACGTATATTACTGGAAATGATCAACATTAAACTAAATATTTAGTATTCAAAAATGCGATGTATTTTTGCAATTTAAAATATATGTACAGAAATGAGTGTAAGTGCTACGCAATTTTTCGTACAAAAATTCTTATTTTGTGCTAGAGCATAAGAAATTTTCATTTGCCCCAAGCCCAACATGCTGATAAGCGGGCTAGGTATGTACCCACATGTGTTGTGACACTTTGACAGATGACCATCCTCCAACAGATGTTTCTATAGTGAATACCTGTGGTTCTACTAGTCTTTAGAAGAGTGGAAAGCTCCCAGATGGAAAGGGGAGGGATGGGGGAAGAAAAGGGGGCTAAAGTCAGGTTTTGTGGGTTTTGTCCAGCTACTGTCCAGAGGCAATCTAGTTGGGGAAAACCTGTACGATTCAACTGATTATATAATTACTCTGTAGAAAAGCGGAGCATGTTTTATACATTGAATACACTATTTTAGAGGTTAAACATTTTAAATAAATGAGAGTTCTATGAATAGAGCATAATATAATTAACAGCGAATAAGCACATCATTTAATCTTTCTATAAAAATAGTGATTTCGTTATTTTTCATTTAAAAATTAAACAAAAAAATTATGAATCTGCGTTTTATTACAAAAAAGATATTAGTAACTTTGTATAAACTTGGATACAGTAAAACCTGTGTTGAACGACCCCCGTATTTAACGACCACCTGGTCTTGTCGACCATGTCTTAGCGGTCCCGAGTACCATATAATTATAAATAATGGTTTATTTTCCTTATTGAACGACCACCTGCCTAACGCGACCAACGACCGCTATGTATAAGAAACAAATTTATTTAAAATCCTATTTTAACGACCGCGAATTCTTTAAAAAAAAATCTTATTTCCCCCTATTTGAGTAAGTTCGTTGTTCAAATGATCAGCAATCTCGCGGTATGATGAAAACAAAAGTTGACACTTGTTTAGTTGAGTTGTAACGCAGCTTCCACTCACTAAATAATCCATGGAGTCAGTGAACGCAATAGCGTCATGCACGCAGTTACTTGTGTTACTGCTTCTTGGAAGATATTTATTGAAAATAGAATTTTATGCATTTAGACCTTACAGTGAATCGTTTAGCACAAATTTTTTTAAAAAACATTTTTTCGAAAAATAATTCCATCACAAAATCTGTGCTCCGTAGGAAAATACTACAGAGAATGACGTCATTGTTTCGACCAACGAGCGATGCCGATACTGGCGAGAGCTAAGCACGCAAAATTTTATTATATCTTTCAATTTTTTTTAATCTAAAGATATTCTAACTTCATTTATTAAAATATATATAAATCTCACTGTCTTTCTCTACATATTATAAAACAGTAAGTACACACATGCTTTTTATTATGTTATATCTACTATATAAAAGCCCTTTCAGTGAGGACAGGTAATTATCAAATAAATTCCAATTCTATTGATAAAATTAAGTACGCTTAAAATCTTGTCAAAATGTATCGTATTACCTGAATTCAAAGACCGACCCTCCTTAAAGACCACATTTTCTTGGTCCCAGTGGTGGTCTTTAAAAACAGGTTTCACTGTATAAATTCCTGAATCGTATAATTATTTTACATGATGGCCTAATGCTGTATACTGAACAGTATTAAGATAAGTGTCTATTTCATTAATGAAATTCAATATATGCATTTTTGCAGGAAACAAGTTTAACTTATGATATTTTGAATTTCATTAATGAAAAGGAAACTATTTCGACTTACATTTATTTATGGTTCAATTTTTTTTCTAGACAAAGTTTTATTTATAAGGAAACAACTACATATTAATTTAAGAACTTTGTAAATTTGCAATATGGGTATTTTTTTTTTTTTTTATGTGCTCATTCAATTTCTTGAGTTTTGTAAAACTGTAATATAAAAGTTATTTTCCGATGGTGAAAAAAAGTTTCTATATTCTGTATTATACTTTAAAAACAATAAAATTGAGGAAATAGACCTCGGTAAGGTTTCCGTTTCTTATTTTCGCAAGAGATAATCTATTTTATTTTATTTTTAGTGGAATCCAAATGTGTGCTCCCTGCACAAAAAAAAAAAAAAAAAAAAAAAAAAAAGAAAGAAATTTGCTTCAAGCAAAATTGAATGATTATAAAGCCGACTATGACTATAATCATAAACAGTAGCGTATTCAGGGGAGGGAGTAGGGGGCTTAATCCCCCCCCCCAAAAAAAAGAGATTGCTAAAGGGTAACATTCTGTTTCATTATGCACTTTGAATATGTAAAGTTATCTGGATCCGCCACTGATCATAAACGTCACTATCTGATGATTATTGGACGGAGGGGGAAGGGGGACAGAGAGCAAAATATACCCTTTTTTTATTAACAATTAGCATTAGTAAGAAAAAATATTGGGGGTGGGTGTCCCCCCTGTTCATATAGGTTAACGCCGCTCATGATTCTGACTGTATATGCCTATAGATTAAATGACATCAAAATAGTTGTATACTTTTGGATAATTTGCTGTCCGCTTGACGGTACGACTTTTCTACCAAGGAAGAAAAAACCCATTTTATATCTCCCGGAAGGCATAATAAATATGTATTTGAATTAGCATTACTACCATTACTAATAAAAAAGCACTTCTAGTGCAACTTGGTTTCTGTTTAAACTCACACATACACACACATAAGAAAATTTTTTGTAGTTTAATGTCAATAAAATTCAGCTAAATCATTAATTCAACAATTTCAGATGAAACCAGAAAAATATTTTTTTTCATGAAATATCTTAAAAATTGTATCAAAAATAATAATTAATCAAACACACTGAATTATTTAATTATTTGGTTTTGGCTTTATGGCTCCTCAAACTTTTGAAGAGTTTAAATGTTTGATTTTTTTTTTTTTTTTTTTTTTTTTTCTTTTTTAGCAAGATTTTAAGACAGCACTTCTAAAAACCTTCTCATTTGTCCACTAATTACTTTATCTTTTAGAAATTTTCTACCCTTGTTGAATAAAGTATAAGGATTTTAGAAATAAAAGTCTAAATAAATCTTTTTTTTTTTAGTATTTTCAAAACTGTTACAAATTGATTTTTGAGAAATTTTAGTGAGTTCACTTAAAAGTGAAAACTCACTAAAAGAAAAAGGAAAAAGCTATAATCAAATAACATTTTGTTCAGAAAGAAGCTTATATATATGCATTTGTGTTCAGCTTATATATATGCATTATCTTATGCTGAAATAAAATTAATGGTTCCGTCATTCCTTCGGATTAAAAATTAGCATGTTTATATTTTTTGCTGTGAAATTCTATGTCCATGCAAGTCAAATCAACAACAAAATAAATAAATAATAAAATTCGTTGTTGGCAACAATGTCTTTGGATTTATAGTTTCATTAGTGATAAAAATAATCTTGAATTGAAATAGAACTTAAAACTTTTTCAAGAAATAAATGCTTTACAATAAATTAAATTATTATTCTTTTAAAATGATGCAAAATGGGGAGCCATTCGGGTAGCAAATCTGACAACCATGGTTTAGACCGCAACGGAAGTTTTTTTTTTTTTTTTTTACTTGGCATTTTTTATTGTAAAATGGACTACAAAATCTAAAAAAAAAGTTAGTTATTCAAACAACACTCTAGACAAAAACATTTAGAACTGACTAAACCCAGTTTCAAATCTTAGCGGCCTTTCCCTTCTCATGCTTCAGCAAATGAAATTACGAGCACTTCCATCAATCAAGTGTTGAGTCAAGCGCCTCCTAGTAAGGCGTCATAGGCGTAACCAGAAATTTTTCATGGGGGGGGGGTTACGACTACTACAACTCATATATATGTATGCGTGTGTGTGATAATGTAGTGAAGAATATGCATTTTGTATGGCAAAAAATTTCTCATGGGGGGGGGGTTATGACCCCCCTAACCCCCCCCGTGGCTACGCCCCTGTAAGGCGTTACCAGCAATTGGTAGCTACCTTCCACTAAAATACAGCATTTTAATGAGAAAAAAGGCTGTGAAATTCAGCGCCATCTATTGAGAAAAGGCGTTTTTTTTAACGACTCGTTCACCGTTAATGGCTTTATTTTACATTAAATTTTATTATTTAATTATTTTTTAAATTTAAAATGGATGTTCAGGTTCACGCTGACTGTTTATATACAGTTTTGTATGAATAAAGAATATTTTGATAGTACGTCTCAGGTTAATATTTTCGCTCTCGATTGTTTATTTGCTAAGGGTAGAAGCAACAAATAATTACGTTAATATTTAATACAGTGAAACAAATTTAGATATTTTGATTTTATTAATTCCATATTGCAATAATTTAGCGATTTTAATCAAGGTATGTGATAAGCAGTGTTTATTTTTATTTGTTATGATTTCCTTTGTTTATTTGTTACGGGTAGGAGCAACAAATAATTTCGTTATTAATATAATATTTGATTTTTTGATTTTATTATTTCAATATTGCAATAATTTAGCGATTTTAATTAAGGCATTAGATAAGCATTGTTTGTTATGATTTAAACTAGTTTTTTACTTTTGCTTACGTAATCTTTTGTCAGATGCTAAAATATATTTTAATTTTTTGTCTTTTTTATTTGTTATTTTTGTGAGGTATTGTCTTTAGAATATTATTTGTTTGCATTATTTAATTTAATCTACTTAAAAAAGAAGGAGGGGGTTGAGGGGGGGCACAGCCCCCCCCCACTTCACATAAAGTAATTAAATTTTATTAAACCGAATCTATATGGACATTTAAGCTTATTATCTGTTTATTTTTTTTTCATAAAAATATTTAAAAGCCATTAAAATAAATCACAGCAAAATTAACGGCGACGATCAATTATCTCGGAAACCAGCACCATCCGATCCGCCATA
Organism: Cheiracanthium punctorium; assembly: GCA_038373885.1. Taxonomy (NCBI): domain Eukaryota; kingdom Metazoa; phylum Arthropoda; class Arachnida; order Araneae; family Cheiracanthiidae; genus Cheiracanthium; species Cheiracanthium punctorium. Next base: position 332,277 of record JAWZYV010011981.1, on the reverse strand, counting down.
TTGTTTACAATTGGCATCGGCAAGGCAAACTTGAGTTGGCGACAAGATTTTGGCGCCAAATCAAAAAATCGCCAAAAAGGGACCATACTAAAGCTGTTTCCCTACTATGTTCAGTGTCTTGATACATTCGGCCATGATGGAAGTCTTATGGCTGTATTCACCGTCTACCTCGACCGCCGGTTACGAGCGAACTGCCGGTCGAACCCTGAAATGGTATTCACCGTTTACCGAACAGGAACTAACTGCCCACAAAATTCCAACCGAGGTTGAGACACTCAACCTTGTTCTGAGGCATGGTTGAACCAACCGAGCTTGCGCAGTTAAGACAACCACAGAAAATTTTCTTCGCTCGGCATCCATTTTTGTTTTTGTTTTGATTTATCTTAACTTCGTTTTATTCATTCTTTGCTGTTGTTTGTTATATTGTTTATATCAGGTTGTAACGAAAGTTTTCCGCCATATCTTCCTGAAAAACTAACTTCTAACTCCTTAGATACCTGTTTTTGAACTTTCGGTACCAAACCTGTACCATGTCACATGATACAACAATAGTTCTTAAAGCTGTACTCATAATTCGTTGATATTCTGTAGCTGACTTTTTGAAACAGAATTGGAAGTAAATGATGGTTCTAATCCTCTAGAGTGATAGTTCCATTTGAGACACCTTGTTCTTAATGATAACTATATTTTTTACAGATTTCACAACACAGTGTCATAAAGCAAGTCTCTTTCTTTCAAATGCCAAAAATCATTTGACAAAATATGAGCAAATACGCTAACGCGAACTGTGTGCTTCGGATGTTTGCGGTGGAGGGAAACTTTCGTTACAACCTAATAATTTATTTTTAGTTTTGTTATTATGTACAGTTCTTTGCGTAATCTTGAGCTCTTAGAAAGCCAAGAAAGAAGGGAAAGGAGGATTCAAAGAAGAAGGTGCCCACTAGGTGAATGATTGCGAGTTTCGTGGGCGATATCGCCTTCCAAAAACTTCCGTGACGGAATTGTCGAATTTAATCGACAGTAAGATAAAGCTGAACAGTCATCTGAATAATTCTTTATCTTCTATTGAGCAGCTGCTAATTGCGCTTCGGTACACACACACCCTTGTTATTGGGGTTTTGGCCGGCGTAAGCCAGCCGACTGTGTCCAGAGCAATTGCTTCTTTGCGCCCTGCTTTTTTTAACTTGCCTGAAACTGAAGAGGAGTGTCTAGAGGGATGTTGATCCTAACAAGTCTTTATAATGTGAAATTTGATTTTTAACTGCCATTTTTTTGTACCTAATAATCGTAATAGAATAACATTTAAATAAGTTTCAATTTCGTACGAATAAACGCTGTTATTTCCAAATATTAATTAAAACATTCTCTAAAGTAAGTCATGTCTTGCTCTTATATTGGAACCTATTTGTAGTAACAGGTGCTTTTTCTACATTCACCCTTTATTTTCATCGATTTATTCTTTATTTCAAGCCCTGGTGTATGTAACGTGCTTGTGCTATACTTTTTTTGAATATTTGTAAATAATTCCCCCAAATCTGAGCAAGACTGTCTCTTGCACCTCGGGATTCTCTGCACCTGCCTAAAAATTGGAAATAACTTCAAATTGTCTCAGTTAATTGGGGAGGAATATGTAAAAAAGCAGGACAGTCCTATTTGGTGATATTTTTGTGGGCAGGTTGTGATTTGGACATTTTTCACTTGCCAAAGTCATTATCATTGCCAACCACCATCTACTGTGATCAGAACATTATAATAACCTAGAAAAAGTGTACACCTGCAAATTTTGGCCCAAACCCTAGAAAATCATATAGTTTGGACTGGAAAATCAGTGTTTGTAAGCAAACAATGTTTCACCTTACTTTGGGAAGCTAAAAATATTAAAGAACATATGCAAAGTTGATTTTTATCAGATGATGGTCTGGAAAAGTCAGGGAATTCTTTTTCAGAAATTGGGTGGCAACCCTGTTTAATTTGTATTGAATATCACTATTGCTTATTATAAGTGAAGAAATTGTTGGATATGGGATGAACTAAATAAATTGTTCCCCTATTTATATATTTATATAGGAATGAATCAGTGCTTACAGGATTTCTGCTGCATAATTTGAAGAGCATTAATCTAACAGACCCATTGTAAAAGGCATGAATTAATTTTAATAATTCAGTCTTTTTTGATAGATCTGTTGGACACTAAACTGCACTCTCCACTTACTTAAATGAATACTCGTCTAGAATGTAAGTATTTCACATTAAAAAAATATTCTATGTTGTTTTAATTTTATTGTGTTTATTTAAAACAAAACAGTTATATTAGTTTGATTAAATTATTTTAATTGTTCCCAGTAGTTGAAATAAGAAATTGCTTTTGATGTGAATGAGCAGATGTACAAACATATACATCTATGTATACTTTTAAATATATATATTGCACTTTTTAAGTGTGTATAGCTTGTTAGAATGCAAGTGTAGTACGCAAATAGCACTTACGACAATATAAAAACATCAAATATCAATTTAAAATTCACATTAAAAACCTTAAAAATTGCAAAGATTCGTTAAAAAAAGTACTACCCTTTTTTTTTTTTAATTAACCGCTCAGAAATGTCCCTAACACCCACCGGCTTATAACGTAACACCAGCAATTATTGTTCTGGTGTCATTTATTTAAAAAAAAAAGAAAAGAAAAGAAAATCTGAAGCCCTTTCATATTTTAAATACGCATCCAAGTGCTATATATTAAAAGACATTCATAATTTATGCGTCGTCCCTATTTTTCTTTATTTCATTAGGTTGGAAAGTGTATCATTACTCACGAGTGAGCAGTATTTTTCTTCCTTTTTTATAAAACCCATCTTTGGAATCGAAATCTATCTTAAAATCGCCTGTTAAAACTATTTTACAATCTTCGCCAAGTAATATTACATCTATACTTCACCGTTTTAAATATTGTTTCGATTGTGCATCATAATCCATGAGTGTGCCGTGTTTGTCTTCTTGGGTTGATTCCTACTTTAACGCCTCAACTTTAGCCAAGGTGGCGATCATTAAACATATACAGTAACTATGAAGATTTTGTGTATTTATGTGGCAATCGTAATTTAGAATTAAAATGGCGATTTGGAACAACCTGTAAGTACAGCATTCCGTTACATTTTTAATTATTTTGGGTTGCCAATTAATGTAGTTTTAATAATTAAGTGTCTTCAAATTCCTTAACTAGTGCGTTTATCACTAATTTTTTCACTTTAGTTTTCATGTAATTGTTTAGGGAGCGTTGAAACTTGAGCGTAACTCCTAGAGACCCATGACTTCAAAGTTCGCCAAAGTGCAGGAATTTTTAGGTTGGCGAAAGTAGGGCCGTTAAAATAGGAATCAACTCTTTCTTGAACCATAAAGCACATTTTTGGAATCCAAATCTATCTTAAAATCGCCTACTGATACTGTTTTAAAATCTTTACCTGGCAAATTCGAACTATACGCATATTCCAATTATATCTCGTAGACATTTTAAATACTTTTTGGACTGAGCATCATAATCCATGAGTGTATCGTGTTTTCCTTCTTTGTTCCATAAAACCCTTCTTTGGGATAGAAATCTATATTAAAATCGCCTACCAAAACTGTTTAACAATTTTCGCCAGGCATAGTCAAATTACACTTCACCTTTATAAATACCATTTGGAAAGTGTATCATAATCTATGATGTGTACCGTATTTGTCTTCACTGTTCTATAAAACACTTCTTCGGAATTAAAATCTATGTTTAAATCGCCTACTAAAACTATTTTACAATATTCGCCAGGCGTTTTCTAACTATACTCAAAATATATTTATAATAAACTGTCGCGTTTTGGCACCCAGTTTAGCGATCATTTATCGAAAATGGCAAACCTTGTGCGACTTTCAACATTTTATTAACGCCTGCCCTCCCCCCCCCTTCAAAGACTAAGGAGCAGGATTAATTTATGAAAACAAATACAATCACATTTTTCCTTATAAATATGCAGACCAATTACTGATTTTACACTATTCTTTAACACTTTTTAAAAAATTACAGAAGTGCATATTCATTACTCAAAGAGTAAACTGTAACTAATCAGATTTTTTGTTATTAGTTAAAATACGTAATTAGTGCAAGAAATTGGACGGTTAATTGAAAAACAAGGAAATAAATTCATTAGTTTTAAAGTACAAATACATTTTGTAAAAAGTACAAATACAGATACTGCTGCTTTCAAATGCACAGCAGAATTATACAAGCTTTCATTAGGTATTTAAAAAATAGAATAAACATACAATATATTTACAAACTTCATTTGATGAGTTATCATGCACAGACTTGGCATGGAGTGATCATGATTTATGTTCACTGCAGATGTTTCTCTCACTGCAGATGTTCAGTTTAGCCACAACATCTATATTTCAGTAAACTTTCAGCATCTGATCCTATTTTACAAGCCAAAAAAGTACAAATACAGATACTGCTGCTTTCAAATGCACAGCAGAATTATACAAGCTTTCATTAGGTATTTAAAAAATAGAATAAACATACAATATATTTACAAACTTCATTTGATGAGTTATCATGCACAGACTTGGCATGGAGTGATCATGATTTATGTTCACTGCAGATGTTTCTCTCACTGCAGATGTTCAGTTTAGCCACAACATCTATATTTCAGTAAACTTTCAGCATCTGATCCTATTTTACAAGCCAAAAAAGTAGAAATACAGATACTGCTGCTTTTAAATGCACAGCAGAATTGTATGAGCACTCATTAGGCATTTAAAAAATAGAACAAACAAAATTAATTACAAATCAAATTTGATGCATAACTAAGTACATTAAGTTAGAACTATGTAACATATTTTTCAATAAAACCTTTGGAAATCTGTGTTTATAAATAAAATAAATAAACCATTTAATACATAATTAGAAAACGAAGATCTTCTAATTGCTATAGCATTTGAGGGATTATGTTTATTTATTGCTTTAATGAATAATTAAGAGAATCTAATACTGCATTTGTGAAATAGATAAATATTCATACAATCTTTAAAACATTATAAATTTTCACATTTACAAAGATGAAACTGAAAAAAAATATTATAATAATGTTAATAAATTAAAAGCTAAACGCGTTATAAGAATGCTGATATACTCAAAAGTATATTAAGTAAACTAGGGTCAGAATCAATTAATGAAGGCACGGATTTACTGTACATACACATTTATTTGTGATCAACTATTCATTATCACGTTGAAATACACCAAAAATACAACATAGTATAGGACTAATACATGCCGACATTACGGATGTACCATGTTTATTTACATTCTCAGATCGTTAGGCTTAGGCGATTTCAACTATTATTGACGAATTAATTATATTTATAGTTATTCAATTTACTTGATATTCATACAAGAGATAAAACTTACTGCACTGTAGTTGAAAATGGAGTGGATTGCTTTATTTTTGTCTAATATTAAAGATATGAAGCAATTTATAAAACCCAATGGGAAATTAACATGGGAACACAATGTTTTGATGCCCAGAGCCCGGCTGTGACGTCACCACTTCGACAGTGCGCGCTCATTTTGTGAGCGGAATTTCCAATTTCGACGCTAATCCGTTCCGCTGCTCTGTTTTGTTGTAGAGATGGGCAGTGCGACTCATTTTACTGATTCGAATCTCAACTCACTCACTACTTTGATGATTCGAATCAGTGATTCGAATCTTGAATCAATAAAACAACTAAAGAAATTTTCCCTCTCTCTGCGCCGAAAGCCGTACTATTTAAACACTCTTCACCCATTCATCGGGTTTCTTCTCCGCTGAGTTCTCGGGCAGCTAGCATCTCTCTCTCCTTTTGCTCTGGGACGGTTTGTAGGCTTTGGAGATGCCGTCGTAGGGCGGTTCAAGTAAAACTATTGTTTAAACTGCCCAAAATGAAAATATAGGGGTCTTCGTATGACCCCCTGGGCCTGTAAGATTAAAAGGTTAAGTTTGGTGTCAAAGCATTTGAAATTTTATGCAACGATGGGAGTTCCTAAGGGGGGTTCGAGAATCAATAAAAACGCGCTCCGATGGATAGTTTCCGAGATATACGTTAATTAATTATGATAATTAGACTAATTAAACATGATTGAGGCTTAAAAGGACTGCAAACATGTAGAAATTGGCTCTGGGATGGTTTTCAGACTTAGGAAATGCCGCCGGAGGAGGCTAGTGTTTAAAATGCTCAAATTGAAAATATAGGGGAGCTTCGTATGACCCCCTGGGCCTGTAAGATTAAAAGGTTAAGTTTGGTGTCAAAGTATTCGAAATTTTAAGTGTCGGCGGGGTGTTGAGTCTAGAGAGGGTCGAGTGCGCTCCGTGAGTGTGCGCTCCGAGTGAGTCCGTGCGAAACGCGCTCCGGTGGATAGTTTCCGAGATATACGTTAATTAATTATGGTAATTAGACTAATAAACCATGGAGCTGTTTTTTCCGCGATCCGGTATCATAAACGGAGAGAAAGCAGTAGCAAAAGCATCACAAGCTGGTATTGATCTCAGGATTTTCTTATCGTCGGCCTCAGAGGCGTAGCCAAGGTGGGGGGGTTAGGGGGGTCATAACCCCCCATGAGGAATTTTTTGCCATACAAAATGTATATTCTTCACTACTTTATCACACACACGTATACATATATATGAGTTGCAGTAGTCATAACCCCCCCCCTCCATGAAAAATTTCTGGCTACGCCCCTGGCCGGCCTGTATTTTTTACCTTTATCGAATTCGAGATTTCACTGAAATGAAAATGGGAATATCGGATATTTGATGTTGAAATAAAACCGATATGCCGATATTTATCGATTTTTGGCCCAGTCCTACTGAGAGGCTGCTGCCCCCCCCCAAAAAAATGGGACCCTTTACTTAGCTTACAATTGAACTTTATCTTTAAATTTGATACCCAGCCCACCCCGAAATAAAATCCTGGCTACGCCACTGTCAATAACACTAACTACGCCACTGCTTTAGACCCTATTTTGCATTTCTCTGAATTACGAAAGAAAATAAAATCATTCCCCTTAAACGACAAACAAGGTAAAAAAAAATATCTTAAACGAAATCTGCAGCAATAAAGCGAAATGTTATTTTGCTTACTACAAAGTCCTTTTGTGAGAGCGCTTAATACCGCCCCTGTATACTTCATAAAAAGTGACAAGCACCATCCTAACTTTATTTCATTCTATTTCCCTTCACAGGAAAACCCGCCACCATGTAAACTAAACGTTCCGTTTTTTTTTTTTTTTTTTTTATAGGGTGGGGCAGGGGGACATATATTGAAGTTTAAAGTAGAAAAGGGATGTTTCATTAAACTTTAAACAAATATTAAACCAGCCAGACAAGTTGGAAGGAGGGAGTCCCCCGACGGAAAAAGGTTTAAACAACTTTGAGACACCCCCCGCTCTTCCACGAGCATTGGCGTAAATTGGCATGTAATATTTGGATGTAGTGACAAAACCGATGGATGGGGTGTTTCCGATTGTAGAAAATATCATTATTATAAATAGCTCTGATACTTGAATTTTCTTAATTTTTTTTTCGGGGGGGGGGGGGGATTGACCCCTCTTGCCCTCAGGAAGTAACGCCTATGCCCCCCGCCAAAAGCAAACGATGTTCGACCCACTCCACACCCACAGACAAATAAAACTTTAAATCCGACCACCAACCAAGAAATGAAACACCAAAGATTCGAAAAAAAAAAACTTCAATTAAATGAAACATCCTTTGAACTCTTTTCGACTCCTTTTGACTCTGAGTCGATAGAAGATTCGAAAAAAAAACTCCAATTAAATGAAACATCATTTCAACTCTTTTCGACTCTGAGTCGATAGAAGATTCGAAAAACTAACGAATCTCATCGATCGTATACAATCACCGAAACAGATCGAAACACTGAATCAGTAAAGATTCGTTGCTGCACCAACTCAGTGACCAACTCACCCACACCCACTCATTTGCTGTTTCAAATCATCTATCGACTCAGAGTCGTAAAGAGTCAAAAAGAGTCGAAAAGAGTCGTAAAGAGTCGAAAAGAGTTGAAAGAGTAAGGGAAAATCTCTGGGAACGGCAAAGGGAAAATAAGTTTTCCTTCCCTTCGCACTTGGAATGTATTTCCCCACAGTTGAGGGCTTGTGATTCGAATCAGTAGAGAGTGAGTGTAAAGATTGAGCCACTCAGTACGAAGATTCGAATCGCTGAATCGACTCATCGAATCATTGGCCATCTCTATTTTGTTAGTAGGTAGCACGTGCCCGAATTTTGGAGTGTTTGAAGGAAATCAAAAGAATGGAATCTAAATTTAGTAAGTGCATATTTATAAATGATATTGTTTTCTTAATTAGTTTATTGATTTTATTACAATTATTTATTACAATTAATTATTATTACAATTATTAGTTGCCTACATTACTATTTTATGATTATGTTCACGGGATCTTTAAGTTTTGATCACTTAGAATTGATGCTCGATAAATATTTGTTTTCCTTGCAAGATGTTTTATGCTATTATAGTATCATATATGCTGCAAATACTAATGCTTTTTAAAAATATTTAAAATCGATAATATTTCAAATTTTTTCAAATATAATGTATGCATAGAAATATTTATTACAAATATGATTTAGTATTATTTCTGCTCTTTTCAACAAAAACAACAAAAAAAAATCCAAATAGAATTTGGTGAAGAAAATGTATACATAATTAATAATTATGTAGAATTATTTCTACATAAGTAAATGTGTACTTAAACATTTTATAAAGGTTTTGAAATAAATCTGTTAAATGCACGTGATAGGTCAAAAATGTTTTTAGTGGATAGATATACAAAATATTTTGAAGGTAAAGTGCTGCCGTAAAATTAACCTTTTCATTATTTTTCTAAAGTACAAATAAATTCCAAAATGAAACTAAAATAAACATCTTAAAGCTTTAGTGATCGTATAGATTAAAAAAATGGTGCATTGCAGTTGTGAATTTTCCTTAAAAAAATGCAAAAACCCATAAACGGTCCGTGCTAAAGGAAAATGCAACTCCAAAGAAATACACTTAAATACAATAAAAATAACTCGTTTATTATTATTTTGCAACAATATCAGACTACTACAACACAAACCAACAATTATTTAACAACTTAAGCAATCACGTGCTCGAAATCATAAGATTTTAAATCTTATTCCATCTATTACATATTTCTACATTTTAACATAATTCCGATTAAATATCATTATAACAAACATCTCCTACTCAAATTTTAGTAGATTTCAATTATCTTGCAGGCAAGGTATTTACTACCGATCATAATAATCAATTAACGTGAGCCACGCTATAACCTAAATTCTAATCTTTTAACATCCAATATTTTTTCTAAATTAATTAAATATATTAATCATTTTATCCCTTAATAAACATCTCCCTAATAAACAACTATCATATTTTTCAAAATTTGCTATTAGTAATTCCTTTTGTTACACTTAAGATTCTTTACTCATTTCTAGGCTAAACAGTACCATGTTCGGGCCCATCGCGCAGCTGTCAATCTAACGGTCAGGAATTTTGTTTGGTTTTTCTCCAGATGTAATGTGAATACGCGTTCGAACCCCTTAAAAAGTCCTACGACCATGGTCTCCCCTGTAGGCTGATGCCCCTCGTGTAGGTTTAAAATATGCTAAAATATGTTAAAATTTAAAATATGTTAAAATTTGCTTTAAAATAAAAGTAATTTAATTAAAAAGGTTAAATATATATGATTTTTTTAAGCATTATTAACACACATTACTTTAAAATATCTATACAGAAGAATAGGGTGAAAACTCCACTTGCAGGTATATATGAAGTCATATTTCAGAGCTTATTCTAGGCGGGGTCAGTGGGGCGCCGCAGCCCGATGTCCTTTTTTTAAAAAAAAATTCCACCCTGTAGCCTTTTGATTCACGTTAGCGACCCGGTGATGAAAAACTGCACACACTCTCTTTTTCGAAGGGTTTTTTTTTTTTTTTTTAATTATTATTATTATCTCTACGGAAGTTTCTTCCGCCCTTTTATTTGTTCAGCTCTTATTTGGATGCTCCCACATAACGTGCTAATGATACTTGACAAATGAAAGGGAGGAATTTGCCATGTACAGGCCGATGCAAAAAGCCGATATCACGCCTTCTTATTGCACCTTTGAAAGTACTACTTCCATCCTACCCCGCAGCTGAAAAATTCTTGGGAATTAAAAAAATAATAATAATAAATAAAGCAGCCAACTTGGAACATTTAAATTTGAAAATAATAATTAGCTTGAGCTGCTTTTAAGCGGTCCGCTGCAAGGGTTGTCTTAGGTTTGTCTCTGTGCTGAGAGGGGGGGGGGGGGGGGGTGTCGAAATCAACTGTGAAAAAATTCATTCAACTACTATATATATTTTTTTAATTAATGGAACGATTTGTTAGAACTTTTGGGGATCACTTTTAAGTGCAAAAATTTAATAGGAGTCCAAATTTTAAAAAGACATCTTAATTTGTTCAATAGTTAGGAATTTATAGTCAAAACATATGTTTTTTTTCTTTCTTATTCTGTGGTTTTCTTTCACAGCAAGATGGGGAGGGAAAGGGGGAGAAAGATGGGGGTGAGGTTCTTATCTCCTTTCCGGCTATTTCAATATTGCCACTAATATAGGTAACCAGCTGATTGTTAAAATCAACAGAAGAATACTTATATGATAGCTGCATGATAATTCTGAAATTTTTTTTTTTATCTATTGTTGACAATTTTCAAAAAATTTAATAGATAATTGGAGTTTGTAGTGATATATAGATATTTATAACATTATATGGTTATTTTGAACAGAAGTGGTATTAATATTTTCATGCATTGCATTAACTATGATATTTTAATTGTTTGTACTGTTGAATTAATTTTTACAAAGACAAGTGAATAATGAAAAATTGAATTAAGTATTTTTATAGGTGAAATAACTTTAAAGCTGAAAAAAATTAATAAAAATGAAAATGTAGGTATAGAACAACTTAACTTTATTAAGTGTTTCTTAATTTAGTTAAACTTTTATTGGTGATTCTTAACAAGGTGATCAAATAAATATTTTATTAAAGTCTGCTTCTGATGCAAAATGTTTACTTAATTAAGCCTTTTCTTGTCCGTTACACTAGAAAAGGCTTAATTATTAGTCTAACTTAATTGGCTTATAGTTTGGCAACTAGTTTATGACTTATAGTTATAAAAACAAAAAAAAAATCTTTTAAAGAAATATTCTTATTGTTTCGACTATTTATAATTTATTTTAATAAGTTAATTAACAAAGTTACTTAAAAAGTATAATTAATTCTTTTACATTACGTAGCTTTATCAACTTAATGAATGTTATCTAATTTTTAATAAAGACTAGTAATTAATTTATTAATAAAGACTACTATTTAATTATTATGGATTTATTAATTAATAAAGATTTACTTAATTTTTTAAAGTTTTTTTTCCGAATTAGAAGTGTTTTTAATCGAGATGTACTGTCCTTTTGAAGAAACAAATTACCCATTTAAGATAACGATACCCTTTTTTAAACCTTTTGCACCCTGCCCTTTTTCCTACCTAGAACAAGCTCTCTCTGTGCAGCTCCACTTATTATAATTAACATTTTCACAAAAAACAATATTTTTAAAAAATAAGTAACCACTGCATTAGATGAAATATAATATAAATTATGTACGGTAAAACCCGTTTAAGAAGTTCCCGCTTAAAATGTTCTTACTTGAGGTTCCCAATTTTTTCCTATTCTTACAATGTTAAATCAACCCGTTTAAAAAGTTTACCAAACAATTTCCCGTTTAAAAAGTTCTTTTTTTTTTTGTTTGTTTGTTTCTTTTTTTTTTTTCAATTTCTTTTCTTCTGCTGTTCGTAAAAATCAGTGTTTAGAACTGAAAACAATTGTATTGTTCAGTGAAATGCTAAAAGTGAATGAAATTCGTGAGTTTACAGAAAAGTAAGAATGAATGAAACTGAATAAGAGGTTGTGGAAATTCTTAGTTTTCCGGATTCAGTATTAGGACTAGAAATTTTTCGTCGTTTTATTAAAAGCGCCGAAGATGTGAAAAAAAATTTTTTTTAATGAAAGCCCAATTAAAGATTGCCGATAAAACAGAAAACTAAACGGATATTTTTTCTGTAAAATCGATTCCAACAATGCTTAAAGCTAATATTTTTTTAAAGGTTTAATGTAGAATAGTTATTTATATTGGTTTACTTTATTAACTCATTTGCGTGTGCAAAACAATTTATATAAGTAATTTTAACTTATTTATATAATATTTTTAAAATGTCAACAATAATTTATATAAGTAATAACTTTATTTCTATAATATTTTTTAAATGTCAAAAGATATTTCTTCAGTATTTATACTGAATAGTCTATTTGTTTTCCAAAAAATTAGTCTCCCATTTAAGAAGTTTTCCCGCTTAAAAAGGTTTCGCCTTCATCCCCTTGAAAAACTTCTTAAGCGGGTTTTACAATTATGGTACTAGAAATGTTTCGTGCAGTTATTATAGCCTGTTGTCCTCAAATAGCTGAATGTTTGAAAGTTTCTCTAAAAACGCCAGTATTATAACTAACATTTCCTATTTATTAGTCTCTGAAAAAACAATCGTTTTAAATTTAAGGAATAATTTGTCAACATTTAAGGAATAAAAGCTTAGGTCAGTGTTTTTTGGGACACCTTGTATATACTGACAGTTAATTTATTATATTTTGTAGCAAATAATAGTTATAGGAATAATTACTTAAATTTACATTTTGAGAAATATTTCTTTATTATTTAAGCTGTGCATGTTTGTTAAACTTGTCTTAAGTTGTGTAATATTGAAAAAAACGTAAGTGGGCACTCAAAAATTCAGGCTCAGTGACCACTGGCCACTTGCAAGTTTTCTGAATATTGACCTCTAAGGTAAGCGTTTCACTTGGATTAACATCGCTATTGGGGCAGTGCAAACTAAAAACTGTGAATTGAAATGAAGTAAATCAGTTTGCTTTTTCTTTGGAATATGCTTCATTTCTTCTCTTTTATAAAAGAACAGGCGAATTCTTTTATGTATTTATTGTGAAAGGGACTTTCTGGCTTTATTTTTCTGTGGAAATCCTTCTTTTCTTTCGAAAAAGTATTTTTACTTTCCGAACATGTACCATGTAAGGAAAGTATTGTAATCATGAAAAAATTCGACTTCGAGATTTTGGTGTTTTTACACGTTTTGAGGGCTTCTGAATTCATTTATGCTATTTTTACGAGATGTATGTATGTATGTGTGTATGTGTGTGTGTGTGTGTATGTGTGTTTGTGTGTATGCGAGTGAACACGATAGCTCCTGAACGGAGCATTCAATTGAGCTCAAATTAGATATATATGTCATAAACCAACGTCGCAAGACCGGTATTGATTTTGGTGTGTATAGGCCTTATAGTTTTTCTACAGGGCTACGACAAAGATTTCTTTTACATTATGGCCTATGGGGGGAATTTCTTGAAAGTGCGCTAGCGTTTAAACGGTAGATTCGATTGAGCTCAAATTGGGTATATATGTTATAAACCACCGTTGCAAGACCGGTATTGATTTTGGTGTGTATAGGACTTATAGTTTTTCTACAGGGCTACGACAAAGATTTCTTTTACATTATGGCCTATGGGGGGAATTTCTTGAAAGTGCGCTAGCGTTTAAACGGTACATTCGATTGAGCTCAAATTGGGTATACATGTTATAAACCACCATCCTAAGACCGGTATTGATTTTGGTGTGTATAGGACTTATAGTTCTCCTACAGGGCTACGACAAAACTTTCTTTTATGTTATGGCATAATGGCATATGGGGAGAAATTCTTGAAAGTGCGCAAGCGTTTAAACAGTGCATTCGATTGAGTTTCAATTTGGTATATGTTTGAATTATTCATCGATTAAAATTTATTTAAGTGCTTGGTAATGATCTTAATCGTAAGTGTTCGGAAAGTCGAGTGGAGTCACTCCAGATTTTTTATCTAATAATTCATGGTCTATCGAACTGTATATTGACAGACATTTTCTTTTCCGTTTTAGAGCCGTATGAGCCTGACTACAAAAGCATTCTCCGCCGTATTACGACACATAAGTTTCGTGACCAGAAAAAACTTCTCCAAGCACATGAATGTAAGTACATCATTTTTTTTAAATTTAATTCCCGACTCTCCGTTGGGTAGGATTATCGGCTTTTAGCTTATCATATTCCTCTTTCTGTCGGTGGACCCTGAAAGTCATTAAAAGGTCGTAAAGCTAACGCGGGCAGTGTCCCTTTACCCCTTACAGATCGACTTCAGCAGGGATCCAATTTTGAAACGAAAATTGAAAAGGCGCTATATAAACAAAGCCCGTCGGATTAAAAAAATTAAGGGGCGTGGCCTACGTTTCTTTTTTTAAATAAATTGTTTTTAATAAACTTGATTGATAAATTGTAATTTAATAATACCGGCACACACAAAAAAAAAGTTGTTATTACATCGGACGCCAGCCATCTACCGGCATGTATTTCGACCCGCTGAATCCGAATTTTAAGTCAATTTACGCCGTACACCCTCGAGTATCGAGTAATTTGAAAAAATAGCGTAAATTGGATAAATGGTAATTTTAAAAAATTATGAATCTAAACCAAGCTTAATTCTTATGTCTATCGATCCGCTGAATACAAATTTAAAGTGTATTTAGATTATAAACCGTTCTAAACCTCAAAAAATTGAAAAAAAGAAAACCTTGAAAAATGGTAAAAATAGCAAAAAATCGTCATTGTATTAATGAAAAACATTTTGTTGATCCAAATCAAAAAGGATTTTTATGTAATTTCATTTGCTCAATCCGAATCTAATACATATATATGGCTTAGAATTCCTCAAACACTAAAAAATCGAAAAAAAAAAAGAAAAGAAAAAAAAGAAAAGAAAAGAAACCAACAAAATAGCAAAAGTCATAATTTTAAAAATTGCAAAAAAATCTATAAAACATGATTAAAAACGTTTTTAAGTCAGTTCAAAATCTGTTCTTCTGTTATATAGTAATATAGTAATTAAATAGGAAAAATATAGTAAATAGGAAAAATACAGTAAATAGGAAAAATATAGTAATTTATTATTTAGAGGTCAGTCGATCGGCATAATATCATTTGAAGCTTATATTTGTGAATTAATAAACATTTTTATTAATTTTTTATATAGATTATAGTATATATTATATTATTTTTATCTCAACATTAAGTTTTACTGTTCAGAAATTAAACGCAGTTTAAAATCTAAGAAAATCGCTCTCCTATTCTGTTTATACATCATTTTTTAGAGATATTACAATTTTTTGCATTTTCAGATTTTGTACTTATATTTTACGCATAAAAAATACAAGAAACGTATTTAATCATGTTTTATAGATTTTTTCCCAATTTTTTAACTGTAACTTTTGCTATTTTATCGGTTTTTTGCGATTTTTTAGAGTTTGAGGGATTCTAAGCCAAATATATTTTAGATTCGGTTTAAGCAAATCAAATTACATAAAAATCCTCTTTGATTTGGGTCAACAAAATTTTTTTCATTAATAGAATGACGATTTTTTGCTATTTTTAACACTTTTCAATTCTTTTTTTCAATTTTTTGAGATTTAGAACGGTTCATAATCTAAATACACTTTAAATTTGTATTCAGCGGATCGAAATACATAAGAATTATGCTTGGTTTAGATTCATAATTTTTTTAATTACCATTTATCCAATTTACGCTATTTTTTCAATTTACTCGATACTCGAGGGTGTACGGCTTAAACTGACTTAAAATTCGGATACAGCGGGTCGAAATACATGCCGGTAGATGGGTGGCGTCCGATGTACAAACAACTTTTTTGTGTGTGTGCTGGTGTAATCTATTTACAGAAACAAAGTAGTAATAAGCAATTTAAAACAACGACCACAGTTTCACTTTTCCTTTATTACTTGTGTATCAATCGTGACTTACATGGCGAGATTACCTTCAGCAACATTCCTTTATTTAAATTTCC
Organism: Cheiracanthium punctorium; assembly: GCA_038373885.1. Classification (NCBI taxonomy): domain Eukaryota; kingdom Metazoa; phylum Arthropoda; class Arachnida; order Araneae; family Cheiracanthiidae; genus Cheiracanthium; species Cheiracanthium punctorium. The sequence goes on along the minus strand of JAWZYV010011981.1, from coordinate 316,185 downwards.
AATGCCATATAATTAAAAGTTTATTTCTATTTATATACTAATTTTTTACAGACTTATATATTTATGATAGTTTACCAAGTTGTACTTATTATTAAGGTGAAGTTTACATAAAAGACCTGCATGTGTTTCTGAATCACTTATTGTCAACAGTTAATGAAGGTTCAATCATATTATTTCTGAAATTTAAAAAGGTGGAATTTGTTATAAATTTAATAAAAACAGTCTTAATAAAAGCAAGAATTTGTCCAGAAAAATCATTAAATAATTTTTATGTTTGTAATGAATGTTTAATTATTAACAGATCTATTACTAGATTTTTGACAAAATTTATTTCATTGTAACATTATAAAAAGACGATAAATGGAAATGCATACTTTTATTTTAAATAACATTTTGCGAATTTGGAAAAAAAAATTCTTAATTTGTTCACTGATTGTTGTAAACTTAAGTGAAAATCGGCGTTATTTTTGTCACACACTTTTCAGAGTGTTTTAAAAAGTGGAACAATCACCAGCAATACTGTATTGTGTAATTGAAGAACTTTTCTTTCACTTTCTCAGCATTTGCCGTTTTCCCGCTAGCTCTTTCCATTTCAGAGTCTATTGAAAGTTGCTATTGAAAGAATTTTTCTCTATTAGTCACTATTTTAAAAAGTATCCTTCTAAGCTCTTATATTCACCTGTTGTACAATTTCCATTAATTCATGAAATGCTGCGACAAGTCTGCTTTGAAATGAACATAAAAATGCACGTTTTACTTCGGCAATTTTATTTATTAATTTATTTTGGGTCACTGCACATTGTTTATTATTATGTTTCGAAAATCGCTTTTTTACGAAACCTGAAAAAAAAAACATTTTCCTAAAGATGCCATTTGGTAAGTATAATAACTGTGCAAAATTGTTCTCGAATCGGATAAAATCTTTTCAGACCACAAGAAGCTTCAATTTTCGAATTTTTTACAACAAAAAAAAATTGTTTTTTTCTGTAAAATAACAAAAAATGTTCTGTAAAAAAAAAAGTAACCACTGCATTACATGAAATGCAGTACAAATTATATATTAGGAATGTTTCGTGCAGTTATTATCACCTGTTGTCCTCAAATAGTTGAATGTTTGAAAGTTTCTCTAAAAAATGCCAGAAACTTTGAAATTTTAATTATTGTTATAATATTCTCCAACAGCGAATGTTCATTACTTGTTTATTGCTGTGAATATAGAGTTTTATAATCTCCATTTATTATAATTAACATTTCTTATTTATTAGATGCAATCGTTCTAAATTTAATTATAAGCTTTGGTATCAATACTTAAGAAATGTGCATTTCCAAAAACATGCCCGACTATATCACTCGCCTTCTAGTACTTGATTTACAATTATGTTTACGAAGTCCTTACCCAATTGCCGCAGAAAGATAGAAATGAGGGATTTTGTGAATGGAAGATGGGGGTGGAAACAGGGAGGTCAAATCAGGGAAAAGTCAATGGTACAAGGACGGATTAAAGGGAGGGAGAGGGGGCGACCCCACCCCCCCGACAAACTTTCAATAATCCGCAACTGCAATGGTATGATGCGAAATGTTGTACATTGGTTCTCCACAGTGGCGGATCTAACGCCTGGCGGCCGCCAGGGGCAACGAGCACCTCTAGAGATCCTGACTTTGAAAATTCTTTAAAAGAAAATTAAATAAGCTAAAAATTGCAGCAATACACCACAAGTGGAAACTTGATAAGAAGGAATCAGCCTTCATATTCTTTGAAAGGGCTATTCCCTGCTGTCCAGGCTCTAGGCCGGGGGTAAGGAAATAGCGTTGGGGGGAAAAAATTATGGTCCACCAAGATAGTCAGAAAAATCTTCCTTGAACCGAGATTTCTAAAAAAAAAAAAATAATAATAATTATTATTATTGTTATTATTACTACTTTATTAAGACTAAAAAGTTTTAAATTCCTACTCAGAAAAGAGTGTTTTTGTTGAGATTGTTGATTGTCGGCAGAGGTTACAAAACGAAATCAGAAAAAAAGATTTCAGGACTTAAAGAGTTTAACCCTTTGAGGCGCAACCCTTTCCCAATGCTGAAAAAAGGGCAGCCGTTACCATCGCTCGACTTAACTACCAGCAAGATGGCGGACGAACAAAACCTTCATCGCGTGCCACAGATCTAGAGACCCTTTTTTGACGACAGCTGGCTGTGCGGCACAGCCAGCTGCGTCAAAAAAGGGTCTCTAGATCTGTGGCACGCCATGAATACGCGCTAGATACCCAGAAAAGTCCTCCCCCAAGGCATTTGCCCTCCCCCCTTGTGTTTGTCCTTTCTTTGACGTGGATTTATAAGCGGTTCCTCGTGAACGAGTACACAAATCCGAATACATGTTCCAATGTGTTTTTCAATGAAAACAAGGACGCTGATTATGAATTTGGAAAAAGAGAAAATTTTTTAGTAAATTCATTGATAGTATACCAAATCCAAATAATTTAGAAGAATGGAAACACGTAAAAATAGTTTAGAGCATTTTAATGTACTCTTTTGGGGATAAATTATCAAAAGAGGAAAAGAAAAAATAGATAAAAAATTGAAAAATATTTACAAACATTTAAAATTTTGTCAATGAACTGAATCACTTTTTTGCTATTTTTGGAAGAGAACAATGAACTTGACAATAATTGATATGTAATTTACATGTCTGCACAACAAAGGCCATAAAATTTTCCTAATGCAGAAATAACTTCAAAAATATCTTTAACTACCCATATCAAATGCTTTAGGCAGGGGCGTAGCCAAGCAGGGGTGGGGTTAGGGGGTCATAAACCCCCCCAAGAGGAATTTTGTCCATACAAAATGTATATTCTTCACTCCTTCGTCACACAAGTGTATGCACATATGCGAGTTGTAGTAGTCGTAACCCCCCCCCTCCCCCATGAAAAATTTCTGGCTACGCCCCTGGCTTCAGGTGAAAGGTCTTTTTCGGTTTTAAAACGCGTGAAGAACTATTTAAGAACTACGATTGGGAAGAACAATTAAACAATTTGCCTTTATTATACATAAAATAGAAAAGTTTGGCAGATACAAAAATTATTGATGAATTTGCAAATGATAAATCACAAGACGCCAGTTCACATAAAATACTTTCTTAAGCAGTAGTGTAAAGATTCTTTTTTGATTAAGTGTAAGTTTGATAAATTCTTTTATCAAGTTTTTATTGAGTTCGAATTTATTGTTAAAGCATTTGAGGGAAATCATTCAGTGCTCCCCCTCACGAAAAAAATTAATAGTGCCCTTAGTACACTAAATTATGAAAGGAACTTGGCCTTAGGGGGCCTCGAAAAATTTACCGCCAGGGGCCCCCAACAGCCTTGATCCACCTCTGGTTCTCCAGTTTCAACAGAAGTGTTTAAAGAGAAAGTCATGTGTTATTACTACATTTGAGAATATATAACAATAATGGAATTTCGAAGGTTCTGGCGATTTTGAACAAACTTTGAAACATTTAAATATTTTAAGGCAAGAGATAATAATAACTGTACCAAACATACCTAATATAGTATATTTATGCTGTATTTCATGTAATACAATGGTTACCGTATATACTCGTGTATAAGCCCACTTTTTTTGGACAAAAATTTGGATTGAAAGTGGGGGGGGTGGACTTATACACGGGTCAAAAAAAATTTCAAAATTTGATCATCGGAAATTCAATGTTCAGGGAGCAGTAAACATCTACACACATACGCGCAAATATGTATACTATGTACATGGGAAAACCATGGTCCCGGAAATTGGCATATCAATCCCCCCCCCTTCCGGTGCCCATGCATTTGGGGCAACCAATTTAACTTTATGGAAACAAAAGTAAGATCTAGCACATTAAGTTTTTGTATTTTTTAGATTGCCTGTCTTTGTAGTCTGTACATTATCGGAAGCCATCCATTCGTTCCAGAAGTTTCGAAGCCGGTCTTTGAGTGCTATAAGGCGCCAATTATGTTGACCCTGCGTCGCAAAACAATCACGTGATCACCGAAAGCCAGTCGAATTCTGGTAGGGGGAGTATTTTACGGACGCGTCCATTTTTAAAGTTGGGAGGGTGGGCTTATACACGGGTCAGTCATTTATGAAAGATTTTTGCGAGAAAACTGGGGGGGGGGCTTATACACGAGTATATACGGTACTTGTTTTTTTTAGAATACTAGTTTCTGTTATTTTACGGGTAAAAGGCATTTTTTGCCTAAAATTCGAAAATTGAGGCCTTTTGTGGAATGAAAAGATTTTATCCGCAACCCTTTCCCAATGATGAAAAAAGGGCAGCCGTTGACGTCGCTCGACTTAAATACCACAAAGATGGCAGACGATTGAAACGTTCATCGCGTGCCACAGATCTAGAGACCCTTGGCACGCGATGAACGTTTCGATCGTCCGCCATCTTGCTGGTAGTTAAGTCGAGCGATGGCAACGGCTGCCCTTTATTCAGCATTGGGCAATCTATCCAGCTGTTCGCGCATTCTTTCACTTTTCAGCAGATGTCAGTGCTGTTAAAAATAATCGTGACCATTTCTTTTACGGGAAATGACGTGCTAAAAAGTGAAGGATTCTCGTGGAGCTATGTCACCCGCAACTATTTTTATTGAAATCAAATCTATTCTTTGTGGCTGGCAACAGTCAAAACGTCAGAGTTTGGTGTTCCCAGAGCGGGAACACTGCGCGTTAAAGGGTTAGAAAGAACACAATTAATATGCTTACCAACTGGAACCTTTTGGAAACTAGGTTTTTTTCGGATTTCGAAAAAAAGGGACTTTCGATACACCCTATTGTTTATACTTATATATCGTTACAGTTTTCCTGATGTGCTACAGGAAATCCACGCTCTCTACAAAGAAACCGTCCAGATTTTCTGGGGGGAAACTGTACCACTGTGAAGAGGATAAAATCTTTCTAGTTCCAAGTAATTTTCCAACGGTGAATCACTTGGGTCTGGAGGAATTCGCGTGGAGCGTCGATGACGGAACAGATGACAGAATCCTCCCTGTTGGAAGGAGCGCAAACCTCAATCCTTTCATAGATTACTCCACCGACGAAATGGTCCAATACTTCGTTAAGAAAACTCGGTCTCAGGATATCGAAGACATGTCGACTAGACGAAGAGCAACTTGTTCCGACGTTATACGAAAAGACTGGTCAATCGTTGCCACAGTGACGCTGTTGAAGGACTGGAATATCGAGAAACACCTGGATCTTTTGGGAAAATTCCAGAAGGAGTTTTACCACCATTATCCTGTTGAATCATGGGAGTTTCGAACTTGCTCGTATTGTATATTGAAGCAATTCCTCCATATACTGATCAGTTGCTGTACGGACTCTCGTGCTATAGTAGAAATAATGGCACAGAATTGCAAGTGCCTTTTCGCGTTGGGCCTTTCACCGGCCGGATTCATATCCGCGTATGAATACATATTTTTTCACTGTCACCTCAAACAGACCGGTCTGAAGTGGGTCCCATTTCAAGAGTACGTTCCCGAGCACGATTTGCTGTACTGTGCTTTTGACTCAGGAGACAGAGAACTGATGAAGCTTGGACTGGAATTGGAGTGGTGGTCCCCTTATTTTCATTCTGAGTCCCGATGCACACCAGTAAGATCCGCTGGTGGAAGAGCATTAGAACGGATTGGCTCTTATATCACGACAGAAATGTGGTAAGTTAATATTAAAAGGTTACTTTTACGTATTTCGAATTTTTCAAATCCATGCTGTTGAATAGTTTTTTTTTTTTTTTCTACCTTTCTACCATTAACCCTCAAATGCTCACTATAAGAAATTCCCAAGCAAAAAATTGTTTTTTTCTTTCATATAGTGATCTTTTAAGCCGGATCATGTAAATATATTAAAAAGGTGTGAAAAAGTTACTTTTTATACAGAGTGACCAAACAATCAGTAAAAACTTTAAAAATCCTTTAAAAAAGAACAAATAATGATAGGAAATTGCGGTTTACACAAATAGGTTTAGGGGGTGATCAGATTTTTAATTTTAATGACAAGAAAGGTTGTATTTCCAAATGTTACCGATAGCTGGCGCTGACAGGCACAATGGGAAGCAAGTTTCCAATAATTAAAAAAAAAAATCCGAAATCTCTCTAATCATTTCAATGCAAACTGTTATTTTGTATCATGATTTGTTTGTTTTCTTTTATGAATTTTTGAAGTTTTCACGAGCTTTTGATGCATCCTGGGGGCATCAAAGTTTAAAAATTCATTAAAAAAGAACAAATAACGACACAGAATTGCGGTTTGCATGGATAAGATAAGAGATTTTTGTTTTATTTTATTGAAAACTTAGAATTAAAAGTGGACCTATATTTTGAACTTATTTTTCAACATAATTATGACAATTATGATTTTTTGCGAACTGGAATTGATTTTTAGCATCAATTATTTCTAAAAAAGTTGTATGAGATGTTTTTCGGGATAAACTTGTTTATGGCAAATGCTAATAAAAGTGATCACACAGGGGAAGCCAGGGACCGCAGTCGCACCCCCAAATTTAATAAATATTTTATTTATTCTACTAGCAGCTACCCGCGACTTCGTCGGCGTCGGCTTTAGAATTAGGTCCCGAGAGAAATGAAGCTTGTGTGAATAACAAATGTTTGAGACTAAAGAAACTGCATTTAAATATTATTTGCTTTTTACTTAAATTAAATGAAGTATAAAAATTTACTTATTTTAAATGAAGTATAATGCATGGTAGTATACTTCATTTAAAATAACAGAGTATGTAAAAATACTAAATTTAGATTTTTTTCGGGCATTTGGCGAATAGAGACAGTTACGACAGTATTTGCGAACTGCTTTGAATGTTCTTGTAAAAGAAATATTTATGCTATATGCATGAATTTTAGCCTATGTTAATCAGGAATAGTGCAGCTTTCTATTAGCGAAAAAGTTTTAGAATCGGTTCTATAGTTACAGAGATACCCACAGAGCGTAATGCATTAGAATTATTTTGAGTGTTCCTGTAAAGGAACTATTTGCGCTACATGCATTAATTTTAGCCTATAATACTCAAGAATAGTTTAGCTTACTATCAGTGAAAAAACCTTTGGAATCGGTTCAGTACTTACAGAGATACACATAGAGCGTAATGTAATTCATATTAGCATCCCTGTAAAAGAACTATCTGTGATATATGCATTAAAGGTAGCCTATAATACTTTGGATGCCAGCAGTGTCTAAGAAGTTCTGCTTTCAAAACTGCAAGGCTGGAGGTGGCAGGTTCAAACCCCGATCGCGCCTGTCTATCTAGCCGCTCCCAGTTTTCCGTGGTTTTCTAAAAAACCTCGCGTAAATACGGGCTAGGATCCCTAAGAAAATTCCACACAGAGGAATTCTCCATATACGCCTAGGACCCTATAGGCCTAGGACTTTCAATCAGTGAAGAAAGTTTTAAAATCGGATTAGTTGCTATAAAATTTCCATAGAGCGCAATGCATTAGCATTATTTTGAGTGTCTTTGTAAAAGAATTATTTATGCTATATGCTTGAAAGGTTGCCTGTATGTTAATCCAGGGGATAAGCTATCTTCATTACAAACTTTTCCAACCATTTTTGTGTGATTCAGTCAAAAACATCCAAACACATAAACGTACACATTTATATTATTTGTAGGATTTGGAAATTTACGAACTTTAAGAAACACATCTGGACTTTTCTTGGTACTTACCTATTATCCCGGCGGTCATTCCCGCCAAACTGTTTTTTCGTCAAATGAGTTGCCAAACTGTTGCCAATCGTATTCAAAAACCATTAATAATTTCATGTGCCAGCCATTTATCTAGGCAAAAAATCGCTCGTCTTGGCGGACCGCCAGGATAATACTAAGTACACTTTTCTTTATTTATGCTTTTTAATTTGGCTTAAAATCAACATAATTTTCATACTTATTTATGTTTTTTAAATGCATGTGATTTTGCAAATAAGAATTTCTGCTTTATTTCAAAAGCATAAATCCTTTTGTGCGGGCGATAAAACGGTTTTTAATTAATAGTTAGAAAAGTAATTAAAATTTTCGAGCCTCAGGTACACTTTACCGAAGTGATGGGTTTAGGCATGCTCAAATTTTCAAAGCTCTGCTTTCTGTAGATTTGTCTGGAGAACATTCATTTTTATTATTAGACATAGATATATTTGGCATAAAGCTGCATTATTTCCGTATTATTTAATGTTTTTCAGATGCACGTGCTTTTTGATTGAAGTAATAGCATTCTTGTTAGCTCAAAACATGAATCATATGATACGGGCGAAACTCGCCAAGCATGGCAACGTAAAAACGGTTTTTAATTAATAATTAAAAAAGTAATTAAAAATCTAAAATTCTAAGTAGCCTATAACCAACTCCAGGGTCCCATCTATATCTAAACCGAAATGCATCCTAATCGATTCAGCGGTTTAGGCGTGAAAGCGTCATAAACAAACAAACAAACAAACAAACTCACTTTCGCATTTATAATATTAGTTAGGATATTCTGGAATCTAATACAGCAAATCTCTCACCCCCAAAAGAAAAACTGAAATGCCGCAATTGCATCACACTATTTCTCAGATTTAGAATAGAAGATTTTGTTATAATTTATTACTGATGAAAATTAATAAAAAAGTACTCTTAATTTAAGCAAGAACCTACTGAGAATAATTTTTAAAAGATGTCTTTTGATAACCCATTTGTACTTAGCGTCCCTTTTTCTGCACGCTCAAGTTTTAGCATTTCTGCTGTCAGCCCCCAAGTTAGTAAACATTACTTCATTCTTTTAAGCCTTAATTCAGGGATATTAAATATCAATTCCTCAAAATACTTTAACCCTTTAACGCGCAGTGTTCCCGCTCTGGGATCACCAAACTCTGACGTTTTGACTGTTGCCAGTCACGAAGAACAGATTTGATTTCTACAAATATAGTTGCGGGTGACATAGCTCCACGAGAATCCTTTACTTTTTAGCACGTCATTTCCCGGTAAAAAAAAAATGTCACGATTATTTTTAACAGCACCGACATCTGCTGAAAAAATGGAAGAATGCGAGAACAGCTTTATAGATTGCCCAATGCTGAAAAAAGGGCAGCCGTTGCCATTGCTCGACTTAACTACCAGCAAGATGGCGGACGATCGAAATGTTCATCGCGTGCCACTGATCTAGAGACCCTTTTTTGACGCAGCTGGCTGTACCGCACAGCTGCGTCAAAAAAGGGTCTCTAGATCTGTGGCACGCGATGAACGTTTCGATCGTCCGCCATCTTGTTGGTAGTTACAGCAAGAGGGCAACGTCTGCCCTTTTTTCAGCATTGGGAAAGGGTTGCGCCTCAGAGGGTTAACATGACGAAGTAGGATGTAGAAGTTTTACTTTATATAAATAATTTTATAAAAGAAATCATCACTTACTCATAATGTCGGAAATTTATCTATTATTACTGGCATCAGCAAAGATTAAAGAAAGTCATGCAGTCCGGAGACAAATGAGTTAATGTTTGTTAATTTTAATATATGTTAACAATTTTAATTTAATTTTTTTATTGCTTTTATAATTGTAAGAAAAACCTTTATATTTCCCCCAAAAGTTGATAAAGACATAAAATGTCGGTACATCTTGCTTATCTACTCTATATTTTCCAAGAAAGAGTTGCCAGGTTTGCAATGTTAATACAGGGGCGATACTCTCCTTCCAAGGGGGATACCAACATTGTTTCGGAAAATAGCTGTTTTAAATATCGTTTACTAAATAAAACTGTCTCTGAAGCAACTAAAAATAAAAAATTCTTATTTACATTTTTAAAAAAAATTCTTGTTTACACAATTTATTTATTTATTTATTTATTTTAACAGCAATCATTCCTTAACACTCTGAACTAAATAGCACTTTGTTAAAATTTATTTTGCAAGCCTAGAAAAAAAACTGTCTCTGAAGCAACTAAAAATAAAAAATTCTTATTTACATTTAAAAAAAAAATTCTTGTTTACACAATTTATTTATTTATTTATTTATTTTATCAGCAATCATTCCTTAACACTCTGAACTAAATAGCACTTTGTTAAAATTCATTTTGCAGGCCTAGAAAAAAAATTGGATTGCCCCATGAATCCATCCATTCTGCCGAACACCACTTAGCCACCTAATCGTCAGCACTGCTTTGAATCAGGACGAAAAAAAATTCGTCCCGTGTTTTCGGTTGCTGTGGTGGGCTGTTCCGATCCCATACTTGACCATCGAAGACATGCGGGGATCTGTGGATCTGAAGAAGTTGAAGCCCAGCCTTTCGCTGCTGGATGACGAAGATTTCCAGGAAGAAGCACGCAGATTGTGGAAGCGAGTCGCCGATGGTTTCGCGGATGACTACAACAGCGTGTTCAAACCGAGGTCTCTGAAGCACCTGTGTCGGTACGCTGTGAGGCGACAGTACCGATCGCCAGAAGAGATTTCATCCCTGGATATACCCGAGACTTTGAAAGGGTATCTTTTGCTGGACTCTTAATTTGAAAACTTTTTGTTACTTTTGATTATTTGTAAACTTTTGTTGTATGTATATGTGCCAAAGAGTTTGTCGTGCAATGTGCGATTTAATTCATGTCAAATAAATGGCTATCTATACAATATTGTAAAGCTTTGTAGCACTATCTTAATCTTTTGAGGCGCAACCCTTTCCCAACGCGGAAAAAAGGTCAGCCGTTGCCATCGCTCGACTTAACTAGCAGCAAGATGGCGGATGATCGGAACGTTTATCGCGTGCCACAGATCTAGAGACTCTTTTTTTTGACAACAGCTGTCTCTGCCGCACAGCCAGCTGTCGTCAAAAAAGGGTCTCTAGATCTGTGGCATGCGATGAACGTTTCTATCGTCCGCCATCTTGCTGCTAGTTAAGTCGAGCGATGGCAACGGCTGCACTTTTTTCAGCATTGGGCAATCTATCCAGCTGTTCATCGCGTGCCACAGATCTAGAGACTCTTTTTTTTTGACAACAGCTGTCTGTGCCGCACAGCCAGCTGTCGTCAAAAACGGGTCTCTAGATCTGTGGCACACGATGAACGTTTCGATCGTCTTTCATCTTGCTGGTAGTTAAGTCGAGCGATGGCAACGGCCAGTAGCGGATCCAGGGGAGGGGCTAGGGGGCTTCAGCCCCCCCCAAAAGAGATTGCTCAAGGGTAACGTTCTGCTTTATTATACACTTTAAATAGCTGAAATGATCATATTTTATTACTTAGCCCCTACCAAAAGCTTAATACATTGGTTTAGACTAAAATTTTGATTTATAGTACATTTTAATTGAATGAAATAAGCTTATAAAAAATTTAGCCCCTCCCAAAAAAAATTTCTGGATCCGCCACTGGCAACGGCTGCCCTTTTTTCAGCATTGGGAAATCTATCCAGCTGTTCATCGCGTGCCACAGATCTAGAGACCCTTTTTTGACGGCAGCTGTCTGTACCGCACAGCCAGCTGTCGTCAAAAACGGGTCTCTAGATCTGTGGCACGCGATGAACGTTTCGATCGTCTGCCATCTTGCTGGTAGTTAAGTCGAGCGATGGCAACGGCTGACCTTTTTTCAGCATTGGGCAATCTATCCAGCTGTTCGCGCATTCTTTCACTTTTCAGCAGATGTCATTGCTGTTAAAAGTAATCGTGTCAATTTTTTTACGGTAAATGACGTGCTAAAAGGTAAAGGTTTCTCGTGGGGCTATGTCACCCGCAACTATTTTTATAGAAATCAAATCTATTCTTCGTGACTGGCAACAGTCAAAACGTCAGAGTTTGGTGTTCCCAGAGCGGGAACACTGCGCGTTAAAGGGTTAACTACTATATTATTTTATTTCAGACTACTTAAGACAAAATTTGTGTTTGGAAGGCGTAAGATATTTAAAACTTTCAGCATAAACTAATCATAATCTGTTTTTTTTTTTTTTTAAGGGGAAGGTTACTGCATGGGCCCCTTTTTTTTTTTTTTTTTTTCTGCCCAGGTCCCACAGTTGTTTTGATCGGACTCTGAGTTTAACAAGATGTTTTCCGAAGAAAATCCAATTAATCTGTTCTTTTTTGGAAGTCATGCACCTTTTGAACAGCTTTTAAGAAAAAAAAATTAACTTGCTCTAGAGGCTTGAAAAAATTTAGATCGATTGTGTGTGATTAAGGCAAACCAGCGCGAGGGGTATCTGCCTAAGATGAGGGACGCCTTGGTAGGAAGACTTTCTAAGGGGTTCAAACGCGTATTCACGTTACATCTGGAGAAAACCTACCAAAACTCCAGACCGTTCGATCGACGACCGCGCGATGGAACCCGAACCCGGGACCTTCACACTTCGGCCGTCTACCATTTACAGTGATATAACCAATGTGCCATGGTGTGGCGAGAAAATTTTGAATGGCTCTTTTACAAGTTATAATCTGAACTGTTAGACACAGTAAATTTGTAAGTTATGAAAAACTCGCGAAAAAATAAAGCTAAGAATACGAAAATTCACAATATTTCTCTAAACAGGTTATTCTTCGGTCCATTTTTGAAAGCATTTCTTGTGCGTGTGAATTTTGAGTGTTTAACACCATTGGTTTGCTTTTAAGCTGTCCGAAAGTGCATTTCTATAGGCGCTAATCACTTAATTGACACGTGGCATGAAAGCTGGACACGAAAGTAGCTCTTCGGTAGGTGGTGGTTCTTCGGCGTATCATACAGAATAACCTTATCATTTTTTTACAAAGTCATACGGATGACATTAACTTTAAAAAATATCTGGAGTGACTCTACTCTATTTTCCGAACACTTACGATATTAAGATCACTACCAAGCATGTAAATAAATGCTAGTGCACATTCAATAATTTCTTCCCATAGGCCATAATGTAAAAGAAATCTTCGTCGTAGCCCTGTAGAAAAACTATAAGCAGAGTTGCCAGTTCTCCTGATTTAGGCAGGAGACTCCTGATTTTTCATTGATCTCCTGCCAACCTGATTTATGAATAGGAATGTTTAGAATGAAACAGTTGAAATGCATTTTTCATTATTTCTTCTATGTGTTTATAAGGGATAAATATCAAGATTTTACTCTGGGAAAGGACTATAGGATTTTGCCCCCCCCTTACTAATCTCAGGAGTTCCTGTAAAAGAGGAGCCTGTACACTCTCTCGAACCTGACTGAAATATTTTTTGTTTTCGCCCACTTGGTAATCGGCTTGGCCAACGTTTTTTGTGGAATACCGGTTTAGATGAAATTTTTTTTTAATCCCCCAGGCCTTTTCTCGATTATCTCCACGGCACCCCTGGCGTACGCTCGCGGTACCCCTGGGTGCTGCGGCACACAGTTTGAGAACCTCTGATTTATATTATTGGTAGGATTTGGAAATTTATTAAATTTAAGAAAAACACTATTATATTTTTCTTTCTTATGCTTTTTAATTTGGCAAAAACTAATTTCCATGCCCTTTCATGTTTTTCAAATGCACGCGATTCTGCAAATAGAATTTCTTCTTTATTTCAAAAGCATGAATCATTTTGTGCAGGCGAAACTCGCCAATCATGACCATCTAAAAACGGTTTTTAATTAATAGTTTAAAAAGTAATTAAAATTTTAAAATTCTGAGCCTCAGGTGTGCATTATCAAAGTCATATGCTCAAATTTTCAAAGCTCTGCGTGCTGTAGATTTGTTTGCAGCACACTCATTTTTTTATTATAGATAGATAGATTTGGCGTAAAACTGGCATAATTTCCTTGGTATTTCATGTTTTTAAATTCAGGCGATTCTTCACAGAAGTAATAACATTACTGTTGGCTGAAAACATGAATTATTTTATACGGGTGATACTCGCCCAGCATGGCAACGTAAAAACGGTTTTTAATTAATAATTAAAAAAATAATTAAAAATCTAAAATTCTAATTAGTCTATAGCCGTCTCCAGGATCCCATCTATCTTTGTGCCAAAATTCATCATAATCGATTCAGCCGCTTAGGCGTGAAAGCATAGCAAACTAACAAACTCACTTTCGCATTTATAATATTAGTTAGGATAATCTAATCCATATTTTAAATGACAAATAATTTTTAATATACGAAATCAACATATGAAGTTTTACTTTTACTCGAATGCTTCTTTGGGAGGGTGCACATACCTACTGAATTTAAGGGGGGGGGGGAAACTAAGATTAATGCTTTGTGAAAGAAAATTTTGTAATTCACTTGAGAAACTTTTTCCTACATTACTTTCTGCGCTATTCAAAATGGTTTCTACAGTAAATTATAATTTTCAAAAGATAAAAGGATAATATTCAAAATTATTGTTCAACTGGTATATCTATAAAAATAAAATTAGACTTTTATCTGTACATTTCTCGGAATTCAAAATTTTTGCGATTTCTATCCGTTTCAAGCACCTGGGAATCCGGTGCGACCCTCAAAAAAAAGTTTGTCTGTCTGTCGTCTGTCATTCTGTCCGTGACGCTTTTTTTGTTTAAGCATCACGTAAAAACAGCTGAAGCGAATGATATGAAATTGGGTGTCATGTGATAGGTGGTCACTCAACTTAAAACATAGGTGTCGATTTTAAAAAAAATCTTGATTAGATTTTGAGATTTTGCGAAAATCATTTCAAACTGCGTAAATTCGTGTTCGAGTAGCACGTAAAAAGGACTGAAGCGATTGAAATGAAATTTGGTATCATGATTGGTGGTCACTGAACTTAAAACATAGGAGTCGAATTTTTAAAAAATCTTGATTAGATTTTGAGATTTTGTGAAAATCCTTTCGAATTGCGTAAATTTGTGTTCGAGCATCACATAAAAACGACTGAAGCGATTGAAATGAAATTTGGTATCATGATTGGTGGTCACTCAACTTAAACGCTGTCGTCGAATTTTTAAAAAATCTGGATTTGATTTTGAGATTTTGCAAAAATTGTTTCAAACTGCGTAAATTTGCATTCGGACATCACGTAATAACTGCAAAGGTGAAAAAATAGCATTTGGTGAAATGATAGGTGGTCACTCACCTTAAACATAAGCATCTAAAAAAAAAATCGATCAGATTTTGGGATTTCGCGAAAATCGTTTAAAACTGAGTGAATTTTTGTTCACACATTACGTAATAACGACTAAAGCGAATGATATGAAATTTGGTCAGTTGATAGGTTGTTTCTCAACTTAAAGTATTGGTGTCCAATTTTTTAAACATTTTTATTAGATTTGAGATTTTGTGAAAATTATCTCAAAATGCGGTTTTATTTCTTCAAGCAATACTGCTGGCTGTGCACGGCACAGCCAGCTGCGTCAAAAAAAGGGTCTCTAGATCTGTGGCACGCGATGAACGTTTCGATCGTCCGACATCTTGCTAGTAGTTAAGTAGAGCGATAGCAACGGCTGCCATTTTTTCAGCATTGGGCAATCTATCCAGCTGTTCTCGAATTCTTCCATTTTTCAGCAGATGTCAGTGCTGTTAAAAATAATCGCGAGCATTTTTTTTTTACGGGAAAGGACGTGCTGAAATGTAAAGGATTCACGTGGAGCTGTGTCCCCCGCAACTATTTTTTTAGAAATCAAATCTAGTCTTCGTGACTGGCAATAGTCAAAACGTCAGAGTTTGATGATCCCAGAGCGAGAACACTGCGCGTTTAAGGGTTAACATGAAAGCCCAGTGATTTCCACCAAAGTCGTAGTTAAAAAAGTTCATTACGAAGGCAGTTGTCAGCAGATCGGGAACCGTGCTTACCCTAGAAATGTGGATCTTGTTCTCTGGTTATTTCGAAACCCGAGAAACATACTCCGAGCTGCAGATAATCAATATTCAGTATATGAATATCGTAAAATTCCAAGCAAATTAGAATGGAAGTGAACCAAACCACTACGGTCTGGGAAATCGTAAAGTCAGACACTTAAAACTGTATTTTCTCCAAATCAAGTTTTTTGTGATTTTCTTGCCTTCAAAATGCTCCATGCGACTTAATTTTGGTCGGAATTGTACAAAATTTACTACAAACATTCTTCTCATATATTACAATAAATCTGTGTATCCTTTTTAAATAGGGTCAAAATTTCGATTATGAAATTTCACTTTTATTTACGAAAACTGAAAAATTTCGGGAAAGTTTGGTATATCCATGAAAATATTTCTAAAAAATTAACTACTCGGTCGAATCAAAAACCGATACACAGACTTTTTAAAAATATATTTGTATGCTATTATAAAACAAAATTACTAAAAAAATGTTAAAATTAAAACGCGTGGAGCATTTTTTCGAAACTAAAAAATTAATTAATTTTTAATTAATTACTAATATTTTAAAAATTTATTTTAAATTTTTGTCAGTTGTTTATAATGCTTTTAGTTTAATATATTAAAATACAAAATTTCATAATCCTATCTTATTAAATAAAAAAAAAAACTTTTTAATGTCCACCATCCCCTGCCCAGTGATTTCCACCAAAGTCGTAGTTAAAAAAGGTCATTACGACGGCAGTTGTCAGCAGATCGGGAACCCTGCTTACCCTAGAAATGTGGCTCTTGTTCTCTGGTTATTTCGAAACCCGAGAAACATACTCCGAGCTGCAGATAATCAATATTCAGTACAGTATATGAATATCGTAAATTCCTAAGAAAATTAGAATGGAAGTGAACCAAACCACTACGATCGGAGAAATCGTAAAAGTCAGACACTTTGAATGGAATTTTTTATCTCGTTGAAAAATTTTCTAAGACAACAAATTCTCTAAAAAAATCCCCGACGAAACTCCCGACAGGTGGGCCAGTCATCCCCGACGGGGGATGCATGCCCCCGGTCCCCCCGCTGTCGCCACCCCTGTTCGGTTCGCCGCCGTGTGGCGACCACCAATTTGAGCAGTCGAATTTGAGATAAGCAGGAGAACGGACTCGTGACAGCGCCGTCTCCTCACATAGATTATTGATTCCAGTGGCGTAGCCAGAAATTTTTCATTTGGGGGGGAGGGTTGGGTTTACGACTACTGCAACTCATATATATGTATAAGTGAGTGGGATAAGGGAGTGAAATATATACATTTTGTACGGCAAAAATTTCTCATGGGGTGGTTATGACCCCCCTAAACCTCCCCCCCCCTTGGCTACGCCACTGATTGATTCTGATATTAATATTATTTGATTATTTAATACCATTGATATTCGAGAAATATTTGATTTGAATCTTCATGTATATATAGTAGCTTGTAAATAAATAAACGTTTGTGCTGTTAAACAGTTTTAATTAGAACATAGAACCACTGAATTTGACACAAAAGAAGTAGAGCATTTGTAGATGCCCGTCGTCCTTGGAATGCTCAAAATAATAACAATAATAATAATAATAATAATAATAAAAACTTTCTTTCTGCAGAGAGTTTTCAGGAGGCAAAGTTAATATATATATATATATTTACATATATATATATTCTGCACGTGGAGTGATACTCTAAGATCAGCTATTTCGTCTGATTATGTCCCACGCCGACAGAATGACGTAGAAAACAAGCTAGCCAATAATAACCGCGAGTGTTCGTATTTGTTTTTTTTTTTTTTTTTTTTTAAACTTGGCTTGACATCCGCCGTTTACTTTCACTTTCCCTTTTAAAGTGCAATTCGATCTTTGAGCTAGAACAGTCTTTGTTTATGTTAGTGTTTATCTCCCTGATAATTTTAGATGTGTAGTTAGCTCCGCTTTCCTCCTTCGCTTAAAGTCGTCTAGTTAAATACTGATAATATATCTGCAGTGGCGTAGCTGAATTGGAGGGAGCACCCTAAACAGGTTAGTTTATTATTTTATTTACTTGGGGGCAGGCCCGTAGCCAGATTTTCTATTCAGGGGGGCACCCTCTTTTTTCAGGGGAGGCACCCCACCTTAAGTGTGGGGGGGGGCATTTATATATCCTATATTTTTTAATGATAACTTTTTTATCTATATTTCTATATTAAATATTAGCATAAGTTTGTAATTCAATAAATTTTTAAAAGTTAAAAGTCCTGACGGCTTCCAAGAAGTAAAAGCTCGTCGGCTTAAATGGATAAATTTATGGTTGTCAAAGTTCATTGTGGAAGATGAGAACACACAAAATAAAAATGACTGTAATAGAGTATCATAAAGAAAAACTTATTATGAATACAAATTCATTAAAAATTTACCCAAGGATATCATGGGGGAAAATTTAATTTCAAAAGGGGATTTTAATGAAAGGTGAGGCAGAAAGTGAATTGTAGGCTAAACGTGTATGAATGGAAAATTTACCTTTAATAATGATTATATCATAAAGTAATTACTTTTAATTTTTCCAACTCTCAAAATTAAATAACATAACAAACATTTCAAATTTGCACTATTATTGCAATACTAAAGCCAACTTAAACAAATAATAAAATTATGTGAAAAACTATAGTATTCATAAATTATGCTTTGGTATGGTCACTTTTAAGTACAGGGTGGCCATAATTAAACTGCAAGTGTTCATGGGGTGCTAGAGAGAAAACTACCAGGAATATTTCAGTGAAACTTGGTATCTACACGTTTCAAAACATGCGCAAGTCAAATATGCAATAAAAAAATCGCCGTTTGCACCCGATAGATGGCGCTATATCGTGTTTCAATGCTTATGGACGTCATATATGCAAATTTTAAGCCCATCGAACAGTGTAAAAACAAGACCACATTGAGTAATGGTCAATCATGACTCTGAATAAGAAGGAACGTGCATTGTTAGTGAAGATATTCCATCAAAATGGTAGCAATTATTCTGCTACTCTGAAAGAATACCGGCGTATGAAACGATTAAGAGGTCCAATGAGTGTCAATGAGAATAAATAATTGTTTAATTGTTTTCCAAAGCGTCTTTATGAATTGTTTAATTTGTGATCTTAATTTACGTTAATTTTTGATTACATGTTACTGTAAAAATTTAATTACCGAAGCGAATTGTACGGAATTTTGATAAACTGTAAATGATGTTTTATATTCTTTAAATGCCTCTTAGAATGTGTAGAGTTGTAGAGTGTGCTCTGTCTATCGGTTTTGGAAGTTGTATATGCCACCGGTGAGCTTTGAAATATGGTACAGTGCCATCTATCGGGTGAAAATGACGATTTTTTTGCATATTTGACTTGCGCATGTTCTGAAACGTGTAGATCAGGGCCCGTTTATCGGCAGGGCAACCGGGGCATTTGCCCTGGGCCCACCAATTTCAAGGGCCCAAAAATGTTGTATTTTTCAACAAATTTATGTTTGATAAAAAATTTTCATTTGTTAAAAAATTTATATTCTTTAAAAAATTAACTTAAAAATCACTCTACATCATCCTGCAAATGTACATTTTAAAATTTCTGTTTATGCAAGCATGCACTGTAATATCTGGTGACATTTAACATTACAGGGCCGGCCCAAGGGGGGTGCGAATGTAGGCGATCGCCTAAGGCCCCGCGCTTACACAGGCCCCGCACCTGGGCCATTTTATTGCTAGCTCATAAGACATGATAGAGAAGAGGCCCCGCTCTTGCGCTTCGCCTGGGGCCCCGCACGCCCCTCGGGCCGTCTCTGAACATTAACATTATCGTGAAGGAAACTGGGTTGCTTTAACTCCCTATTAACTTCAGCTAGGCAATGATAACTCGTCTATACAAATATTGATATGCAGAAGTGACAGTATTTTGAAGCCCCCCTATAATGTTAGACAAGTTTTGCATTTCCTTTCATAAATACATGCTATTTATGTATACAAAAATTATTTAATATTTATTGCTATGTACAATAGACACCGGTTATAACGTACTCTCACGAGACCTAAAAAAGTAGTGCGTTATAGCCAAAGTACGTTATAAAAAGTACCGCGGTAAGGTTTAATATTACATTAAAAAAAGGTGGGCTCATAATTTCATTCTAAAATAGGTTTTAAACAGGTCTGATATTTTAAAATTTAAATTAGACAGAGAAAATTCTTTATTACTTATAATTTTTATTGAGATAAATAATCTGTAATTTTCTTTTGTTTTAAATGGGCAGATGCTACTTTAAAAATACTGTTTTGGATATCCATAATAGACCTTTGTAGAGTCTCAGCATCATCACTGCGGCATTCAAAAAATCGTGATAATGTTTTTCAGCATTTAATGCGTCGGGCATGCGTGGTACAGTCTCCTCTGTTTCTTCTTCACTATTATCAGAATCATAACAGATAGGGCTTTTCAGGAGGCATTTACATTGATGAATGACAAATAAAAAGCATGGTCTTGTTCTTAGCCCTACCTAGCAGGCGAAAAAGATAAGATCGCTCCCTTCATTCATACACTATTCATCTCGCTAGATAATCTGAAAACTGGCAATGAGCGTTTTTGAAGGTACTGAAATTTCCGAGAACAAGGAAATAAAATTCTTAAGTAAAGCAAAATTTTATTTTTGGCTTTGGTATAAAAAGTACGTTATAGCCGTAGTATGTAATTTTGTTAAGTACGTTTTATGCGAAGTTAAATAACATTATAAATATAGGACTTCAATCGGGACCTAGCTTCTAGGTACGTTATAACCGATAGTACGTTACATCCCAGGTCCGTTATAACCGGTGCGCACTGTATTTATATTTAGTGTTTAAACAAACAGTATATTTAAGTAGCTATATGTATCTAAAATAACTTAGATGTGTAATACTGTGTTCGCGCAATTTCCCGTAAAATATTTATAGTCCGGTGCAAAGGCCCAAAAATTTGTGTTTGCCCTGGGCCCAATATTGTGATGATCGGGCCCTGGTGTAGATACCAAATTTCACTGGAATATTCTCGGTAGTTTTTTTTCCCGCACCCCTTGAACACTTGCTGTTTAATTATGGCCACCCTGTACTTCGGTTATCTCATTTAGGTTTCGATTACGATAAATGGGACAAAAAAAAAAAAGCTAAATGTGATAATGATATTTAAGTCTTTTTTATATAACAAATACTAGCTGAAGTGCCCGTTCTTCGCACGGGAATATATTTTCATTAAAAACACAAATACAAAGAATGTTACTCTTATTATAAGTGCATGTAAACCGCCAGTGTTTAAACATCTCTGAAATATTTTTTTTTGGAAATTTAAAATTTAACTTCGTAGATATACTTTATTTATATTGTAACTTTTCTATTCACTGTTTGATAATTTTTATATAATTTCAAACTTTATCTACTGGTGATACTGCTCGCTAATTCATACATTTTGTTTAGGCATTTATATACATTTCTTTCTCTGAGATGAGCGGGATTTAAAAATTAGTTTGTTTATTATGACATAATTCTGAATTATCATTTAATTTATTCAAACACAGCTGTAGAAACAAAATCATAAATACTTATGAAGTTAGACTTAACGCTATGCAAATAGTGAATATATTTTTGACATTGCCACACAAAATTTATAAATTGTTCAAACTCAGCTTTTGCTGCTGAATAATACCTGCATATTTATGAGGTTAGACTTAATACTATGAAAATTGTGAATACTTTTGAATATATATTGTACAATAAAAAAACTCGGCTGTTCGAGCCTCGTCAGGGGTAGCCCCTGAACCCCCTTAATTTTTTAGTTTCATTATTGCCATATTAAAACGATATTAATTAACTTTGTCATTTTATCGCTCATCTTTCGCTCATCTTTCTTTCTCTTTTATCGCTCATCTTTCGACAATAGATACACACCTGATCCATTTTTCCAATCAATAAAGTTGGGTGTTCGTGATAATTAATTTCAGAACTGTATACAAATGCTTCTTTTTTCAGATTTTGAAAAGTACGCTGTCTAGAAGAGGAGGCCCTCGTTCGGGCATCATCTAGACGTGCTTTTGTCTGTTCTGCACTCTCACTTGCCCTGGAAGTAGAGGCCCTCGTTCGGGCATCACCTAGGCGTGCTTCTGTCTGTTCTGCACTCTCACTTGCCCTGGATGTAGATGCCCTCGTTCGGGCATCATCTAGGCGTGCTTCCGTCTGCTCTACACTCTCACTTGTCCTGGATGTAGATGCCCTCTTTCGGGCATCATCTAGGCGTGCTTCCGTCTGCTCTACACTCTCACTTGTCCTGGATGTAGATGCCCTCGTTCGGGCATCATCTAGGCGTGCTTCTGTCTGTTCTGCACTCTCACTTGCCCTGGATGTAGAGGCCCTCGTTCGAGCATCCTCTAGGCGTGCTTCTGTCTGTTCTACACTCTCACTTGCCCTAGCTAATCGCTTCCGTTTCGTTTCAGAAGAATATTTCCCAATTGATTTTCGCTTTTTTTTTGAAGCATAATCTTAAAAAGCCAGTCTTCACTTGATTAAAGCAACTGAATTTAAGAAACTAAAATTTTGAAACTAAACCGAATTTTCGATAGTTGTGAAATACGAAAAAAATTGGAAACTGATTGGTCTGCTTTAGTCGCTAAAAGTCCTTCCCTTTGCTGTGGCGTTTTTTGGAAACATGGTGTCATAACAGATGCTTATTCATATCTTGAATTTTCACCGGAGGCCAGTACACGATGCTTTTTCGAAGATATAATTAAATTTGAAACACTCACAGAATAGAATATTAGGTTACACTTTTGATTTTGCGCCTTAAAAAAGATTCAGTAAAAATAAGATGAAATTCTAATTACAAAAATTCAAAGAAAAACTTACATTTAAGTATCTTTTTATCTGTTGAAACGTTAAAACAAAAGTGAACGGCATGATAAGAGAAAAATAAAATGTTAAGAATATATCGAGCTGCTGTTCAAATTCGCGTCATTCTCAGTTGCAATGTCTAACATAAATTACTGAAAGAAGAAGAAAAAGGAAAAAAAAAACCCTAACGTTGTTTTACTTTTCTACAGCATCTGGTGGAAATTTATTAGTTAGCTCGTGGTGTTATTGTTTGTCAAAGCTAGAGCTAATTAAGATTTCTAATGCATTTTTAAACTCGTGACATCAAAATGAAGTCATTTCATTTATGTTATAGATCGCCAGGATATAGATAGTATGTCACATGATCACTATTTTACACAATCGGAAACTGAAAGCGCTTTCTGAAGGCGAAAATTCTTCCGACAACGTTTAATCTATGACGTCACGTTCTGACCAGGGTAGTCGAATTTACTTATTTCACGCAAATCGGGACTTTGCCCAGAGCCCCGGCTCGAAATGGCCCCCAATTTCAAATGTTGTTCTTTTTTTATAACAAAATTTTATGAAAAATAAAACAAATTTCATAGATGGGGGGGCCCCCAAATTCATCAATGCCCCGGGGCCCCTGTTGGTCATAATCAGGTCCTGTTTAACACCGCAATATATTTCCTGCGATTCGAAAACGTGTCCCGTTTAAAATCTCAATTGAAAATGAAAATAATGCTGGATAATTCACTGGTGAAGAAACAGCATTCAATTCTTTTTCTGACAACGTTAAATAAAATATAGAATTATTTCCTGCGTGGCGTATGTTTTGCTTGTGAGTTCGTTATTCTGATTGAGTTTCGAAAGGGGTTTTAAACTCATGACATCAAAATCACGCACAACATTCAACATGCGAAAACACAGTTATTTTAAAGTAATTTTATTTATTTTTTTCCAACTGGCAACTTTAATCATTGTTACTGTCTCCAAGACAACCAAACCGCAAGATAACATACCAACGTTTTTAAGCATCTGCTTTTGAAATAAAAATCCTTCTTTACATAAAAATTCGTAAAAAATCTCCTAATTAATATTTTAATTTGGTTTCTCTTTTAAAAGAGGGCGAAATGTATGCTCCGTCATTTGACAAAATATAAAAAAGTTATGACGGATAGAATTCAAGATGCAGCAGTTTTAAAAATATTTTACGAAAGTCAGCGTGAAATTTAATTTTATTTGAAAAATCCCCAAAAATCTGCAAATTATGTTACACAGTCCGAACAAACAGTTTTGAAAAGCAAATTTTCTCCTCTATCCGATGATGTAAATATCGTTTTGTTGCGAGTGTAATTACTGGCGTTATTACGTATTAAGCGAAAAAAATCGCCAAAAATCGGACAAAACATAAAATAAAACATTTTCTAATTCGAATTTCAAAAACATTGCTCCGAGGCGTGTTAGGATCTGTCCTAGTGAAGCCGCTTGCAAAATTCGGTAGGTCTGCGACCAACCGTCTCGGCGCATGCTCACGAATTTGCTGAAATCGGACATTTGAGTAGCTTTCTGCCCTGAAAATTGCGAAAAATAGTTAAAAATTAGGGAACAGGTGGATTTTCAGAATTTTAAAGTAGCCTACGGCCTATTCTATGTCGTTTCACGTGTATGTGCAAAATTTGAAGCCGATCGGTCTGACGGTGTGGGAGGAGTTCCCGGACGAACAAACAAACAAACAGACAAACTTTCACATTTATATAATAGATTAGCTTAATTTCTATAAATAAATTAAAGTAGAATTAAAATAATAATATTTTAATTACTTTATGTAAATCTCCAATAAAATACTCTATTTACACTAAATGTGATAAACCTATGAGAAATTGTATCTCACTTAGTCACGGTGTCTTTAATTGGTTAACAGCTATTTCAAATTATAATATCAAGTGCCAGTATTTTTTTATAATTATATCACATTTTTAAATGTATTACATAAATCAAACAATTGCAGTCGTCTATTTTTAATCTCATTGAATTTCTGCAAAAATTTTTGTAAATCGATATTCTTGGTTCTATTTTTTTTCAAACGCAAGGAAATCCAAGTTTGCTAATCGCTGGTGTGTCATTGATAATCGTTGTACACGATCTATTAGGCTAAGGGCAGAAAATGTCGATTCACATACAGCGGCGCTGCATCCAAACGTACGCAAAGTTACTAATAATTTGTATGTATCCTCAAATGCAACTTTTTTGGTTAAAGATTTTTTTGAAAAACGTTGCAGTTTTCAAACTTCGCCACTGTCAATTCTTCTTAGAGGGCAATTCAATTCCTGAGGAAGACAAGTAATGAATATTGTCAAAATCGAATTCTTCTGCAGCTGAAATGGCTTTTAACAAAGTTTTATTTTCACTGAATCGCCTAGTCAGTTCAGTTGAGATTACGTCAGCAGTCTCAAAGAAAATTTGTTTGAATGAATCTTCATATTGGCTGGTTCCAACTGTTTCCATTTTGACAAAATCTCTAAGAGATTAAATGGGTACTTTTCGTCTTTTAATTTGCTGTCCATTTGCAACCCTTTGCTGCCCTTTTTTTGACGACAGCTGGCTGTGCCGCACAGCCATAAAGGGTCTCTAGATCTGTGGCACGCGATGAAAGTTTCGATCGTCCGCCATCTTGCTGGTAGTTAAGTCGAGCGATGGCAACGGCTGTCCTTTTTTCAGCATTGGGCAATCTATCCAGCTGTTCTCGCATTCTTCCGTTTTTCAGCAGATGTCAGTGCTGTTAAAAATAATCGTGACAATTTTTTACGGTAAATGATGTGCTAAAATTAAAGGATTCTCGTGGAGCTATGTCACCCGCAACTATTTTTGTAGAAATCAAATCTATACTTCGTGACTGGCAACAGTCAAAACCTCAGAGTTTGGTGTTCCCAAAGAGGGAACACTGCGCGTTAAAGGGTTAAATGATAATGTTAAACAGGCACTTTTAATTATGTACAAGGAACTTTTTTCTGTACATTCCCAAACAGCCATACGGCAGAAAATTACAAAATTTTTGTACTTGCTTTTTGTACTTTAAAGTACTTGCCGAATGTATAAAATACGGGTACTAGCTAGCTGTGCATCAAAGTCAGAATAAAACTATTAGTATTACATACTTATTGGGGTATTTTGTTTTTATGTACTAATATAAGATGTAATATTTTAATTTAAATCTTATTTTTTATTGTTGATTATTACGAAAATGTACGTACTTTTGAGAATTTCGTTTATACTTTTCGCCATTTGTACGTTTTTTCACCCTTGAAAAACTCATAAACGGTGCTTCACTGTATATGCATATACAGCAACCTGTCCTACGTACACACAGAGTAAGCATGTAAAATTTTACAAATGGCAAATGATTATCAACATTACGATACAACTTTTGCTGTTTTTGCTGTTACGATACAACTTTTGCTGTAATGCTACCTAATTATGTTAGCATTAAAAACCTAGTTATTAATGACTATGTCATTTTATCTCTCACCCCCTTTATTGAAAATTGTCCGAAAAATATGTCCCAAAAATGCGACATGAAAAAGCGACATAATTTTACATATATTTAAATACTATTAGTTCACAACAGTTTTAATCTATTGTTACAATATTTCGAAAGCTGTAGAATGTCCATCACATGTATTTTTAGTTCACAATAGCTTTAATCAATTGTTACAATATTTCGTAAGCTGTAGAATATGCATCAAATGTATTTTTTACATATATTTAAATACTATTAGTTCACAACAGCTTTAATCTATTGTTACAATATTTCGTAAGCTGTAGAATATGCATCACAAGTATTTTTATATAATTAGGTTACAATCCTAAAAATTTCAACATAGGGTTACCAGGCGAAATACACGAAAGATGAGAGATAAAATGACATAGTCAATTAATATCGTCTTAATATGGCAATAATGAAACTAAAAAATTAGGGGGTTTCAGGGGGGGGGGTCTCCCCCTGACGAGGCTCGAACAGCCGAGCTATATTAATATTAAATAATTTGCTCTATTGCTAATCGAAAAGTCATGTCTAGTTTTTCGTTAGTATTTATGTTCTTTATAGGGTAAGGGCACCAGTAATTGACACTTTAAGAGCAATAATAAGCATTAACTAGAAATTACTAATTATCTAGAAACAAAATTTTTGTTTTCAAAACTTAAATAAACTTTGAAAATCCATATAAGGTTAATTTATTATACAGAATATTGGATATTTCTATTTTTTCTGTATTTTAAATGTTGTCATGGTGGCGACACCAGTACACACCACCAAGAAAAGAATTTTGGCTCCTGTGTTTGACACTGCATGCTCCAGTAATTGACACTAAGAAATGAGTAGAAAAACATGCTGATTTAATTTTTAAGGCAATCACGTAAAAATGACTCAAGAAAGTGAAATAAAACTTGGTGACATGATAGAAGGTCACTCAGCTGAAACTGTAGGAGTCGAATTTCTAGCGATTAATTTTGAGATATTGCGAAAATTGTTTCAAACTGCTTATATTTATGTTCGCGCATCAAGTGAAAATGACTAAGGCGAATGAATTGAAACTGGTGACATGATAGTTAATCACCTTATACTTAAATTACAACGTCGAATTTACAAAAAAAATTGCTCAAATTTTGAGATTTTGCAAAAATTGTTTCAGACTGCGTAAATTTTTGTTCGCGCGTCACGTAATAATGACTAAGGCGAATGAATTGAAATTTGAATAGGGAATGCAATCCCGCAATGTTTTTTGTTTCGCAGGATTTCGGGATTGACATTTGTTGATCCTGTAGGATCCCGCAATCCCGCGGGTTTGGCATTCCATTCAACTAAAAATTGATTTCAATACAGAAAAGTAGGAAAAAGTAAGATTGTAAGCACTATCAAGTTTAACTTTATCTTATTTGATAATTAATACAATACCTTACATAAATATGAAAATTATAGTCATGATATTCATAATAATATACCAAGCTATTTCTTGGTTTCTAAAAAAGAAGAATGTAAAAAAGACAGTGTAAAGAGGCACTTGTTCTTCCTAGTCCTAGTCTAACTCTGATAAAGAATAACAAAAGCGCTTGACAAGTTTTTTTTTATTTTTATTTATTTTTTGTATGACTAGTGCCAACCCTAGCAATTTGCTCGGCCGTCACGCTGCGCGAGGCGGTGTGCCCGAGCAAATTGTAGGGAAGGCCCCTAGACTAGCTGTGCTCGCTTTTTGTGTTTAAGACATTCTTCCCATAATAAGACTTATTCGTAAAAGAGGCATAATTTCAACAGACAAAACCCAAAGATTGGATCATATAGAATTTTACTGAGCTACACATTGTTTGGTTCTTTCATGTTCATTGGTGCTTTGAAATAACTAGGCTGTTCGAGCCTTGTCAGGGGGAGACCCCGATGAACTCCCCTAATTTTTTTAGCTTCATTATTGCCATATTAAAACGATATTAATTGACTATGTCATTTTATCTCTCATCTTTCGTGTATTTCGCCTGGTAACCCAATGCTGAAATTTTTATGATTGTAACATATTTTTAGAAAAATACATATGATGCATATTCTACAGCTTACGAAATATTGTAACAATAGATTAAAGCTGTGGTGAACTAATAGTATTTAAATATATGTAAAATTATGTCACTTTTTTGGGACAATTTTCAATAAAGGTGGTGAGAGATAAAATGACATAGTCATTAATTTTAACTTCACTCTACAGTAGACCCCCCCCATAACACGCTAGATACTTTCCGTGTTATAGGAATCCGTGTTGTACGGGTCCTGAGCTATACTTAACCTGGAGTGCGGACTCCGCTTATAATCGCTGGAAAAATTATTTGCACTCCTCAGAAACACAATGATATTTAATGTTGCCATTCAAAAGTTATATTAATTAGGTGCTAAAGCGTAATAAAATCAGAACATCTGCTTCAACTGTATTTTTAATTATGTAAGACCTATGGGACACCTTGCTTATTTGCCACCCATGGCGATTTTTCATAATCTGGCGACTTACTTATATGTATACTTAATAATTTGTTTTAAGAAAACAGTACTTCGCATGCTTTCTTTGATAAAAACTACGGATTAGATAGGATATCTTGCCACCCATGGTGACTTTTCATTATTTGGTTATTTACACATGCCCATAACCAATAATTACTGCTCATGTAAGGTTACCGGGAAAACCGTTATCCATATATACAGGGTGTCCAGCCTTAATGTGACCCAATAGCTAATTCCCGAACCATTCGGTTTAGATATGCACTTCCAATTTGAAAAATGTTTTAAAAAAGGTAAAGAATGCTTTTACGTGCTTTTCGAACCAAAAAACCCATTTAGAAAAAAATTACAAAAATTAAATTTTTATACGGTCCCCAGGTCCTATCACTTATATTTAGGAAAAGATGCAGTACACAAAAACAAAGTAAACACAAAAAGTTTCATTTTATTACGATAAAAACTGACCAAGTTATGGAACTTTGAAAATCATACATTTCATCCATTTTCTCGGCCAATTTCAAGAAGCTAGTAAGGGACCGTCTCCAAAGTGAAATTAATTGGAACTCTGCCAGGAAACATTCGCTCTTGCACGTCACTCTTATGTAAATCGTTTTTAAATTTAAAAGTACACACATTACGTTAATATTACAATAACTGAGTACTTAAGAAACAAAATTTATTCTGTGTACGTGCAAAACCTAGATAAAATAAAATATTTTGGACGAAGAAAACTTTTCAAAAGCAGTTCCAAAAACTTAGACTTATTTGCCTGCGGCTTCAGACTGATTTGCTGCGGTACTAATCATAGCAAACGTTAAAAATCTGTTGTGTAGTCGCTTGCAATTGCATACAGTCGTATTCTAATATTACGAATTCTAGTACAGGAGAACGAGATGTATACAAATGAAGAATACTGCGAAATGGTACTGTTGTATGGGCAGTGTAATCGAAATAAGAGAGAGGCAGCAAGACTTTATGCCATTAAATTTCCCAGTCGAAGACATCTATCTTATTGTACAATTCCCCGTGCTGTTCAACGCTTGTATAGAACTGGGAGTTGTCATAGACGTATTCCCTTGTCTCGTGCCACACCTTCAAGCTTGCGGATACCCGCTGAGGATGTTCTAGGATATGCCCTGGCTCATCCTGAAAGTAGTGTCCAGGATATTAGCAAGGCTTGTTCCTACTCAAAATCGACGGTGTGGAACATATTACATACGTACGGTGCATTTCCTTATCGTCCAGTCCTGGCGCAGGAGCTAATGCCTGGAGACCAGTTGTATACATCTCGTTCTCCCATACTAGAATTCGTAATATCAGAATACGGCTGTATGCAATTGCAAGCGACTACACAACAGATATTTAACGTTCGCCATGATCAGTATCGCAGCAAATCAGTCTGAAGCCGCAGGCAAATAAGTCTATTTTTTTTTTGGAACTGCTTTTGAAAAGTTTTCTTCGTCCAAAATATAATATTTTATCTATGTTTTACACGTACACAGAATAAATTTTGTTTCTTAAGTACTCAATTATTGTAATATTAACGTAATGTGTGTATTTTTAAATTTAAAAACGACTTACATAAGAGTGACGAGCAAGAGCGAATGTTTCCTGGCAGAGTTCCAATTAATTTCACTTTGGAGACGGTCCCTTACTAGCTTCTTGAAATTGGCCGAGAAAATGGATGGAATGTATGATTTTCAAAGTTCCATAACTTGGTCGGTTTTTATCGTAATAAAATGAAACTTTTTGTGTTTACTTTGGTTTTGTGTACTGCATCTTTTCCTAAATATAAGTGATAGGACCTGGGGACCGTATAAAAATTTAATTTTTGTAATTTTTTTCTAAATGGGTTTTTTGGTTCGAAAAGCACGTAAAAACATTCTTTACCCTTTTTAAAACATTTTTTAAATTGGAAGTGCATATCTAAACCGAACGGTTCGGGAATTAGCTATTGATTCACATTAAGGCTGGACACCCTGTATATTCATATACAAAATCATTTGCAGATTGGCGTATTCAGCAGCACAAAACATATCATCTCGCAGCGCTGACAAATATCCAAGCTCTACTATAACTGCTATAATGGCATAGTTAAAGCCGCCAAATATTTCTACTGGTAGCAACCTAAGCTGAACCTAACCGGCTTTACAATAATCTGCATTTTAATTATTTTTCATTTTCAAGATACTGGATACAAACATTCTGGAACAGGGGTTTGGTTTCTCCCTGCTTGAAGAGATAGTCTTTTGCCAGATTGTACCGATTACCTAGATGGCACTTTTTGCATCAGCTACAATTAGCTATCCTGTTTTGGAAAAAAGAATAATCGCTAATTCTAAACTCCTGTTGTCCAAGAGAACTTACTATTTGAAAATCGGCCCCTTTGTGTAACACACTTTGAGTTATTTATTTCATATACTTTTTAATTTGGCGTAAAATGGGTGTAATTCTTCATGTTTGTCAATTTCATGCGATTCTACATACTTGGAATTGCTTTGTTGCAAAGGCATGAATAATTTTATGCTGGCGAAAAATCCAAAACCTGGCAACCATTATGTTTATTTTTTCAATTTTTTAAAAATAATTTCTACTAAAATAATTCGATTTTCGAAATTTAAGTCAGCTTATCAGGCTGCCCGGAATTTTCGGGGAATTTCGAATCAAGCGATTTTTGAGTCGCGCAGAATTACGGTCTTAATCCCGCGCGACTAATCCCGCAAACATTTGTGCGGGATCCCGTTCCCGCGGGATCGGGATTTCATTCCATAAATTTGATGACATGATAGTTGATCACTCTATAACGTAAAATTAAAAGAAATTGATCGGATTTTGAGGCTTTTTAAAAATTGTTTCAAACTGCTTAAATATTTGTTCGCACATCACGTAATATCCGCTAAAGTGACTGAAATGAAATTTAGTGATATGATAAGCGACCATTAACCATAGGCGTCAATTTTTTTCAAAGTTTGGATTAGATTTTGATATTTTACGAAAATCGTTCCAAGCAGCGTAAGTACTTGTTTGCGCATCAAGTAATAACGAGAAAGGCAAATGAAATGAAAATAGTGGCATGCTATGTGGTCAATCAACTTAAATTAGGCGACGAAAGTTTTAAAAAGTTTTATTAAATTTTGAGATTTTTTTGAAAATCCCGTTAAAATGCGCAAATTTTGTTCACAAATCTCGTAAAAATGACTAAAGCGAACGATACGAAATTTGATGATATAAGTGAACATTCAACTTAAACCATAGCCGTCCAATTTTTTGAAAATTTGGATTGGTTTTTTGAGATGTTGAGACAATTGATTTAAGATGTGTAAATATTTGTTTGTCTATCACATATAAACCTTTCAAGGGAATGAAATAAAATTCAGCAACATCATGGGTGGTCACTTAAACTATAAATGTCAAAGTACTTCATTGTTTTCATTTTTTTTTTTTTAGATTTTGAAATTTTGCGAAAATAGAGAAACTGTCTGTTCCATTTCTGAAAAATTGTGATGAAATAGAATGAAATTTGAAATTATGTTATGCGGCAAGTTAATGTGTGAACTATCGATACCAAAATTGTTTCAATTACTTCAAAGATTTTGACATTTGAAAAATCGTGTAAATGTTTGTTCCCCCGAAAACACACTGAAAAAAAAAGTTTTGTTGAATCAACAAATATTTTGTTAAATCAACAAAATTTTCCCGTTGAAAAAGCGCAAACCAAATTTTTGTTAAATTAACAAAACAATTTTGTTAAAATTATTTGGTTATTTCAACAAAACGCTCTTTGTTGATTTGTGTGTTCATTGCTCATTTAACAAAATTATTTTGTTGAATTTGTTTTATTAATTTTTTTTAACCCACCAAATAGTTGATTGAAAGTTTCAGAGGTCAAAATGTACATTTTTATTTTAGTGTTTTTTAAATATTTAGAATTTTAATATGAAGAAATTCAAGTCACTTTCTTTTCTGTTGTTGTTCATAAGAGAGACAGTTAGAATCGCTCTTCGGCTCATGGTAAAATAAATACTTATTTTTAATTCTAAATAATACACAAGATTGCAGTTTAATTTTAAAAAAGTGTTAAAGGAAGCTTACTATTATTTTTTAATGGATTTTTCTCATTTTCACCGCATATGAGAAGATATAGCAAATCAAATTTATAACTTTCGCGTGCAGCTTCAGATTTAGATTTAATGAAGTAAAAGTTGACTATCACAATCTTGAAAACCTAATATTGAGGCTCTGGTCTTTTTCTCCTCTTGCCCGTGCTTCTATCTACTATATTCAATCTCGAAAAGGGTGTTTGGTTAGTTAGTATTCCTAGAGCAGAAGGCTAATTAATTTACAGTTTGACCAACTTTTTTTTTCGTTTAGCATTCCAAATCCTAAACAGTCATTATACAGGTTTCGATAAAAATAAAGAGATATTTTATATGCACGTACACCCTCTAAAAAAGTATTCTGGCAAGAGAGAAATTTCCTATTTTAGATTTACGAATAATAATTGAGTTTTTGTAAAACGCACAACTTGATAGAAAAATGTAAAGTCATATTTATACATAGCCTAATTCATATTCTATGATAAATAATTTTTAATATACGAAACCAACGTAGGAAATTTTTCTCTTGCTCGAATACTTTTTTTTGGAGGGCAGGGGCGTAGCCACAGGGGGGGGGGGTTAGGGAGGTCATAACCCCCCCCCCCATGACAAATTTTTTGCCATACAAAATGCATGTTCTTCACTACATTATCACACACACGCATACATATATATGAGTTGTAGTAGTCGTAACCCCCCCCCCCCATGAAAAATTTCTGGCTGCGCCCCTGTTGGAGGGTGTACACTGCAAAAAATATTCCTGTAAATCAACAGAAAAAGTCTGGCAGCAAAAAGTTGCCAGAAATATTCTGTAGGCAGAAATTTTCTGTTGCCAGGAGCTGTATGTTATATGACAGAAAAATTCTGTTCCCTACAGAAATTTTCCGTATACATATAAAAGTCGTTTCCAAGCAGCATTTTACAGTTGATTTCTGTATACAGAAACTATCTGTAAGGGTTACAGAATCTTTCTGTTGAATAACATTTATTACTGTCGACAGAAAATTTCTGTATACAGAAATTTTCTGGCAACTTTTTGCTGCCAGTAATTCTTCTGTATACAGAAAATTCCAGTATACACAAATTTTCTGGCAACTTTTTGCTGCCAGTAATTCTTCTGTATACAGAAACTTTCTGTACACAGAAAGATGTTACATTCTGGCAACATTTTGCTGCAGTTTTTCTGTTAATTTACAGAAATAGTATTTTTAGTTATTTCATATATTACTATCGTATTTCTCCAAATGTTTAAATTTTTTTATACAAATACTTTAAAAAAAATTAATAAATTTACAAAAATATAATAGTAATACATAAAATAAATATAATACCAGTAAGTAGTTTGGTATTATATTTATTTTATTATTACTATTATATTTTTGTAAATGTATTAAAATTTTTAAATATATGTATAAAAACATTTAAACATTTGGAGAAATATAATAGTAATATAGGAAATAACTAAAAATACTATTTCTGTAAATTAAGAGAAAAACTGGAACATCTTTCTGTAAAAGTAGCCATATTTTATAAATAAGTAACATTACCAGCATAACTGTTGGTGGCCTTATGATGACATGTAAAAGTGCTTAGTTCATTTACTTAACTTTTTGTGACACTGACAACCACAGACAAACAAAATTAGAAATATTTCTGACAAGAATAAAAATTGATTTTTCTTTTTTTAATCACTGAATCTGAACTTTTTGTGTTCAAAATCTGTACTTAGAGATATAAGTATACTCATACTTTAAAATAATCTTAATAGACACAAATAACTCTTCAGTTCAACAGTAAATTAAAATATTAAAGGTCTGAATTAAACATTCTGTGTGAGTAATAATTGAGAGCTGTTTCAAGAACACTAGTACTTACCGGAGCCGCAACTACTGTATACGACACCTGGGGTCAAACCTTAATTAGGGTTCCCCTCCCAAGGAGCGATAATTGATCTTGGCACCCCCTTTAGCACAGCACCCGCATCATGTGCCCCACTTATTTCAACAAGAGAAATAAGTATTCTTTTCCCATGAAAAGATAGGAGGATGAGTGTATTTGTAATGAAAACTTTTACATATCATTTATAATCATGCCATTAGAGCTCTAAAGCAAAAAATTATCTATAGCAGAGCTTGACAACCTGCAGTCTGTCTAAAAAGGAGAAAGAAAATGAGAGAATTTTACACTTTTCCTATCATTTTAGAAATACACAAAGTATTCGATTTCCAGTATAATGAAACATTGTTGAACTCAGCAGCAGATCAAGAGAAAAATATGGGGGGAGAAAACAAATGCTGAAAATTTCACCTTTTATTTTCCTGCACGCTTATTTTATTTATTTACTGTTTTTTTTTTCTTTGGTTAGAATCTGGCAACTAAATAATTGTTTTATAAATAGTTGGCACTAAATTGCAGGATAAAAATTTAAGCATAGGTATCCTAATAGTGAAAAACAAATGAGGAATTATCCAACATCAGAGAGCCTTTTCTCTGCTCTGCTAGGGTTCATTTTTGAACTACACATTTTAGAAAGCAACACAAAAGCGATCTTCTTGCAAAAATAATAATAATAATTCTTATTTATATAGTCAAACTTGAATAATTCAAAGTTGAAATTTTGAATTGATCATGCTCGAGTTATCCAAGTTTTGCTGTAATAATGAAAACTACACTCAATACTTTTAATCTTGTTCACTTAAATTAAAAATAACTCATTTCAGATTCTATTTTAAACACTACAGTTACAAGAATGCATTGTTGCCATAAGTTGTTAAATTGAACCATTAAAGGAAAGTCACTTCTAGAAAAACTCTTGAAAATAAATGAAAATGCATAAATATAAAACAAATAGAGCATTAAATGGTGCATTAAAAAATAATCTGATTTTGAATGCTATTGTAGCTATTTTGCATTTTTTTTTCCCCCAAATGTGTAGCAACAGAGTTTTCAAAATTATCTGGAACCACACATACACTTTACTACTAGCATAGGTAGTGACGCCTGGTATTCTCGGAAAAATCCAAACCATTTAGACTTAAAAGTTACAAAATTAGTTAATTAAAATTATTAGTTACACTGTAAAAAAAAAAAAAGAATCGGAAGTGTTACCTTAAAATATGGGGCAGCTCTTGTATTTTAAAATTGCAGGAACGTTTCTGCACTAGGCGGGTACGGTATTTATAAATGTTTCTGCATATTTTGGAAAAATATTTAAATATTTTCCAATTTTTTTTTGCAAAGGTTTCCAGATAAAAGGTGAATAGATGTGTAACATTTCAGTATATTTCGGGGAAAATATTCAGTAACCCCTCTTTTTATTTCACAAAGGTTTGCGAATTAATATGCAATATTCCTATTAATAAATTGAATTTTATTAATTTTAATGAGTTTTAAAATAAGTGTTTAACTTATGACTGCTTTTTTTGCAAAAGAAAATCTTAAAATATGAAAAAGTAATTTTTACTATCATAAAGTCATAAAAAAAAATCTTAATAAATTACAAATCTGATCGTGGTTCCCTGAAATTTGTCATACTAAAATTGTACATTGGATTTCTTTTCCCCCTCTATGAATCTCAAACAAAATAAAAGGTTCTTTATAGAACCTTTTTTTTGTTTGAGACAGTTTTCAGAGAGGGTGAAAAAATATTATTAGCTTATTTTCGGCAGTTCATTTTATACTTAAGAAAAAAACTGGAATAACTCCACTGACTTTCCGAACTCTTGATCCTTACCAAGCATTTAAATAAATTTAATCAGCTCAATCAAATGTAGTATTCAGACACTAGTGTACTTCAAATAATTTGAGTGTATAGGCCGCAATGTATAAGAATAATTTTTTGTAGCCCTATATAATAAATAAAAAAAAAAAAAAAAAAAACTGCAAGCCCTCCACATACTAAAATCTATACAGTGTGCAAGACAGTGACCTATAACACGCGTACCTAATTGAGCACTCTTTAGATGCTACTACACTTTCAAGAATTTGTGCCATAATGTATAAGAATATTTCGTAGCACTGTACTTAACATCTGTGCTCTACCCACATCAAAATCTATACAGGTTGTGTGACTGTGACCTATGAACTTTTATTAAAATGCACCATTTAGGCACTAGCGCACTATAAATGATTTGCATCTGTAGGCCATTATGTATGAGAATTTTTTTTTTTTTTTTTAACCCCGTGAACAGTGATCGCAACAACGCCTCTAGATGTGAATACACACCTTAGAAATTTCGGAATATGTGTTTTTACGCATTGCTTTTCCATATAAAATTAGGTATATTTTGATAAATAATTATGATTTGCTGATTTTAAATTTTAAAAATCAATTTTTGTACTAGTTTTTGTTGAACTGATATTTATGTACCTAGATATAAAAATCAGTTATTATTTATGTGTCAAATGCTATTTAATTATGTATTTGAAAATTTAGCATGTTCGTTGTTTTAATTACTTGTTTGGAATAGAAAATACTTCTAAAAAGGTTAAGGAGTATTTTTACTCATCTGAAAAAATCCTAGATGGATCACTGCCCATGAACAAATTATCAGCTCTATGCACACCAAAATCTATGCAGGTCATGTGATTGAAACCTATAACATACATAACCAATTAGCACTCAATTGAATGCATCATTCAGACACCAGCACACTTCAGACACTAACACACTTAGGCCTATAGATAGAAATGAAGAATTTCTATCCATAGGCCATAAATTTTTTTTGTAGCCCTGTAAAAAATTTATAAGTCATATATACACCAAAATCAATAACGTTTGCATGGCAATGGTCTATAAGATACATACCAAATTTGAGCTCAATCGAATGCACCATTTAGGAGCTATCGTGTTCACTCATACACACACAGATACATGCTCAAAAAGTTAAAAAACATGAAAAAAAATTTTTTTAGTAAAAGTTTTCAACAAATTATATATGCCATAAAGTATTTTATTTTAGAAAAGTAGTATATACATTACAAATTATCTTTTCTAAACATTAATGATGCAATACAGATACACAGGACTTCTCTCTGCAAGTAAATTGATACATTTCCTGAAAAAAAGAAAAAGTAAAATCAGATACATTTTTAAATATATTTGATAAATTTGCTGGACGATTCCACTGTTATGTGTGCGACATCTGTAAACTGCTTTTCTTTAACTCCTTTTTCATAACTCAGCATTGAAAAATCAGGTATCAATATTACCTTGCTTTACATCCTTTTATAAAACGAACATATACACAATAAATATAACTATCTGCAACATTTTATATTTAATTATTAATTTTATAAAATTTGTAACATGTGTGAAAACTTATGGGTAACACACAGACATTGGAACTGTCCTGCTCAGCAAACTCCTAAATAAAAAAAAATATTTCATTTTTATACTCTATGACACTATAGGTTCCCGACCATATGATTATGTCTTTGGTTATAGTGAGCCTCTGGGGAGCAGCAAATTTGATTTGAAGTCACCCCTGCAGGGAGGGCGAGATTTTGGAGATTTAAGGCAAAGAGCAGTTATCTCACTTGTTCACTATATCCAAAGTTCTGATGTCCGATAACAATAGAACAATACAAAACTAGAATTTTATACAAGTACTGAATGTTTATTAAGTAAATCAAACATAATGGATTGCATTTATAAGTCTAGAACTAGTTAAGTAAAATAAACACAATTAATCGCATTTATGGAAATAATGTATATTCCATTAAGTTGGAAAAAGGAGCTAAGACTTTTAGCATATATTCATTGAGGATGGAAAAAGAATCTATATTCATTGAGGATGGAAAATGAAATCGTCTTAAGTCAAGACGAAATTTCAACTTTTAGTTCACTTTTGTTAATGAATGCTTTTAAAGGATAGGATGGATTGCAGCATTGAAAATGTTATGACCCCCTCCCCCCCCCTTGTTTAATATAATCAACTTAGTCTAGACACTGGCAATTCACCTGTACAGTGGTCACCACTTATTTCGGTTAGTGGTTTATCCTGTGAGCCGCTTATTCTGGTCAAAATTGTTATGAACAGAACAAAATGGCCAAACAGCACTGTCCACCGGTTACCTCGGTAGTGAGTGCTGCTTTATCCAGTTAAGTAATCTGGAGATTGGGTAAAATTTTGACGCAATTAGCTTTTAGGGTCATGTGGAAGCCAGTCAAAGATGACTCATATTTGTGTGGAGGTGTTACAATAATTTAATCAAAACAATTGTTAATACACTTAATAGAATTTTAATAAAAATAATGATCAGTCTGACACCCTGAACGAATCAGGCACCCGATGATGATGACAATGGTGTGCACCTGAACCACATGAGTAGATTCGCTGAACACTACAGACATTTTATGTAGAGCTTTTGAGGAGAATAACATAAATGGTTACCTCTTTTCACCACTAAGTTAAATTCAGTTTGCGCTAAAATACAATATACCCTTAAAACAGCCTTTAATCTCAGATTTTCCCCCAAGTTGTAATAGTTATTTTTTTTTCTTTATTCTTAAATATGTTCATATGTCAAACTATTGAATAATATTGTTTATATATTTTGTTTTAATTCACAATTTTTTTTATCTTCAATATTTCATACTTTGTCTCTTACTTTTACTTTGGTCCCGCTGTTTATTTCGGATTTCGGTTATTCCAGCCAGTTTCAATCCGTTTTGATGTAACTGGAATAAGTGAGGACCACTGTATTTTGGAACAGGAGCTTGATAATCTTTCTCTCTACTTGAACACTAAAGAGACACTCTTCGTGGGAATAGAACAACATTGCCCCTACTGTCCAAAAATTTTTAAGTTCACTATAACGGAAGTCGTGGTTCATTAAAACTGAAAAATGCTATGTGTATTTCTAATGTATGTGAGTCAGGACTAAGGAAATGTGTTCACTATAGCTGAAAGGTCTCTATATCTGGAGTTGACTGTACATATACACAGAGAATGCTGTGGCTTTTTTAATTTATAAGTTCTAGGGACTTACGGAGTCTTTCGCTGACATTTTTCCTTTTTAGATAATGTAACAAAATAATGAAAGCATTTACAAGTCTAACATAGGCATAAAGAGGGGTTCACAAGTATGATTAAGGTTTTAAAAAAGGCAGTTCTGGAACCCAGCGATTCAGAAGAAAAAAAAAAAGCTTACAATATACGCTATAGCACTTCAGCATGATCTCTGCATACGAAATTACCAAAAGCTTAATATGAGGTATGATCCAAAAGTTTGGGGACAACGTGTAAAATTCTTTACCCTGAATAGTTCACATCACCGAAGTACTACATCCACCTTCAAAGTAGTCACCTTGGGCGACGATACACTTATGCCAACGTTCGTATAATTTCTGGAAGCC
Source organism: Cheiracanthium punctorium (assembly GCA_038373885.1). Classification (NCBI taxonomy): domain Eukaryota; kingdom Metazoa; phylum Arthropoda; class Arachnida; order Araneae; family Cheiracanthiidae; genus Cheiracanthium; species Cheiracanthium punctorium. The sequence continues at coordinate 276,116 of JAWZYV010011981.1, read as the reverse complement.
ATTTCCCCAACCTCCCATAAGGCTTTTTGCAAAGCTGCTTTCATCTCTTCAGATGACACAAAAGTGTTTCATCTCTTCTGATGAAACAAAACGGCATCCCTGTATTATTATTTTTTAATTAATGGGAACAGGTGAAAATCACATAGGGCTAGTCGGGTGAATAGGGGAATGTGAATAACCTGGGTACTTTGTCAATTAAATCACCCAATATTGTCATTCATTATTCTTTTTGTTCAGTAATCAACAATCGAGGGACAATGTGCTGGGACACTTGGTGTATGTTGAGACCTTCCATTGGAATGCACTGGCAACTTGTATATAAGTGTCTAGACTCTGCGATTTCTACAAGTGTTTGACGACGATCTTTTCAAACACATTCAAGACACCAATGAAATATTTTCTGTATTCCATGAAGTCGAAAGTCGGCCAACATTGTCCAACGATTCTCAGCCCTCTTTAAAATGCAGATGCCATTCATAAACCTTCGATCTCGTCATGGTAGATTCATCATACACATTTCTTAGCATTTCCAAAGTCTCTATTGGTGTTTTACCTAACTGTTGACAGAATTTAATGATACAGCTCTGCTCAAGAAAAGCCAATTTTCTTATGTCACCAAGCTAAGACAACCGACTTCGGAAAGTAACAGCTGTGAGTGCTGTTCGTCCGCATGACATGGGATAAATCAACTCAGTCAGGTAGGGGTAGGTTGGGAGAATCCTTTCCAAGCAATTTAACTTTAGGTACTTACTTTCGCCACATCATCAGGAATAACCACAGTCCCGGAATTTTTGGATCATACTATGTATAAGCTAATATAAAGCTTTCAGCATAAAATGCACACATAATCAATACTCTCCTTAATTGTCATTTTAATTGTAAATAAAATATAACTTTTCAAATTTGTAATTAAATACTAAATAAAGATTAATTAAAATTCATTTTATATTATTCATAGGTAAAACACACAACAGTATATTATATGTAAAACTAAAAAATCTTGGTCATGAAAAAATACCTTTTACAAAATTAAACACTAATAGCAGCATACTTATATTTTGCAATATTAATAATTTAATAAATATGCTATGATAAATGTAATTAATCTGGTAACTATGCTTAATCGCATCATGCTTTGAGTTTTACAAAACATATTTAGCAGTTTTTCAAAATTGTGTTTCTAATTGAGGATCAGAAAAAAATCCTCCTATCCCCACCCCACCCGATAAAGAAAAGTAGAAAACCATGTCAAGTAGTGTTACCCAGTAGAAAAGCCTGCATTTCTGTAATATTATTAAATATATTAGATTATTTTTCACTCATCTTAAAATTCAATGACTTAGGATATTTTATAATATGAAATTAACATATTAAAGTATAACTAAGCAATATTATTTGTAAATACATTTAAAAATCTGTTAAAAATACCTTTTTTCTCTTCGTTCTGAAATTATTTAGCTGAATATATAGCAGAATTTGGCCAAATATCTGTTCAGTATTCGGCCTACCAAATTCACCAGTGTAGAGATGTCCTGTGTCAATTACAGTTGACGTTACATTACTGGAAAGAAGCTTTTTCTGATTGAGCCATCAAATCGCAGGACACTTCCCCCTATGCATGTTACAACACAGGTATAAAAATCACTTGCAGACAGTAGGCCACAAAAAATTTAAAGGTATTACACAAGAGCAAATCAAGCAGTGATATCATAAACGATCACTTTTATACACTTGGGGCTGTTATTTTGGTATTAATAACAATTTCTGGGATTATATTTGTTTCTTAAAAGAAAAGAATTCCTTAGGATGATTTTTCAAGAATTTCCAGGTAATCACAAGAAAAAAATTATTAAGTGTCTAAAGCATTACAACAATTAAAATTATTTGTTTCTTCCTCCTACATACGTACCAACATTCCGTTATTGAAAATCTTACAGAACACAATAAAAATCAACTAAAGATTAAATGTTTATCCTTACAATACAGTTTAATTATAAATATCCATTTTATTAAATAAAATTCAAAGCAAGTTATGGAGAAATCTTTTTTCATAGTATGAAAATCAGTTATGATTTTTATAAGCTGATTAATGGAAATACAAATTTATATCAACATCTGTAAAAGAAAGTCATAAATGATCAACATACCTAAATTTGTCATAAGACAGATTGTTATTATTTAAGAGAGTGTTCAAATGTGAGAGGAAAATATATATGATACACCCCACTAGCGAGTGAGGACATGCAACCAGTGTTATATATATCAGTCTCAAATAATATCCAATTTCAAATCTAAGGCTCTCCAAAGTGCCAACATACACCATTTTGCAAGATTTTTTTCAGGGAATCATTCGAAGCATCGACTTAATAGCAATCAAAATGAGAAATATCTGTCACTTATATGGTTCGATCACCAAAAAGTAAAGCAGGCATTTATTTGAAAAGAAGCAGCATTTTAAAAATTATAAACTATAACGAGTTTTATCATTAACTCTAATGTACTAAATGCAAAGATTTCAATTCTCTGAAATTTGGCGGAATTCCCCCAACTTAAATCAATTTACTCAATGTGGTGAGAATTCTGAAGATAGATCGCTTGAAATCCCTTAATAAGTGCATTATTTCTGATCAGATAATTAAAATTTAACGCTGTATTCCACTAAAACCTATACACTTATTTTCAAAAATGCTATTTCCTTAAGCTCTCAGTATATTGTGCCAAGCCTAAAACTGTGCAAACCACTAGAACTTACTTTCTCAAAACCGGCATATCAGCCATTTTATCTTTTGCCAAACTAACAAATTTTACATAATAGCCTCGGAAATCTTCAATCCTTATTTTGCATACAAAACATGTCATTCCTGCTCTGATTTCCCATGCACATGATATTATAATTAAAAAAATAACTTTACAAAAATAAACTAACAAAAAAATCATTATTATTCTTTTATTTTTACTTATTTAAGAATTGAAAACATTTTATTCGGCAAAATTGCAACCCATGACAACCACGATGCTCATTTCACACGTTTTTCACTATGGGAATGGGGGTTACAATTACAGAAAGCTTTCTATGTGGAAATCATAAAAAAATCTTAAACTCTGGGAACGGGTGGACTTTCAAAGTTTTAAAGTGGACTATCATTTACTCCATATTATTTTACACATCTGTGCAAAATTTCAGGCTGATTGGTCCATTTTTGTGGATTTGTATACGGTCTAAACCCACAAACACAGTTTCATTCTTATTATTACTTAGATTTCTGTGTATCAAAAGCATACATTTATAAAAAACATTAGTTAAATTTACACATTTAAGCTATTAATAAATGGTGGTATCTATGACAAGTTAGAGAGAAAATGGAGTTTCTGCTGGATAAGCAAAAAAATCAATCATATCTTTATCTCATACGGTTTTCAATTTAATAAATTTACAAGCATAATTTAGCTGAACATTAGTGACTGAGGTACCAAAGTTAAAAAAATTGTTTTTAAAAATTTTGTTGAATAAAAACACTTCTTTCTAAAAATCTTACAATAATGCCAATTAGATTTATAATAATCTTACAATGTAATCAATTTCTTACATTAAACCTTACATGTTGGCAGCAATGCTTCTAGCATAAATAATGTTAATTCATTAAATCAAACACAGTTCCATATTAAATTCTGCATATAAAAAGTCAAAAATTATTTCAAGGGTGAAATGAGTTTTTAAAAAAACACGGTACTTACGTATTATCCTGCCAAACTATTTTTCCGTCAAATGAGTAGCCAATCGTATTCAAAACCGTTGATAATTTCATATACCCGGCATTTCTCTTGGCGAAAAAAAAAAAAAAAAAAAAAAATCGCTCGCCTTGGCGGACTGCAGGGTAATACGTAAGTACCAAAAACACTTTATCGATTGACAGGATTTTGTTCAACCCAAAAAATCCCAGGTGGGTTTAAAAAAGCCCAACTGAAAAACTTAAATGGTTTTTTTTTTCGAAATTTCAAATTTAATTACATAGGTAATACATCTCTTGATATCAGACACCAATTGCAGGGTTCAATGCATACGATAATTGGGTTTGTATTGCAGCCTCATCACAAAATTACCAACGATTAATATGGCCCTTTACAAAAATGCAATCAATTATAACAGCACTTCACTGTCACTTAACCTGTTTTATCAATTATTTTAACAAAATGTATTTTACTGGAAAAAAATTCCTGGATCAACCCCTGACTTGTAAAAGGTCTGTAGAACTTTTCATAGGGCACCTATGAAATTGGGGACAACTTTTGTTAGTAAAACAAGCTTATACTGATAGTCTGTACACAAGGTTAATGGTAAACAACTCCATTTACTAAACAGTATTAATACGAGCAAAACCGAGCAATATTACGCATAAACAATGGGGGAATAATTCCGTAAGAGGGGGCAGGTTTAATTGGCAACATTGTTTTTGTCTTCAACGTCTATATATAAGAAAATATAAAACCAAAACTACAATACACTTATCTAAGGACCTTCTTAAAACATTTCTAAACATATTTCAAATGCAATATAAAACAAATTGAACATAACCAAAACACTTAGCTCTACACTGCCCCCGCTTACGGAATTCACCCCAACAATGGAATATTTGTCTTAAATAAAAGTACTAAGTTTATAATAAAAGCAAAACTCGTTAAAGCTTTTTATTGTTATTATTATTCAGTGATGAATGCTAGAAAACAGAAAATATAAAATATTCCAACTTGAAGCTCTATTTTCCAGGTTTTTAAAGAAAAACTAAACTTACCATGAGATTTCTCTGGCAATTTATGAGCTAATTTTTAATCCCGGTGGCGTATGAATCTCAAATCGTATCATTACTTTAATTTTAAAATTGAAAATTAGTGTTTCTCTGTTTCTTTTTTACAGATATATATAAAAAATATGACTAGAGTAACAGGAATTGAATATAATCACAAATTATTTTGACTTTGCAATCGTAATTCCCCATACACCGATACGGAAAAAAACGTAAACAATGCATTTCATAAATAAACCAAGGAGAGTGGTTTTGTTGAACAGTGCCGTTCTTAAACCTCATAAGTCTAATATATATTTAACTGTTTCTGTAAAATACTTCAATAAAATGAGAGTAATGATTAGAAACCGAGAAAATTAAATTTATCCAGGCTTTACTAATTGTTTTATAAGAGAAATAGGTTACGTGTAAACATTAGGCTTAACGGCTTTAAAATACACGTCGTTATGTTTTAAAGCATGAGTTTTTTTGAAAAAGTAATATTTCTTAGCAGAAAGATTTCAGAAAATATAAGTAAAAATTTAAAAAAATTACCTTTAAAATCATTTTTCAATTCTTTACGGATCCTCAAGCGTTTCACGTCGTAAATGGTTGTTTGTGTTTCGTTCGCCGCCACCGCCACCGCCACCGGGCTGCCACAGCTCTACAGATAAACGTCGTTAAAATACAAAACCCGCTTTATAACATAAAATATAGCAAGTTTACGTGGAAAGCATGGTTAAATTCTGTTAACATTTTTTTTCTGTTGGAAAAATGACAGAATAGTTCTGTATTTTTAAGATTATTTTTTGCAGTGTACGTTGAAATACAGCCAATAGTGAACTTCTGGGGACCATCTAATTTCGTCCACTATATCCGAAAATCACTAAAACCGAAGTGCAGCCATGGTGAACAGAGACACTGAATGTGAAGCTCCTAAAATTTCATTTCTGTATCTCCCGTAGATTCGATTGTGCGGTGATCCTCTGTCAGTCAGTCAGTCAGTCAGTCAGGACATCTTCCTTTATATAGAGAGATTTAAGCAAAATTTTAGTCTCTAAATTGATTTATGTATTCCTATCTGGATCCATGTTTCATAATCGAACAATCTTGATTATATTGTAGGGTACTTACGTATTATGCCGGCAGCCATTTCCGCCAAACTATTTGTTCGTCAATATCAGCATATTGACGAAATAGCATATTGGCAAAAGGTTGCCAATCGTATTCCAAACCATGAATAATTTCATGCGTCCGCATTTATCTTGGCGAAAAATCGCGCGTCTTGGAGCACCACCGGGGTAATACGTAAGTACCGGCAAAATGTAAAAGATATCGCCTAGCTGGGTCCAGTTTTAGATGCTTATTTTTGGTATCAAACTTAGCGATGAAAAAAAGAACAAATCTTGGTGACTTTTCGCATTTTATCTGACAACCCTTGAAAAGTAATTTGCCTTTTCGCTGTGAAAAATCTTTACATTTTAAAGAAATAATTTGACATCTATCACTTTTCTCCCTTGAGTATGAAAAGAGCATTAAATAACGTTTTGGCTCCTTACCCAAGTTCGGATGCGAATTTAAAAAAAAAAAAGAAAAACCGTGAACGTGATTTTGAGGTGTTTGTAGTTCTTACATTTTAAAGATAGAATTTTACGGCTAACTCTTTTTCCTCTGAGATATGAAAGGAAATGTGAAAAGAACGTTTTTTTTTCCCTTTACCCCTGTTTGGGTGCAATTTTTAAAAATCCCTGAAAATGACTTAGGTATTTTTGTTATTTATACTTTAAAGCAAGAATTTTACGACTATTTCTTTTTCTCTCTGAGATATGAAGAGAAGTGTGAAAAGAACGTTAAAGAACGCTTCAGCTCCTTACCCCCGTTTGGGTGCGAATTCCAAAATACCCTGAAATTGATTTTTAGGTATTTCTGTTAGTTACATTTTAAAGCAAGAATTTTGCGGCTATCTCCTTTCCCACCGAGAAATGCAGGGAAACGTGAAAAGAACGTTTTGGGTCGCCACCCCGTTTGGGTTCGAATTTTTAGAAATCGCTTCTTAAATGACGCCTTTGGCTCAAAAGCTATAAGCTCCCAAAATTTCATGTCTGTACCTCCGGTAAATTTGGCTGAGCGGTGATCGTATGTCAGTCAGTCAGGACATCTTCCTTTATATATACAGATGTAGCAGATATGAGCTCAATCAAATGCCCCGTATAGACGCTAGTGCACTTCAAGAATTTGCGTCCGTAAACTGTAATTTATAAGAATTTTTTGTTGTTGTTGTTGCCCTATAAAAAAAGCTATACTTTCTTGTACACACCAAAATCAATGCCAGTCGTACGAGGGTGGTAGATGATGCTGTTTGCCTTTGCCTAACAGCATCATCTACCACCCTCGCAAGTACAGCATCAGCTTTAACACCTACAGATGGGATTGTTCAAGAATGAATTACATCATTACTACAATTATTCGAATTACACTTTTATAAGGAACAGCTAAAGAATTATCAACATTTAAAAGTCGAAAAATTGGGCCTGGTTATAAAAGATTTTTGTGCCTAGAGCACTTTTCAAATTTTATGCACCTGTAATATAATTGGCTCAATTTTTGTGCCCCTGTACATAGCTTTAACCCTTTAACGCGCAGTGATCCGCTCTGGGACCACCAAACTCTGACGTTTCAACTGTTGCTCGTCACGAAGAATAGATTTGATTTCTATAAAAATAGTTGCGGGTGACATAGCTCCACGAGAATCCTTTACTTTTTAGCACGCCATTTCCCGTAAAAAAATGGTCACGATTATTTTTAACAGCACTGACATCTGCTGAAAAATGGAAAAATGCGAGAACAGCTCGATAGATTGCTCAATGCTGAAAAAAGAGCAGCCAATGCCATCGCTCGACTTAACTACCAGCAAGATGGCGGACGATCGAAACGTTCATCGCGTGTCACAGATCGAGAGACCCTTTTTTGACGACAGCTGGCTGTGCCGGGCACAGTCAGCTGCGTCAAGAAAAGGGTCTCTCGATCTGTGGCACGCGATGAACGTTTCGAACGTCCGCCATCTTGCTGGTAGTTAAGTCGAGCGATGGCAACGGCAGCCCTTTTTTCAGCATTGGGAAAGGGTTGCGCCTTAAAGGGTTAAACTCCATTTTCAGGGCCATTTGTGTATGTGTGCCCAGGGCGCGTGCCCCCAAGTGATCGTGCGATAATCAGGACCTGCCTTTCCCAGAAGTTTAATCATCTTATCAATTTTATCGACATAGCGAAAATATTATCGACGGATTCCCGTTTTCCATTCTGCCGCATTTATGCTTTCGGTTTGCCTACTGACTATTAAATTGGTAAATAGAAAGTGTCTGTCAGTCAGAAATGCGTCAGTAACATCCTGCTGATATCCTATCCAGTCTCAGTATACAGGAAAAGAAAATGAAAAAATGGAGAGAAAAAAAAAACGATAAGATAAATTCATTCGTCGCGGCAAGTGGGCGAAACACATATTACGCATTTTTTTTTTACGTCCTTGTTACGCATCTTTTTACTGTGCCGCACAGCCAGCTGCGTCAAAAAAGGGTCTCTAGATCTGTGGCACGCGATGAACGTTACGATCGTCCGCCATCTTGCTGGTAGTTAAGTCGAGCGATGGCAACGGCTGCCCTTTATTCAGCATTGGGCAATCTATCCAGCTGTGTCTCGCATTCTTCCATTCTTCAGCGGATGTCAGTTCTGTTAAAAATAATCGTGACCATTTTTTGACGGGAAATGACGTGCTAAAAAGTAAAGGATTCTCGTGGAGCTATGTCACCCGCAACTATTTTTATAGAAATAAAATCTATTCTTCGTGACTGGCAACAGTCAAAACGTCAGAGTTGGGTGTTCCCAGAGCGGGAACACTGCGCGTTAAAGGGTTACAGCTGTTCAAATGTACCGTGACGACAGTCGATTTTTTCAAAAGGCAAACCCTTAAAGTAGATAGACGACAGCGTCCGAAATATTTTAAAAGCAAGAGTGTTATCAATATTGTTCAAAAATTGAACCAGGTAATGGATGGATAACTGGCCTATCATTTAAAGCTGTTATTTCTGAAAACAAAAAGGATTTCACGACATTTGAACACACACATGCACACAGATATCGTCGGGAGCTTGAAAAAAATTCAGGCTGTTTCTTCCCAAGCTGCACTACACACTGTAATTAACGAAAAGTATACTTTTATAGAATTTTCAGAAAATATATTTCTTTTTTTACACATACAGTTGCATTTGAAATATTTTCTAAGTATGACACATTTTCCAAAATATTCGATTTTGGTGATTTTTTTTTCAAAAATTTTCAAACTGAAACATTTTTGTAATTAGTTACGGTTTACAGATCAGCTTGTAAAGAGACATGTTAAAAAAACTTTACATAATTTAGAATGTTTGTATTCATTTTTGAAAATCATATGATTTTTTTTCTAACTACAGCCTTAAGTTAAAATAAATAAAAACTTTATGAAAAAAGCACACATATAAAACGTAACTTCTAATATGTTACGATCGTTTCGACCGAAAAAATTCTTTCGGTCTTCATCAGACAAAGCCGTTTTGTCTGATGAAGACAAAAGACCGAAAGAATTTTTTGATCGAAACGATCGTAACGTATTATAAGTTACATTTTATGTGTGGTTTTTTTTTTCACAAAGATTTTATTTATTTTATCGTTTAACACCAGTATTTTGAGTGTTTTGTGTTATGGCAAACCTGCACAAGGGGTATCGTTCAAGATAGGGGGGTTGCATTGGGCGGAGATCTTTCTGAGGGATTCGAACGGCTATCCACGTCACATCCGGAGCGTTAGATTGACAGCTGTGCGATAGGCCAGAACCCTGGACATTCACATTTCAGCCATCCACCATGTTCATTGTCTTATCCACCACTCGGCCATGGTGGGGAGAACTACAGTCTTAATACGATCGACTCTTGAATTCTCGTGAATTTTAAATGAGTAGCCTTATGGTTCTTTGGCCTAATCCTTTAAATGTAAGGAACATTGGTAGATTGAAGTTATTGATGTGAAATTACTGTTATAATTTCTATTTAAAAGCGCTGTCAAACAGCAGTGTATCTGTTTGGTATTTTAATAATTTATGTAATATCTAATGCCAATTATTTATTGTTTTAGGTTTTGAAAATATGAGATACTTTGTCAACAGTGAAATACCAGACTTTCCTTCAGAAAAGAACTAAGCTAATTTCAGTCTGTTCGAAAATAACTAAATAAAGGAACTACATCAAAAAGTCAGAAAGTTATACAAGCACTGGGTGGACACAATTTTATACACTTATGTGCCACATACAGGGATTTTTGGGATAATACTTCAGGCAAAAGTTTCGGTTTAGAAAGTGGTTGGAGTCGTGGAACCTGAATTTTGTGTCTAAAAATGTGCAAATGTTTGCTAAATCGTACTGCAACTGAAATACAGTATACACAAAAGAGACTTTTGTGTGTTTTTCTCGCTTCATAAGTGCATGCTTGAAGAGTGTTTGCATGTGTCTTACCTGAAGCTTCGGGTACGTTCTGAAACTGCAAAAGTTTCGAATCGCATAGTAATCTTGATTATTAAGCAAGAAGATAATCTATCTCTACAGCTTACGTGCATATTTAGCTGTCGTGGACTACGTTTCTGGCAAAAGTTTTCGCTTAGAAACTACTGTGATGCAACTTGAATAAGCTTTATAAATTTAAACTAAAGTATGATTCGCTTCGAAAACCTGAAAACACAAGTTCTGTGAGGAGTTGCGCATTCAGTGACTTTTGTGTTTTTGTTTCTGGAACAAAGCTCGAAAAGTGCTTTAATTCATCGAACCTAAGTTTGCGAGTTGTAGCTTAAGTGTTTGTGAATTGCACAGAAAACCTCATTACGTGAAAACACAACTGAGGCATCAGTTACGCAATTAATGACTTTTGAGTCTATGTTTCTAGAACCGCATTTTCCTTTGATCTATCAATCTTCCTGCCGTGTCTGAAACTTTCCAAGTGTTTGAATTGCGTGGCAGACGTGATTGCCAGATCTGACGCATTCAATGACTTTTGAGTCTACGTTCCTAAAACCGCTTTGTCCTTTGATGCACCCAACCTGAATCTTCCAGCCGTTTGTAAAACTTTGCAAGTGTTTGAATTGAGTGGCAGACGAGATTGCCAAATCGGACGCATTCAATGACTTTTGAGACTACGTTCCTAAAACCTATTTGTCCTTTGATGCACCCAACCTGAATCTTCCAGCCGTATATAAAACTTTGCAAGTGTTTGAATTGCGTGGCAGACGTGATTGCCAAATTGGACGCATTCAATGACTTTTGAGTCTATGTTTCTAAAACCGCTTTGTCCTTTGATGCACCCAACCTGAATCTTCCAACCGTGTCTAAAACTTTGCAAGTGTTTGAATTGCGTGGCAGACGGGATTGCCAAATCGGACGCATTCAACGACTCTTGTGCCTGTGCTTCTATCACAAGTTTCCGCGTGGCAAGTGTTTTGATGTGTCTAGCCTGAATCCACGGGTCGTGTCGAAGAACACTTTGCAAGTATTCCATTCACGTCATCAACCTTGGGCATCGTCGAACAGCCAACTGCATAATGTTGTGTTTGTTCGACACGGGCACTATTGACCTCAAGGAAAACGTCTTAACGTGGAACATCCAGAACTTCTTTTCGCTTCCGCTGACAGTGGGCTCTGAAATAAGAACGCCCGAATTCCAGTACGGAGAATTCCATTACACGCTTGCACTGTGGCCTAGAGGTCTGAAGGGCGCAGAAAAAGAATGGTTTGGAGTGTGCCTCTACTCGAGGGGTGTCTCCAAGCAGCAGGGCTTCATTCGGTTCAGCATTATGGCCGGTGGTAGAGTTCTCAAAAGCTGCAAAATCGTGTGTTCGGATTTTGGTAATTACAAGAATGACAGATTCATGGAATGGTCAGATTTCTGCGTGCTGAAGAGAAATATAGCACCTAATGGTTGCCTGACAGTAGTTTGCTCCTTGTTTTGCGAGAAAGACATCTGCCTAGAAGACTACGCGCTGGATGACTCTATTGCAAGTAAGTGAAAATTAAGTTCTGGATATTATGTATTTTTTATTTATGTCTTTTCTGTTAAAAGATTTACCAACAGAATTGAAAATTGTATAGTTTTTTCTTCACTATCTGTACATCTATTTGTCTGTACCCTAACTGCCTTAAAAATGCATCGACAGTCACTAAAATTGCGTATTCTGTTGCATTCCGTACTTCTAGGATTTTTCAGCACTTTACAATAAAGATTAAAAAAATTATGATATTTTTTTTAATCTATTTGTGTTGTAACAGACATCTATTGATTCGAAATTTTTCTATGTACCATTTTGGAAATGTGTATACAGCAATAATTAACAGAACAATTTTTTGATTGGGATGTATTATTCTCCATATCACATATTATTATCTACTCTCAGATATCTTTAGATTCTGTCATGTATTATTATTTATTTTCAGCGATTGATGGAGTCGAATGCCTCCCTTCCCAGTCCTGGTTCAGCACTGGCGACTACTCGTTCTTAAACTCATCCTGCATGATACCGTCTTCGTCTTTCAACTCTTCTTCGAGAAAAAGCAAAACCTCCGTCGCTCCCGAAGAGAAATCACGGGCTTCTCCATCTGGAACTTCCAATTCCATCTTCAGCGCCTCTTCCAATGCGTTCGACTCTCCATCTCACGCAAACTCGGCCTTGTCAGACTCCGACAATCCTGAAAGATGCAGAACTGTTGCGGCAGGTGCGTTCGAGAGCAACAGCAACGGGAGGAATGAACATAAACGCGCCGCAACGGGTGCAGAGCTTTCGATCTCCTCCAGCCGTGACGATGAAATGACGAATGCTGATGGCGAAAGCAATCGGCTAAGCAAGCCTGGACCGTGTGCTGAATCTCAGAGTGCTACCGAATCCCCTCAGACAAGAAGTACGTCAAACCACGCCACTGCAAGCAAAAATAACAAGGAGGATATGCCTCCTTGTCGCCAGGCCAATGCTAATACCACTTCTCAGCTACCTCGGAAAGCTGTCATCAGAGGTAGTCGTGAGATTTCACCGTCTGAGAGCGCAAAAAATTTCGAGACCGTTCCCACAGCGTGGAATGAATATCCACCCAGCTCTGTTCGCACACAGGAAAGCAACATCTCAGGCTTCGGCACATGCGATGCACGAAAGATGTCGAATAAGCACGGAGCACCAGCGCCCTCCATTGCAAACGGGGAAGGCAAGACTTCAGCGTCCGCCATTGCGAAAGGGGAAGACAAGACTCCAGCGCACGTGCTGTATTCGTCGGTGGGAAATGCGGACCCGCCGCATTTCGGCAAAATTTTTACTGCAGAAATTTACCACCATAAAGGTGAGTTTCTCAAGACTTTTTCTTGTTAAGAAGTTTTTTTTTGTTGTTGTTGTTGTTTTTTTTTTGGAGCACCTTGTATGCGTCAGATTCTAGTGAACTTGGAGTTGAGTCAGCAGGATACTTTTCTTGCGGTGCACTTGGCTACCTTCGTGCGGAGCACAGTTTCAGAAACCCTTCTGTATAGCACTTCGACAAGACTAAAAAAACATTATTAAAGCCGTTTTGTGCTGCTCATCTCTTATTTCTGTAAGATTTTACTGACATAGAGAGCTTTCGCTAATGGCATACCAGGGCTCTAATCAAGCCGCCGCAACCACGGTAACTCTCGTGAGATTAGCCCAAACAGACGCGATCATCATCAACAAGTTTAGCTACAAGTATTTAAAACTTTACTACTTAGAGTATATATCTATCTTGGACGCATTTTTAGAATACAAATGAAATTGCAGAATGCTTACAAGAAAGATAAAGCTCCTTTTTTAACCGTTCCTCTTAATACATTATCGATTCAATTTTTTTAATGCTAAGCGAAAAGACTGAAACTGCAATTTAACGTTATTACGAAAATGTAGGATTCTGCCGTCAGCTGAATAATTTTTGCTTGCTGCTAGCTTAAAAAAATTCGAAGAGTCCTCGCTGAGTTACGAAGTAACACATGAATGGAAAAAAAAGATAAAGGAGCGAGGGTTTTTGTCTGAAGTACTGTTAAAATTTTAATAAAATATGTTATGAACTACATGTTAAAATATTAATGAAATATGTTATGAACACTATGATTAGTTATGTCGGCAGCCAAAACCGCTAATATCGGGGTTGCCCCAGAGTCTTGTGTCCTCAACGCCGGACATTGGGGTAATCCCGTTGCGCGATTACGATGATTACCTCAGTGTCAAGCGAACGGCGTAGTTTTGTTACATAAATAAATATTGTACACTCTCCAAAAAAAAGTATTTGAGCAAGCGAGAAATTTCCTACGTTGGTTTCGTATATGAAAAATTATTTATCAAAGAATATGAATTAGGCTATGTATAAATATGACTTTCTATATTTCTGTCAAGTTGTGCGTTTTTCAAAAACTCAATTACTATTCGCAAATCTAAAATAGGAAATTTCTCTCTTGCTCGAATACTTTTTTTGGAGGGTGTACTTACACATATAGTTCAATGGCATATTGTATCCATTTAACACCCTGTCGTTTTTTGTTTGTTTTTTTTTTCTCCTCAATATTATTAGGCCCGCTGAACAAAAATCGTTTTGAACCCAGACCTTGCACGGAAAATACTCCACTATCATTCCAGGGGAACAACAAGTTGTCGAAATTAAGAGTAAACGTCACTTCGAGAAGCGCCTCAAATGGCATTCTATCAGCCAAACGGCACACTGCTAGAATAGAAGAAGACGAAGATCCCGTCATGCAGTTCCAATTTCAAAATTCTGCAGCTGGTGTGCCCACAGACCCACCTACTGAAGATTCTGAATCGAATAATCACGAAAGCTACATTTCTGCTGCCGAGGAGGGACCGGCAACGTCTGCTGAAGCAATTTCAAGTGTTTTTGTGGACAACGTTTCATCAGAAACGGTTTCCCATTGCAGCTTTCCTGAAGCGACGCACGCTGCAGGCACTGGTGCTGATTGTGGAGAGGCGTCACTTGCTCCCAGTAACTTGAATGGGACAATCAGAACAGGTAGTAAATTATCTTAGCTTTATGAGTTTAGTTGTTAGAATGAAGAACTTCAGCGTGAATGTTTGCAGTAATTTATTGGAGAATATATGTTTTACGTGTAGAGAATATCCGCGCTTATTCTTTTGAGAATGTCACGGATTTGCATATAGGACGAGCATCGACTAGCGGCAGATTGGCGAAATAGCGTCTGCGTCTCAAAGGAAAATAGTCGACCCCCTTTTAATGATTAGCTACATAAGCGCCATCTAGCGTAGCAAAATGATAAAGCAGGATGCAATCTACTGCTAACGCACGCATGTGCACTACACAAACTAATTAAATACGACTCACAGCGCTATCTTACAGACAAATTTTATTTAGCTGTTTTAGAATACGTCGATGATAGTCCTATGCCGAAGTTTGTGGAGAATATTTTTGATTGAAGACAATATTCTCAATTGTTTCCTGGAGGTTTTCCGTCTGTAGAGAATATTCCCTATTATTTTATGGATAATACTTTAAACCGTAGAAAATGTTTTCAATTATTTTTTGAATAGTTATTCATGTTAAAATACTCGAAATAATTCTTACATTTTCAACTGTAGGGAATATTTCTAATTGTTGTTTGGAGATTATTTTTGGCTGCGTAGAATGTTTTTTGATCATGGAACATATTTTCAAATTAATAATTCTCAGATTATTTGGCCTTCACAGGATACTTTTAATTAGTATTAGGGATCGACCGATACCACATTTTCGCCGATGACCGATACCGATACTTTACCTATAAATTTATTTTCAGTAATAGCAGATACCGATACTTTTAAGTTATGGTATCGGCCGATATCGATACTTAACCGATACCGATACTTTACATAATTTATAGTCATTTAAACCTACATCTGTATTCTGGTCAGCGTTGTAACGAGAGTGTAGTTCTCGTTAAAATGAATAACAGCATGGTGAAATTTGATCCCAGTAGAAATCTTTAAAAAGAAAAAGCAGTGGATACATTGAAGTGTGAATTTACAGTACTTCTAGTCTTTCTTTTCTATTCAATCATGCCGACGAATGGCCGAATTTATAAAAAGCTGAGCACTGGGAAGCGTCTTAGTGTGCAGGTTCGGAATTCTTCCTCCTCGCGTCGCTGTCGATCTAGTGGTCTAGAGTTTTAGGCGATTTTCTCCAGATGTTACGTGAGACGTTAGACTCCCTTAAAAAGTCCTCCGCCCAAGCCCCCCTTTATAGGTAGATGCCCCTTATTTAGGCTTGACAGAACACAAATACGGGGAGGTGGAGTTAAAGGGATATATTAATAAGAGAATCCATTTCCAGTGCCGACTGGTGCAAATATTTAAATCAATTTTTCTCAACCTCTATTTTCTCGCCAAATTGTTGCTATGAGCCAGATAAAAGGTTTCCATATTAGACCCAAAACAGCTTCCTGCTTGCTCTTACTATATGTGTCTTTGTTTTTGGTTCACGCCTCGATTTTGTGCTTACAAAAGTAAACACATAAAATTTATTCAACTTCAATGCTTGCAAGTTTTATCTAGATTTTCTTTAATTATAATTCTTTCACATATGAAAATATGTTTTAGATTACTTAAACTGCATTAAATTGTGATAATGTATAAACTGTAAAGTATTATATAAGTACATATGTATTTAGATATTGTTCATTAAATATGTATGTAAATTCTTCCCTTAAAATGCATAATAAGTTCACATTAATTAATGGTTTAATTTATCTGCTCCAATTATTTAACCACTAAGGGAATTATTAAATGTTTTAGCAAGTTTTCTTTTTAATAAGAACTCATATGATCATTTTTAAGTTCTTTTTGAAAATACGAATATTTTGATTCTCCAGACAGGGTTAAGTCACAGTTAATTGGGATGATCCATGTATTTCATCTTTTCCGTATGAAGAACAGGTACACATGGATTATCCCTGTGTTTTCCTTATATATAAACCAAATACTATTCACAAGAAATATGTTTTTTACCCCAAAATTTGAAATAAACTAAATAAAAATTAGTATTACTAATTATACTAATACAGCTTCAACTTTTTAAATTAACGATATAAATAATTATTAGATATTGATAATTATTACACTTCTCAAAACAGAATGATACACAAATCCTACGTTCTCTTATTAATCTGATAAATAATAAAATCATTAAATGTTTGATCATTCGTACTTTTGATAGTGTGTAATGTTTTAAAAATAAATCATTTAACTTCTGGACCAACATAATTTAAGTTCACGGGAGTCGTCAGTTTTCAAGTCACTGCCAAAAAGTTAACTTCTTTGTGGCACAAAAAAGGAATAAATTGTTTTTACATATAGGTTTCGTTTATAATTTTAGTATCATTAATTTTGTCATTGAAACAGCTACAATATGAAGAAAAATATTTTTGCTCGTTTTCAAGCTACGCCTTGGAGTGCCTAAATAAAAGATGCTTAAAGATGACGAGATTAAATGAAGGTTAAAGAAAAATCCAAAAATGATAAACTAAATTCAATTTTCAAGTCTTAAAAAAAAAGTTGCTACTTAAAATATCCATATTTAATGAAATTGATCTTCAGTGCTTTTGTTTTTATGATCATTGTTAACCTGTTTTTCTGATATTGTTATGAACAGCGGCGGCGGCGGCGTGGCACGGTAAGCAAAATCTGAGTGCCATCGTCGAAAGGGGTGGGGCATTTCGAACTAAAACTGAGAAAATCTTGATCTAGAGCAGTGGTTCCCAAACTATTTTGTCCTTCTCTTCAAAAAAATCTTCAACTGATTTTTTTTTTCGCGACCCACTACTACATAACGATAACCAATACAAGCTATATAAAATAGTATAGTTTACTCTACATATAAAATACTAAAGTTTAATTTTTCCCACCCTTTTCGACCCACCGAAATTGCTCCCATGACCCAACAATGGGTCGCGACCCATAGTTTGTGAACCACTGATCCAGAGCACAAAAAGGGCGCCTTTTTTTACGTTTGCAGAGGGGGACAATGGGGGGGGGGTGTATGTCCGACAAATGTTATTCAGTTCAAACCATAGAGAAGGAATATAGGATGCTCTATGATTTGCACCTGGGGAAGACGCTACATGTGGTGCAGACAACGTGATAATTTGTTTTTACTGATGAAGCCTAGCGCAATTAATCAGGGCCAGCCTTCTGTTTGAAGTGGCTCGGTTGCAAACGCTTTTGGGGTTCCCAAACACAACAGATGCAAACAATTCATAATTTAATAGACTTCCGCTTACAAAGCGATATATATATATATATATAATAAACTAAACAATATTAAAAATAAAATAAAATATCACTTATACAACTTTAATGGTCGTGGTAATCTAAGGTTTAAATCTTAACCGTAATGAACGTGCATGCTAAATGTGCGGGCCCGTTTATCTTCCCTTTAATTAGCCTGCATTACTAATTCTATGTGAAAAATTATGAATCTTCACTTTTTTTAAGGGGGGAGGGGCATTCGAGAATGACGTTTATTTGGTTCAGAGTAGTTTAGTTAATTATGAAGTTAAATATACATTTTGTAGACAAACCTCATATTTAAAATTCGAAAAAGAAGCCCACAATGGAAGGGGGTTGAGGGGGAATGACTTAAAGGAAAGCTTAAGTCAAATTTATTCTTAACAACTCATATAAAATGAATAATTTTATAATTTCAATCAAATTAATCAAATTGTATGTTTGAATATTATTCTTTCGTTTAGTCTGTTGGTATAATTTAACCATAATAAACGAAGAAAATTTATTATTTAGTGCTTCCAATTTAGGGATTTATCGCTAAATTGGATACTAAATAAATTGGATAATAAATTATCACTGTATTAAGTGAATATTTTTTCTACTTCGAAAAGTAACATTTTTGGAGGCTCTACTCTCTAATTTAGAGATTCAGATGAATTTGGAGTATTGTTTCAAACTGTGTAAGCTTTTAAAACGTAATCAATGCTGCTCTGAAAAGGAAATGAGTTAAAGGTTTAATAAAAATGAATTAGACATTGGTCTGGATATAGAAAATACAGCTTAATGAAGTTTGTACAGTGAACGACATATCAAGGACGTAGCCAGAAAATAGGCCTCGGATACTCCCGAAATTCGGACTTTACTTAACTGGATGTCAATACTCACTCACGGTTTTTTTGGAAATTCTAACATTTGCCATCTCTTAGGCCCGACAAATCTTTTTGTTGGTTTTTTTTTTTTTTTTTTTTTTTTTTTTTTGGTTATGTACCTGAAACGAAAATTTTGATAATTCTGTTTTGTGTTTACTTTTGTCCGCTATTATACTATAAGTATTCAAATTTAGTATGAGTATTTTAGGGATGAGAATTCCATAATAAAATAGAGCAAGATTCATTCGAAATGAATTGGTAATTCCATTTCGTTTTATTTGGAATTTTTTATTTCATTTTATTTTATTTTATTTTTAATTTCTGACTCGCTTTACTGATTTTTTTTTTTTTTCCAGCTAACGGAACTGACCATGTGAGCGGTTCTGATGATGCAGCCAACGATCTGGAAACTCAAGCAGAATTTCGTCGACACTTGAAAAGTAAGCTAAAATAAAAGAGTTAATATATATACATACTAGCTGCGTACCCGTTCTCCGCACGGTAGGGAACGAAACTTTTTCTTACATGTATAATTCGAATTGAATCCAGTAATGTGGAATCTAAAAATAAGCAAAATGATTTGACTCTTGGCGTAAAGTGACCAATTAGTTATTTGTAAAGTTAGCAAAAATACTGACCTGAGACCATTGTGATATTATCACACAAAAAATCTATGTCCCTGTCATTCGCGATCAGAAAATGAAAAGCTTGACAGTTTGAAGCGAAAATTCCTAAATTTCAAAATGTCTCATTTTTACACCATACTCTTTCTTAGATTTAAGTTATGCCATTAATACCTTAGATACTTGATGATGTGGAGAACCGTTTTATTTTATAATTAAATATAGTTGTGTACCCGCTCTTCGCAAGGCAAGAAGAGAACATTTTCCTAAAATGTTATCATAACTACTTGTGACAAAACAGAATCTCCAAGGAAAAAAAAGTTCAGGTACAGTCTTTTCTGTTGAAATTACCGCGGGATATATTAACGCGAAGTAGATTTATTTAATGTTTAGTTAGCTGTGATGTAAGACGGCTGTTGAAAAACGAAAAGAAACGAATACAGTTTCACGAAATATTTATTAACGCGGTATATTGTGCTTTGATCAGTATTGCCCTAGCATATCTAATAACTATTACTTATAGTACATTTCACTGATACCAATATATTTTCGTTTTTCAATCGTTAATGCTTAATTTAAAGAAACGGTTTAGATATTTGCCACGAATGTAGTTTTTTATTCTTTGGTGATTATTTGCAATTTACGCATTAGCATACAGGATAATCATTTCACTTTATGGCTGCCACTAAAACAGCTCTCCATACATTTTTATGCATAATTCTTGTCAGATTGGTGTATTTAGCACCGAAAAATATTTCCTGCAATTCGAAAACGTGTCCAGTTTAAAAATTCAATCAAAAATAATGCTGGATAATTCATTGTTGAAAAAACAGCATTCAATTCTTTTTCTGGCAACGCAATATAAAATATGGAATTATTTCGTGCGTGGCGTATGTTTTGCTTGTGAGTCCGTTATTCTGATTGAGCTCCGAAAACGGTTTTAAACTCGTTACATAAAATGACGAAGATTTCACGTGCGGAAACTCAGTTATTTTAAAATAATTTAATTTATTTTTTTTCAACTGGGAATTTTATTCAGTTTTACTATTTCCCTGACAACCAAACCACAAGATATCCTTCCCAAATTTTTAAGCAGCTTCTATCGAATTGAAAATCCTTCTTTACTTAAAAATTCGTAAAAAATCGCCTAATTTATATTTTTCCTCCGTTCTTCTTTTAAAAGTGGGCGAACTGTATCCTCCGTCTTTTGCCGAAATATGACAGATAGAATGAAAGATGCAACAGTTTTAAAATTATTTCACGCAAACGTCGTCAAAAGAGGATTTTTTTTTAAATTCCCAAAAATCGGCTAAATATGTTACATAGTCAAAACAAACTGCTTTCGAAAGAAAATTTTTCCCTCTATCTCATGATGCAAACATCGTTTTACTGCGAGTGCAATGACCGGCGTTATTACGTATTATGCGAGAAAAATCGCTAACGAGTCAATTTTGTTAAGTTTTTTCCGTGCCGTCTGTACGTACGTATGTACTCGCATATCTCAAAAAATATTGGTCGTAGAATGGGGAAAATTTACTTTACAGTCAGGATTTTTGTAACATCTAATTGTGCACCTCCCCTTTCGGTCCCAATCGACTGGATAGTTTACCTACAGGGCCTCCCAAAAGATTTTAAATACATTACGCTCTATGGGCAGAAATTCATTAAAGCGTATTTTAGAGGTATTAGGCTACTTCAAACGACTCAGAAGTGATATATGATGTTAAGGTTTGCAAAATGAATTTCTCTATCGAAAAAGGTGTCTTTATCATTTGTAGTTCTGCTACAGGAACACTCAAAAGATTTCCAATACATTACGGTCAATATAACCTCTGATAGCAGCCTACCTATTAAGTTTAAGACTTTAAATATTACTCTCAAATAATGGATTTTACTACCCAGCTACGCCACTATTCCGGCAACGAACTGGGTAGAACCATTCACATTTTTTTTAACAGTTATTTTTCTTTTTTTACAATTTTTACAGTTACGATAACAGAAATAAGAACACAAAATTTTGATAAGGAACCAAACAGAAGAAATGAATGTGGATTTATATCTATATACATAAAAACAAAGTCGGGTTTTGTTCCAACACTTATAACTCCACCGGCTGGACCGATTTTTAATGATCTCTGATTAGTTGGATTCGTCTTCACCCCAAAATAGCAGAATAACTGTTAAAAGTTTCGAAATTCCAATTAGAATTTTTTTTTTATTTTATGCGATTTCTTAAATTTTTTCCTCACTTAATTCATAATAAGGGCGGTAATTACGTTTGCAGAAAAAATGGCATTTTACATCATCAGATAGAGGAGAAAAATTTTTCTTTAAAAAAACAGTTTTTTCTGAGTATGTAGCATAATTTGCAGATTTTTTAGGAATTTTTTTTACTAAAAAATGAGTTTGGTGTATCTTTTTACTGCAGTTAAACCTCGACGTCATAAATTAAAAAAATCTGGAGTGACTCCACTCGACTTTTCCAAACACTTACGATTAAGATCATTACCAACCATTTAAATAAATTTTTAATCGATGAATAATTCAAAACATATATACCAAATTGAAGCTCAATCGAATGCACCGTTTTAAACGCTAGCGCAATTTCAAAGAATTCCCCCCCCCCCATAGACCATAATGTAAAAGAAAATATTTGTCGTAGCCCTGTAAAAAAACTATAAGTCCTATACACGTCAAAATTAATACCGGTCTTATAATCGTGGATTTTTAACATGTATACCCAATTTTGAAACTCAATCGAATGTACCGTTTAAACGCTAGCGAACTTTCAAGAATTCCTCCCCATAGGCCATAATGTAAAAGAAATTTGTCATAGTCCTGTAGAAAAACTATGAACCCTATATACACCAAAATTAATACCGGTCTTGCGACGGTGGTTTTATAACATGTATACCCAATTTGAGCTCAATCGAATGTATCGTTTTAAAACGCTAGCGCACTTTTCAAGAATTTTCCTCCCATAGGCCATAATGTAAAAAGAAATCTTTGTCGCAGCCCTGTAGAAAAACTATAAGTCCTATACACACCAAAATCAATACCGGTCTTGCGACGGTGGTTTATAATATATATATCCAATTTGAGCTCAATCGAATGCTCCGTTCAGGAGGTATCGTGTTCACTCACATACACACAAACACACATACATACATACATCTCGTAAAAATAGCGTAAATGAATTCAGAAGACCTCAAAACGTGTCAATACACCAAAATCTCGAATTCTAATTTTTTCATGATTACAATTCTTTCCTTACATGGTACATGTTCGGAAAGTAAAAATGTGTGAAATTTGTACACTCTGCAACACTAATGTCCTATTCGCAATTAAAGTGATTCTAAATAGCTGCTCGAGATTACACAGCTCTATGTTTTACACGAGACAGAACCATGGAGGATTTATAAAGTATTGCTATATTGGATACATGGAAATTAAAATTGGTACAGCTTGGAAATTAAATAGTTCTAACATTTTTTAAATAGTTAAAAATTAATGTGGCAAATGAAAATAAACATTTATGTTATGCTAGCTGACCCAGCGAATTTTGTACTGACTAACAGTCAATGAATGTAGTGATAACACTAGCTGAACTTAAGTTATGATTTTAATTAACGTAATAAAATGAATAAATTTCAGGGTTGGAAACACAGCATAGCAATGTGACGTAACATAGAGCAAGCCTACTGGTTAGTTTGCCTACCAACACGTCACACGCTACAAGCCGGTTAATTTGCCTACCATGACGTCACACAGTACAAGCCTATTAATTGTAGGAATGTTCAACAGAGCAACTGGACGTGACGCTTCAGTGACGTCATTTGAGTGACAGAATACTGCACATCCTTTGTGCACTTTTCTTTTTAATCTTGATAATCTAGCAGCAGTAAACCCATTCTTTGTTACATTATTGTAATATGTAGAATTGGAGCTGTATAAGCTGTAAATCGCAAAAGTGTAATTTTTTTCTTTTGTCTGTTATTACTTTCCGAACATGTACCATGTAAGGAAAGTATTGTAATCATGAAAAAATTCGAATTCGAGATTTTGGTGTTTTTACACGTTTTGAGGGCTTCTGAATCCATTTATGCTATTTTTACGAGATGTATGTGTGTGTGTGTGTGTGTGTGTGTGTGTGTGTGTGTGTGTGTGTGTGTGTGTGTGTGTGTGTGTGTGTGTGTGTGTGTGTGTGTGTGTGTGTGTGTGTGTGTGTGTGTGTGTGTGTGTGTGTGTGAGTGAACACGATAGCTCCTAAACGAGGCATTCGATTGAGCTCAAATTGGGTATATATGTTATAAACCACCGTCGCAAGACCGGTATTGATTTTGGTGTGTATAGGACTTAGAGTTTTTCTACAGGGCTACGACAAAGATTTCTTTTACATTATGGCCTATGGGAGGAAATTCTTGAAAGTGCGCTAGCGTTTAAACGGTAGATCCGATTGAGCTCAAATGGGTATACATGTTATAAACCACTATCGTAAGACCGGTATTGATTTTGGTGTGTATAGGACTTATAGCTTTTCTACAGGGCTACGACAAAGATTTCTTTTACATTATGGCCTATGGGGGGGAATTATTGAAAGTGCGCTAGCGTTTAAATGGCGCATTCAATTGAGCTTCAGTTTGGTATATATGTTTGAATTATTCATCGATTAAAATTTATTAAAATGCTTGGTAATGATCTTAATTGTAAGTGTTCGGAAAGTCGAGTGGAGTCACTCCAGATTTTTTGTTTTAAAAAAGGCATGTAAAGTTTTCCAGTCGATTTGTTTGTTTTGTGAGAGTGTTATTAATAAATGTTATTGTGGGAGTGCTATTATTAAAATACTGCGACTCAGAAGGTCTAATCTTTCACAAAAAAAGCGGTGTTGCAATTAGGCTTTGTAACATTGCTAATCAATTCACTGAAGAAGAATGAGAAGAGCCCCGCGTTAGTGTGGCCCTATGTCGTTCTTCTCAAACACAAAGAGAGGCAGACCATGAAACGGCTTGGTTGGCAACGAGAAATCGCTGAGCTTATCGCACAGATCAACCACGAGATGATACGCAAGAAGAAATGCTTCGAGTCTTGATTTGAGTCGAGCAACATTTCTATAGACTTGTTCCACGTGACGTCACACTTCCTCTTGGTTGGCAAAACGACCAATGGACTTATTCTACGGGACGACTGGTTGGCATAAGTAACCAATAGAGTTACTCTACGTGACGTCACTGAGGTATTTGTTAGTAAACATGGAACAAGTCTATACGAGTGCACAATTGATTACAGCTCGCATCCTTTCGTTCGCATTGCTCGTTTGTGGGCATTGTGGCACATTGAAGTTTGCTGGAGAATCGCCTGGATTGTGTTGCCTTAATGGCAGAGGTGAAATTGCCATTTATGACTCCGCCACCTGAACCACTACATTCATTGTATCGTGGCAAAATACCAGAATCACGACATTTCCCAGCGAACACTCAAAAATACAATGGCTGTTTTCAAATGACTTCATTTGGGGCAGACATTATTGAAGAACATGGATATAATCTGGCATTTAAGCTAGTCTATGTTGAAGAGAATAAATGCTCATTTTCTGGTTGATTCCTACTTTAGCGCCCACTCTCGCCAACCTAAAAATCGCTGCACTTTGGCGAGCTTGGCAGTCATGAGTCTCTAGGAGATATGCACAAGTTTTAACGAAAGTGGACAAATTAGCGATAAGCAGACCATTTAAGTGATTTGAAGACAATTATTAAAACTATATTAATTGGCAACTTAAAAGTGTAATAATCTCTCTATATAAAGGAAGATGTTCTGACTGACTGGTGATCATCGCCCAGCCAAATCTACCGCAGATACAGACATGAAATTTTAGGAGCTCACAGCTTTTGTACCCAAGATGTCATTTAAGAAGCGATTTTTGAAAATTCGAACCCAGACGACGGTGGCGACCTAAAACGCTCTTTTCACGTTTCCCTTCATATCTCGGGGGGTAAAAGAGATAGCCGTGATATTCTTGTTTTAAAATATGACTAACAGAAATACAACCTAAAAGACATTTTCAGGATTTTTCAGAATTCGCACCCAAACGAACGAAAAGTGCTAACGTTCTTTTCACATTTCCCTTCATATCTCAGAGGAAAAAAGAGACAGCCATAAAATTCTTGCTTTTAAATGCAACTAACAGCAATACCTAAATATTATTTTCAGGGTTTTTTAAAATTCGTACCCAAAAGGGGATAAGGGTCCAAAATGTTCTTTTCACATTTCCCTTCATATATCAGAGGAAAAAAAAGAGATAGCCGTCTGGCTTAAAAGTATAGTGAACGCAAATGCTTAAAATTCATTTTCAGGGTTCTTTAGAATGTGCATCAAAACGGGGATAAGGGGCACGTCATTTTCGAATTTGCCATCATATCTCAAAGGGAACTGGAGATGGCCATAAAGCTCTTGCTTTAGAATGTAGCAAACACAAATGCCTAACAATAATTTTCAGGGTGTTTTTGTATTTGCACCGAAACAGGTGTAAGGAGCCGAAACGTTTATTGGCGTTCTTTTCACCTTTCCCTTCATGTATCAGAGGAAGACGAGATTGCTTAAAATTCTTTCTTAAAAATATAGTGAACACAAATGCCTTAAAATCATTTCTAGGATTTTCTAGAATTCTCATCAAAACGGGGATAAGGGTCTAAACGTTGTTTCCAAATTTGCCATTATATCTAAAAGGGATATAGATATCCATAAAATTCTTGCTTTAAAATGCAGCAAACACGAATGTACAACAGTCATTCTCAGTGTTTTTTAAAGTTCGTGTCCAAACTGGTGTGGGGGGCCAAAAAGTTACTTTCATATTTGTCTACATACATTGAAGAGAAACGAACATAGCCATAAAAATCTTTTTCAAGGTTTTTAAAAATCGACCTTAATAAAGGATGGTTGACATAAAAGGTGTTTTTCATGTATTTTTTAGCTCTTGAGTGTTGTTAATTCCAGACAAAGGTTTTCGTCTATGTGATGAAAGGGCTGCCAAATTAAATGTGAAAAGTGTCCAAGGTTGCCATTTTTGGTGATTTATCGCGAAGTTTGGCATAAAAGAAATGAGTCCTCGAAGCGATATGTTCCATCTTTGTCAAGTGCTCCACCAGGGGCCGAGCATTTAGCATGATGAACTGGGAGACAGAAAGTGCCTGGTTCAAAACAAAATCACGTCCGCCGACCTACCCGTTTGGAGTTTCCGTGGTTTCCTTCGAAACTTAGCATAATTACGGGTTAGGACCCCTTAGAAAGACTCTCATGTGGGGCACCCCAACCCCCGACCTGGAGCCAATATTTTGCTAATTGGCCATAATCCCATAACACAACCATCTTCGTCGAGAAATTGCCTAACCCTACTGTTTATTTAATTGGAATATTGCTGTCTATACTCGTGTAGATAAAGGTGAAGTATAGTTAGAATATTTATGATGGGGATTTTAAAACAGTTTTAATAGACGGTTTAATATATATTTATTTATTTTCCATTTGCAATTGGTGGTTTTTCAATATCCATTCCGGGAGAAGAACGGGTGCTTTAGCTAGTATATATATAAATTTTGCAGCAGAGAAAAATTAAAAAGATAAAAACCTTTTCTTTTACGAGTAATTTAGAAAAATTAGATAGATTAATAAATTTTGAAGTTGAGAAAAATAAAACCCTTCTTTACGTTTGGAATAAAGTATTTATAAATTTAGAATAGAAGAAAAAATGCATTAAATAGAATTAGTTTTTAGAATAATTTATATACATATATATTATAATAAATTCAAAAATATAAATTTTTGAGGAGATGCTGAATTTTTGTAGAACGAAACTAAATCTTTTATTTTGAAGTGTATTATAAACTCTATATATATGTATACGCTTAGTCTGAATCAGAGTCACTTACCGGATGTATTAATCGCATTGAAATTGGGGGAATATATTTAGCTTGGTTATTTTCTATTTCAGATAGTCCTATAATTATTAAGTAAATAATTGTTCTTTAATATATATTTTGCCCAAGTTTCGTTATTTTGTGAGGGAAACTTCTTAATATGCTAATTCTTAGTTAATGGGCATACTGTAAAGTAATGGACTGAATTTCCAATTGGGAATGGTCCGACACGGTCACGTGCCTCCCTCAAGAATTACGTCAAAGTCGCCAAGCTTGGCGATTTTTGGTGTACGTGTGTATGTATTTAACTCTCTAATCTCAAAAACTATTAATCGTAGAATGCTGAAATTTCATATATAAGATTGCTGTAACATGTAGTTGTGCATCTCGATTTTTGGTTACTATCTACTGGAGAGTTTATTTACAGGACCACCGGAAAGAATTTCAATACTTCAATGTCTAAGGACATCTTCAATATAATACAACTGTAGACAGTCATTGTTTGGTCCATGCCCAAAATCTCGCCGTCTGTCGTCGACCTTGGCGAGTTTTACCAAAATAACGCCAAATTTGGCAATGTCAGTCATTTGGTCCATGGCCAAAATACCGACATTTGTCATCGTCCTTGGCGAGTTTTGCCGCAATATTGCCAAATTTGGCGAGAGATAGTCATTGATTTGTCCATGCCCAAAATCTCGCCATTTGTCGTCGACATTGGCGAGTTTTGCCAAAGTATCACCAAATTTGGCGCGTAAAATTATTTCACATTTCGCATAACTAAAACTTTCTAAAACTTTCAACAATAGAATTTTGAAATTTTGTATTTAGAACTATTGTAACATCTAACTGTGCATCTATTTTTTGATTGCAATCGGCTGATTAATTTATTTACAGTCTCAGCCAAATGACCAATACATTAAGGTGTATGGATACATTCAATTCATTGAAAGTCTGTGGTCAATGGCTACTTTGGCTATCCCAAAAATCTCGCAAGCTATCTCAAGCTTGTCGGCTTTTGGTGAGATATCGCCAAATTAAGTGTCAGAAGCAAATCTTTCAAATTGAACCCAGCTTGGCGATATCGGAAATATTTTTCTAGAAATCGCTAAACCTTACTATTACTGCAGTATTTTATCTCTTTCAAGCAAAATAAGCTTAGATGAAGTGAGCCGAAAATACTTTTGATTTAATAGACGTGCAAGGAAGTCATGTGTTGTCCACATCAGATTTCATTTTTCCCCCGCAGCTGTACGTACCTAAGTATGTATGCAACTGGCATATCTCAAAAACTGTTGGTCGTAGAATGATGAAACTCTGTATTTAGGATTTTTGTAACATCTAGTTGTACACCTCCCCTTTCGGTCTCAATCTACTGGATAGTTTACCTACAGGGCCTCCCAAAAAATATTAAATACATTATGCTCTATGGTGAGAAATTCATGGAAGCGTATTTTAGAGGTATTAAGCTCTTTCAAACTACTCAAAAATGATATATCCTGTTTTGTATATAAGGTTTGTGATATATAAGGTTTATGTGATATATAAGGTTTAGAAAAGAAATTTCTCCATCGTAAAAAGTGTCTTTATCATATATAGCTCTGCTACAGGAACACTCAAAAGATTTCCAATACATTATGATTAGTGGCAATTTTAGGGACATCCATTACAAGCACAATACCGTCCTACCATATAGTTAGCTAATGGTCCACGGTCACGTGCCTCCTTCTAGAATTACGTCAAAAGTCGCCACGGTGGGCGACTTTTGGCGTATTTCGGACAAATTCTAACTTTTTACTAGGTCAAAATACAAGTCAGACAGGTGGTCAACTTCTAAAGGTTTCATTCAATGCTGAAGCAACTAAGCCATTCCGTACTTGGTCAACTTACAAAGGTGTTAAACTTCACACGTTTCATTGTATACAGGCTTTCGGCATGATTTACCATTCTTTTTTCTTTCAGGTATGGAGAACCTGAGCGAGGCCCTACGACGCTTCTACCTTCAGAGCGAAGGCTGCGACCTGACCATCAAGATCAACGACCACGAATTCCGCGTCCACCGGTCCTTCCTGAAATTGAGGTCTCCAGTGTTCGACGAGATGCTCTCCGGAAACGAGGGCGGGACCTTAGAAATGCCTCCCGGTTCCTGCGACCCGGCCACTTTCCACGACTTCCTCCTTTTCGTCTACGACGGCAAAGTGGGTAACGTGACCGAGGCCAACGCCTGCGGCCTGTACAGGGCGGCGCAGTACTTCCGCTTTCCGGAGCTGAGTGCGCAGTGCGTCCAGTTCATGAAGAACTCGCTGTCCGTCCGCATCGTTTGCGACGTCTTGAGTGCGGCGACGCAGCACAACGAAGGCGAACTGTTGGAAATGGCGACGGTCTACTTTGCGCAGAACGTCAGGGAAATCCTGAAGACTGACGAATGGAAACAGTTCCTGAAAAAAAACTTCGACTAAGCCAACGAGTTGTATGTTAAAGCTCTCGATATTCGTTGCACGAGAACGTCCACTTGAAAGCTTTGCCTTTTCTTCTGATGACAATATTTGCCCTTTTCTTGGTGACGTATTCTTAAGACAAGAAATTTTTGAACATCGTGAAGAACTGTTTTCAATCCTATGCAGTCAGAGCCACTGCGAAGACTTTTTTTTTATGGGAGGGAGAGACGTCTGTAAACTGCTAAGTCAAATATCGGTTTTTACCAACTTACTTATTTTTTATCAACTATATTATACCAACTCTATACTTTTGCCAACTGGATTTGCGTAATTTTGCCAAGTATTGCGGGATAATGTGTTGTATAAATTCCTACAGAAATACTTCTTCATTTCAGCAGTTGCAGGCTTTCTCAAATGAGTGTTTAGTGTGGTGCCGTTCAATTCATGACCTCCATAGTTCCGCTAATGGGTGCTCTTCCCATTTAATAACACCAGTGTTAATGTGCTAAAGTTAACAGCCGATGCTTTTATAGTATGGTTCCATTTTTTAATACGTATCCTCGGTTACAATAATACAAAAGAAACAGGAAATGGGAATAAAATGTGCTTTAGCCCACTGCATGGCGACTTTTCTTCTTCTTCTTTTGGACGTGCGATAAACGCGCCAAGTATTGTAAATTCGTCATTTTAAAGTTGCGAAAAGATCCGAAGAATCTTGCATTATTGTTATTTCGTAATCTAGCTACTGCGAGGCATACGTAAGTAAAAATAACCATTCACGAATATGCTTGCTCCATTTGACGTGATTTTTGCTCATATGTTATTGTTATCACGCTAATGTTTACCTCTAGTTGTTGTTGCCATTCACAGCATAGAAATATCGTCGATTTTGGTACCGCATACGCTAATGTATTATATAAATACAAGATGACCTAATAAACTGAAAATTGTGTACGTATTAAATTTTACAAAGAATTACGTTGTATTTATATAATGCTTATTTTTTTGACAAATGTACATGAATCGTTTCTAAGGTCATCTCAGGCCCGGACTGGCCAAGTCGGATGGTTGGCGATTGCCGAGGGACCCCACCCAGGGGCCCCCGGAGAGCCCCCCCCTCCCCCAAAACGGATTTACTACTTTATAATAAGAGTAATTTGATATATATCAGTTTAATTTGATTATTTATTTCCCAGTAAATTTGCATCGTTACGCAGTGGCACATCAGAGGACCCCAGAAACCCCGCGACTCAAGGGCTCCAAAAATCACCCCTCCCCCTAAAATCTTTAAAATCGTTAAATGTGGTTTTGAATCACGCAAGCCTAATTTTCAAATACTACATGTTCTGATATTGTATTCCCCCTCTAAAATCCCTAGTAAGGTGCCCCTTTTCAATCTCCAGCCGAGGACCCCAAAAGGAGCCAGTCCTGGTCTGGGCCACCCTGTTTAAAAGGTCACTTTCACTAGGGTGACCTTATATCCAGGTTCTACTATATTTCATTTCTGCGAGAAAAATTACTGAAAAACTATATCTCATGTTTAGAAATCAAAATCAGTTTGATTTGCTTTTGCATTTGTTTGATTTGTATTGTCACTGTTTGCTTGTGTCTTAATTTCTGTTAAGATTTTTAGTTTTATGAATATGTTTCAATCTCATTTAAATGAATTTCTAATTTTTTAAATAAAGTTCATATATTTTTTAAGCTTTTTTTTCTACAAAGTGTTGATTATTAAACTATAGAAGTAACACGCACACAAACATATATACAGGGTGCCTCCTAAACTCTGACCTAGACTTTTATTCTTGAATGTTGATCATAGACATACACAATAAATTCCAAAGTAACGTAAAAGAATGTACAGAATTTATAGAAATCTATTAAAATTTTTAGAAGATTAAATCTGAATGAATGCAAAATTAAAATTTTTACAAGGCCGTTGTACGAAAAATTTCCCAGTTAGTAAAATGTGCCCCCTTACATTAATCAGGTTTTGTACTAAGTTTCAGCGATGTATCATAGAAAGGTCAAGTTGTTATTTCATGTCAAGTGATCCAATTTTAAAGTAATTTTTTACCTCATCTTCTCGGACTTTCTTATAATTTTGTACACTTGTTAAATGACCAAAACGTAAATGAAAATATAAAATATGAAAGGTTTATCTGTTGTCATTTCCGAAATATCACATCTTAAATTTGGAAAAATACTGCAATTTTGGTGCAACTTGCCTCTACATAAATCCAAATAATTCAGTCTAGAATTAAGCTACATATTTAAAAAATAAAGATATGACTTTCGTCAGAATATTATGGGCTTTAAAATGATATATTGCATTTGTGTTTAAATATTTTTAATTTTTTTTTAATTTAAAATCTAAATAAAAAATTAATATGAATAAAAATATCCCAAAAAATCACACTGATTGCTCTCTATTTCTTTAAAATCTCTGCAAAATATTTAATGCACTCCTAAAATGAATTAAATGCTATGTTTATTCAAACTAAGATATGTTGCAACATTCGCTCAGCCATATTTAAAGCCACATATAAACAAACTAATGCTTGTTGACATTGGATTTTAAATCCAATGATTTGATTAGCTGTTGAGATATAGATCGCATATTGTAATACAAATTTACGTAGCTTTGTTCCTTTAAGTTGTAAACAAATTGCGATCAAAATACACTCATTCAGTGCTCGGAGTGAAAAATTTTATATTGAAGGAAATGGAAGTTTTATGGGCATAAATGAAATAAATGGATTTGTAACTTATGAATATGGCAAAAATGGTAGTTAGCGTGTGCACCCAGCACTTTTTGCACCCATCCGGCTGCATCATTTATTTTTCCAGGAAATCAGGATGTTCTCGAAATTCTATCAGAACTAATTTTAACTAAGGTTGAGCCATTGACTGCAACTGGCTGCACTTTCACTTTAACAAAAAGCGAAATGTATGCTGCTAAATGCTCTTGAAAAATACAGAAAAACAAAATTTACGGTATAAAATTCACATATGAATAATCATATATGTTGTTCTAAAATTTAAAGCTTCCACAATAGTTTTATGTAATCAGTACCAATTGTTTTTCTTTAATTTTTTTGGTACTTGTTTTTTTAATAAACAACATAGAATGAAATGTTGTTTAAAACGATTGTTATGGCTTAAAACATTGTTTAAACGAATGACACAGATTTTAATATTACATACACTATTATATGTTACTTACACTATACACATATACACTATTGTATTTTTTTTTTTTTTTTTTTTTTTTGGCTATATGTCACATAAATAGCATCATTTTTTCCTTCATGGTCCCACTGCAATCCCAAGTTGAAATTTTGCAGAGTTTATAAAAGTTGTTGGCAATTAGTGCAAATTTTTAATTTTTTTAATCATATTAAATTTTAAATAAAATTTTAAAATTTAATTTTAAAAAAATCAATATAAAATTGTAAAGTAATGCTGTCATAATACATTTCATTTTAAGACTAGTAATTTCCTGAATAAAATGATATTTTTATTTTTTTAATATTTTAATTCTATGTTAGTTTATAAAGGTTTATGTGCAGCATAGTACAACATAAATTTGACTTTTTTTGGTTTTTTAAGCTCCTGTTATACCAGAATAAAATCAGATAAAAAAAGAAACAAATGTAGATTTTAGATCTTCTTTCATAGTAACTTTATGTGCACTTAAAATGAAAACAATTGAAAATAGTAAGGCAAAAAAAATTGGATCACTTGACATGGAAAGACCCAGAGATACATTTAAAGAAAGTCGGTAAATTAAACAATAACAATAACAGCAACGGTATGTATTTATGTAATCGTTGCTTTTTTACGTAATTTATGAATGACCCTGAAAAGTGATCATAGGCTGATAATACTAAGGTAAACAATTGAAAATAGTAAGGAAAAAATCATTGGATCCCTTGACATAGAAAGACCCAGAGATACATTTAAAGAAAGTTGGTAAATTAAACAATACCAATAACAGCAAAGGTATGTATTTATGCAATCGTTGCTTTTTTACGTAATTTATTTCAGGTATTATCGCAGGATTAACCCATTTATGCCTAGCGTCCCTTTTTTGGGACGGCATTTTCGCTATTAGTTGAAAACGTTATTTATTTTTCCTAGCCTTTATTCATGAGCATCGAGCCTCAACTCTACAAAATATTTTAACATGACCAAGTAGGATGTTGATATTTCGATTTTTATGCATAATGATTTTAAAAGAAATCATCCCTTGTTCAAGAAGTTGACGTCAGAAATTTATCTATTATTTCTGTTGTTATCAGTAAAAATCGAAGAAAGTCGCAAAAATATCCAGGCACAAATGGGTTAAGTAACACTGTGCGACCTCATTTCTGTTTTACCTCACAAGCAGTTTTTTCATTTCAGTTTTACCGCTCAAATAAAGTTGCAACAGTCCAAAAGTGTTGAAAATTGTCTCCCACATATAAATAAGGTTCAAACAACAGAAAAAACACTCAGAATACTGGTGTTTTTTTTCCCCCAATGCAGCAGCGTTTTGGACATTATCCTACGCTTTACAGAGACGAACACGAGATTAAATACAGAGCAGAATAACATAAGGTGAAGGGAGTATAAAAACAAATAAATTAAAACGTAAAACAGCATTAAAACAGTCAGTGGGATAAAATGTTCAAGAGGTCTCTGGCCTCCCAGCAACGAGAAGAGATGCCGGACTTCGTAAGAGCTGGACATACGAGGAGGTGATCGGCATTCATCAAAGCACCACTACTGCAGAGGGGGACAGGCAGGGCTATCTACCAAACGGAGTCTATACAGATAGGCGTAGAGACAGTCATGACGGTGTAGTTAAAAAAAAATCATGCGATTTTGGTATGTAAGTACAAGTAAACTAATTATATCAGGCACTTCAAAATTTTAAAACTGTCTCTTTACAAGCTGTACTACATACTGAAATAAACGATAAACCTGTATCAGTTTCAAAACTTTTAGAAGAAATTCTTAAAAATCGGAAATTTTCGCTAAACGTGTCACTCTTCGAAAAATCCTGCAGCTCAGATTAAGAATTTTTTCTGAAAATTTCACTAAAGGCACAGCTTTTTCGCTTATTGCAGTGTGTAAAGCAGCTTATGAAGAACCATCTGGAATTTTCTGGAGACCATGACGCTATTAGTTTATTTAAGACTAAAAACAGTCCTTCGAAACTTTCGACCTTTTTTCCTTAGAAGAACAGCCTTAAGTCGTCAAACGGAAAGCAGCCACAGCCCTGTCCATAGGGTGGTCAAGGAGGTTCCGAATGGCATTTTTCCGATGCTTTTCTTCTGTACTTCTTTCCTGCTCTGACTGCCGTGACAGCTGGCTGTGTGCGCACAGCCAGCTGCGTCAAAAAAGGGTCTCTAGATCTGTGGTACGCGATGAACGTTTAGATCGTCCGCCATCTTCCTGGTAGTTAAGTCGAGCGATGGCAACGGCTGCCCTTAGTTCAGCATTGGGCAATCTATCCAGCTGTTCTCGCATTCTTCCATTTTTCAGCAGATGTCAATGCTGTTAAAAATAATCGTGACCATTTTTTTTACGGGAAAGGACGTGCTAAAAAGTAAAGAATTCTCGTGGAGCTATGTCACCGGCAACTATTTTTATAGAAATCCAATCTATTCTTCCTGACTGGTAGCAGTCAAAACGTCAGAGTTTGGTGATCCCAGAGCGGGAACACTGCGCGTTAAAGGGTTAACAAGGCTCTTCGCTGACTCATCTGCCATTTCATTTCCAGGGATCCACCAGTGAGACGGAATCCACTGCGAAACAACTACTCTGGATTTTTTTTTTCTATTTCTCTCAAGAGAGATCTGCACTGTTGAATAGACTTAGAGCTGTGGGAGCATGAAAATAATGTCCAATAGCCATCATTGCTGCCTGGGAATCTGAGAGTATAACAGCACATTCAAAAATAGCGGAAAGAGCATTGAGGTGTTCCAGAAAACAATAATCTCAATTCGGTCTCAGCTGCACAGTTGTTACTCATTTAGTACCACCCAGGGAGCACGTGTAGCTTAAGGACTGCTACGGACACGAGTAATATTGCCCCCCAAAATACTGGTGTTAAAAGATAAAATAAATAAAAACTTTGTGCAAAAAGCACACATAAAATAATACAGTCGACTCCGGTTATAGTGAAACTCTGGGGACCGGCAAATTTCGCTCACTATATCCGAAGTTCACCATAAACGAAGTGTCCCCCCATATGAGCAAGGAATACATTATATATATATATATATATATATATATATATATATACAGTCAAACCCGTTTAAGAAGTTCCCGCTTAAGAAGTTTTCGCGCTTAAAAAGTTCTTATTTACGGTTCGCAATTTTTTCCTATTCTTACAGTGTTAAAATAACCCGTTTAAAAAGTTTCGTTCCAAACACTTTCCCGCTTAAAAAGTTTTTTTTTTTTTTCTTACTGTTTGTAAAAATCTATCTTTAGGACTGAAAACGATTGTATTGGCCAGTGACATAGGCGTAGTCTGGGGGGGGCAAGGGGGGGCAATTGCCCCTGCAGTTATAAAAATTGCCCCCCTAGTCTAAAAAGTCAGGGGGCAAAGTTATGATTTTGAACACAAATCATGCATTTATAACCCAAATATACTATCAGATTCTAAAAAGAAAAAAAAATTTCCCCTGCAAAAGAATAGAGTCACAGAAGCTTTTCAACTGAACAGGAACGATGGCAGCTTCTACCAAATGGCCAAGCTAGATAATTTCTCAGGAACGCAAAAATCAAGGGGCAGCGATTTTAAACTTGTCTGAAATCAATTGTTCAGCGTTAGAAAAAAAGACCTGTTGCTGTAAATAGAGGGCAAAAGGAGGTCATTTTCACAGGCAATGCCGCAATTAGAGTTTATGTCACCCGGGGCAAACCATAATTAGTGTCGTGTGCATGGGCGACCATATTAATTTTCCTGGGGGGGGGGGGGCAAACTTCAAAAAAAAATTCTAGAGGGGGCAAATTTCAAACTTTTAACAAATTTAGTTCTGTTTTTGCCATTTGTTAACATCATGAGACATTAACTTAGAACAAGTGCCCTACCTTGCCCCCCTTATGGGCGCCCATGGTCGTGTGCCCCCTCGCATGGAGCCGCGCCCCATCCCAAGAAACTATAACTGATTTTGGCATTCTTTTAGAATGTCTCCCGGTGCTTGTCCCCGCTTACCCCCCTTTAGTTGCTGCCCTGTCACAGGGTGGGGCCAGTTTCTCACTTATATTTTAGTGAATAACCTAATTTTGGTGTTTGAAGGTCAGTAGCAGAGAGACAATACACTTTTATGATCGTGCACAACTTACTTGACTTGACAGACGACTAATTGCGAATTCAAATGCGACGCAGTTTAAGAGAACAAAAAACGGTCTGCGATTTTATGATTTATATGATCGGTCAGTATCGGTCAAATCTGCTGCCAGGGGGGCAACTAGGGGCACGTGCCCAGACTTGGTAGGGGGCTCCAAAATAAGTTATGATTTTACGGGAGGGGGCCGTTCTAGTTGGTTCGTCGTGAGAGACGTAAACTCTAGTTGCAGTACTATCTAAGTCAGTATTCGATACCTTTAACCCTTTTAGATTTACATGCATTAGAAAATTACAGCAACAAATCACCTTTTTACTTCCTACTAACAGCGTTGCTCCCGAGCAATACGGAGAAGCAACGTTCCGCACAGAAGGGGAACCTTCACAGCTATTGTTTATAACGATCTGCTAGCATCTATTTTCTAGCATTTCAAAAAATTCGTTTAAAAGTCTAGCTAAAATAATGTCTCAGAATATTAGTTTTCTTTAGTACATAGTATATGTACATTCACCTAATTACCCGCCCACCTTTTTTTTTTTCGTGAAAACATCTTCAACTGAAAACCTTACATAATTTATCAGGGGTCGATCCAGGAATATTTTCCAGAGTCCCATTTTTGTAAAAAACTGCATATTTTTGTGAACTTCAATGCTTTATTTTGTGAATTTCAGCACTTATTTTTGTGAATTTTCAAACCAAATTTTAATAAAAGTCACATTTTTTTGTTAATTGATGAAACACATTAAAATGTAGGGTAAAATGCCAATGAAGGGCAGTTTTAATCGACTGTATTTTTGTGAAGGGGTTAGTTTAAATCGATTGTAATTTTGTGATAGGGCCACAAAACGGACCCCATTTTTGTTTGTATCGACCCCTGTAACCCGCTTATGCCGAGCTTTTGGTTCATGAAATCACGCTAAAAGTCTCGCTACAGCTCCACAAATTATTAAATATCATTTTCCATATTACTTTTCTAAAAATATTTACACTACCACCCCCCCCCCCTTCAAAAAAAAAAAAATAAATAAATAAGTAAGTAAATAAAAATAACGTACTGGACTCTTAAAAATTTAAAATTTTCTGTCAGAGTCAAGGAAAAACACGAACATTGAGCTCAGAATGCTGTAAATTTAACAGGTCGCTAACACTAAAGAAAGCGCCGCGGGAAGAGAGGTTACAGAAAATAGAAAATGTGCAGTGCAATCAGTTTCATTGTAATGTATTTCAAACCTCGCAAGAAAAGCGGCATTTTAACAAGGCATAAAACGATCGTTTTTCTGGACCTACAAACAAAGCTTAAGAACATGTCATCACTAAATGACCATTAAGATTCTGTGAAAAATTGGAGTGATTTAAATGCCGAATGCGGCCCTTTTATCTCCCGTTAACTCAAAAATCGGTCACATCTGTGTTCACTTAAATAGACTAGGACCAGTTTTTCCCGCAAGCATAATGACTTTGTGAGAGAAGGGAGCTTTAAAAATTTTTGTATGTAACATCATCTCTTCTTCTTCTCTATCTCTACTTATTATAAAAGAAGATGTCTGTGTGTGGGTCTGTGTGTGGTTCTGTGTGTGGTTCTGTGGGTCTGTGTGTCGGTGGCGTTACGGACAAACGGCTACACCTAGAAACAGCAAATTTGGTATTCGGGAAGATCTAAACATGAAGCTGTGCACCTCGAAGCGATTTTTTCAAAATTCGACCTAGATTTTTTTTTATTTTATGTTTTATGCGATTTTTGGCATTTTTTCTCACCTAATTCGTAATAACGGCGGAAATTACGCTCGCAGCAAAATGGCATTTGTATCATCGGATAGAGGAGAAAATTTTCTTTTAAAAACAGTTTGTTCTGAATACGTAACATAATTTACTGATTTTTAGGAATTTTTATATTAAGTAGCTGATTCGACAAATTTTTTCGTAAAATAATTTTAAACTTTCGCATCTTGAATTCTATCCGTCATAACTTTTTGATATTTTGACAGATCGTGAAACATTCCTTTCTCCCTCTTTTAAAATAAAAACGGAAATATTATGTAAATTAGGTGATTTTTTACGAATTTTAATGCAACGTGATGTTTAGAATTTAATAGCACCGACGCGGAGAGCTTACGGGGTTACATTAATTGATCATGGCACGTGATAATATTGTTGCATTGCCACAAAAAGGATTAGAAAGAAGGTTTTTTTCAACCAATCGAGTTTTTAAATGGGATATCGGAATTTCAATTCGCAAGTGAGGATCTATGACGTCTAATGCTTTAAAATACATAAAACTTAAGCCACAATTTTAACGCATTTATCCCTGCTCTTTTTTTTAACACAAGAAGGCGATATTTTGATTAAAACTTACTTTAGAAATAAACTGAGAATTCATGATTATTATTATTATAAGTGGTATTTTAATCCTTTGCTTACTTAAAAATTGAAACATTTTAACGCGGCTGAAAAGGTTCTTCATTTTAAAAGCTACAAAATTCATTTTAAAGCGGGATATATTAAAATTTTTCTATTTACTTTTTTATTTTTCGCCTTTAATTATGTCGCAGGCATATGTTTCCTAACATATGCATGTTGCGAGTATAGTTTTATTTTAACATTGGATTACGTCGGCGAATTGTTTCGTAAAATAATTTTAAAACTGTCGCATCTTGAATTCTATCCGTCATAACTTTTTGATATTTTGACAAATCGTGAAACATTCTTTTCTCCCTCTTTTAAAATAAAAACGAAAAAAATATGTAAATTAGATGATTTTTATGAATTTTAATGCAGCCTAATGTTTAGAATTTAATAGCATCAACGCGATCTTACGTCATTCATTACATTGCGATCACGGCACGAGAATTTATCTTCGGTTGTTGCCACAGAAAGGATTAGAAAAAAGGGCTTTCTCAACCAATCGAGTTTTTAAATGGGATATCGGAATTTCAATTCGCAAGTGAGGATCTATGACGTCAAATGCTTTAAGATACGTAAAAATTACGCCATTATTATAACCCATTTATTCCAGCTCTATTTCCAACACAGGGAGACGATATTTTGATTAAAATTTACTGTCCGCAGTAATTTCAACAGAGGAGATTACTTGAACTTTTTTAAAAATGAAATTCTGTTTTGTCACATGCAGATATGATTTTAGTAGTAAAATATTCGCTTATTCCCGAATGAAGAGCGGGTACGCAGTTATCTTAAAAACATCTCTTGAAAATAGCATAAATGAATTCAGAAGACCTCAAAACGTGTAAATACACCAAAATCTCGAAGTCGAATTTTTTCATGATTACAATACTTTCCTTATATGGTACATGTTCGGAAAGAAATAAATGGTTGTCCCTTCCATGTAGTGTCTTAGGTATTTAATGCTACAACTTGAGCCTAAAAAACAGTATGATGTAGAAATAAGACATTTTGAAAGCCAGGAGTTCTCTGCAAACCATTAAACATTCCACTTTTTTGATAGTGAATGACACTGACGTAGTTTTTTGAGTCATTATACTGCAATGATGTCAGGTTAATACTCGTGACGCAAACTTTACATCAAGAGTCAAATAATTTTGCTCTTTAAATTCCACATCACGAAGAAATTCGAATTACACATGTAAGGAAAATTTTCGTTTCCTACCGTGCGAAGAACGGGCACGCAGCTAGTGTTTTATATTTCAAGTCTGTTGTTAATCTTTCACTACCTGGTTGGGGGGAAAGTACAATGAGCTGCAAAGAATGGATTACAATGAGCTAAGCTAAATAGGTAAATGATGTCTGTGTGTCATGTTTGGTTAAGTTAAATGAATTTTACCAGCCAAATATCTGTATCTTGCAGTGAAATATTAACTTGTTTTGTGTATGACTACAGGCAAGTAGTTTTCTTGTGAAATTGGTAAATTTTAAATAAAGTATTAGTCTGAAGAAAATACTACAATGTAATGATCATTTGGGTTTTTTGTCAGGAATTCGTTAAGGAGAAGACATCCATTATAGTTGCACTTTGAGGGGGAAAATGTAGTTTTGTTTAAATTAAAAATGATGCCTCTCCTTACTTATTGGAAAGACCCTTTGAAAATCAAAGTCGGCCGCTTCAGTTTTTGAGCGTCAAATGTTTTTTGACAGTCAAGCCCTGCTAATGTCCAGTGGCTGTGGAGTTTTTTTTTTTTTTTTTTTTTTTTTCTTTTTTTGTAGTGAACATATAGTTTTGCAATTTCCAATCCTTCCAATGAACTTTGTTTTGGACGTTACACACAGACTCTACCGCTAAAAGCTGATTCGGTCCCCAGTGATATCAGTGGCTGTGGAGTTGGTTTGATAAAAGGGGGGAAAAAGTAAGCCCTTTTATCTATTTTATTAATTATACTTGTTGCACTATTTACTTTTTGTTTTCAAGAGTTAAATATAACTGTTCTCAAATTTCATCCGTTTTAGTACAGTATTTTTTCCATTGTTATAGAAGAAATATTTTATGATTTATTAATGACTATGTCATTTTATCTCTCACCCCCTTTATTGAAAATTGTCCGAAAAATGTGTCTCAAAAATGCATAAACTTACTCTTACTCTAAAAGTAATAGAGTAAGAGCCAGCGGCCGCCAGACCTTCGTCATAGTATAAAAGCTGAAACTTTCTCAGCACATACCCCCCAACA
This sequence comes from Cheiracanthium punctorium, assembly GCA_038373885.1. Classification (NCBI taxonomy): domain Eukaryota; kingdom Metazoa; phylum Arthropoda; class Arachnida; order Araneae; family Cheiracanthiidae; genus Cheiracanthium; species Cheiracanthium punctorium. The sequence goes on along the minus strand of JAWZYV010011981.1, from coordinate 234,171 downwards.
GAGGTAGAAATAATCGGCCACGATAAAGTTTGGATAATCGTGGCTTTGACAGGTAACAGGTGGCAAAGGTGTATAAAATTGCAGAAAATTTTCGTCATTTCATAAAGCTTAATTTTTTTATATGTTCTTCTTCGCAGTACTAGAAATCACTTTATCCCTTGCCAGACACTTTTCCATAGTGGCAAACCCCCGCCAGACAATCTCAAAGTCAACGGGAGTCATGGAAAACTGTTGTGTTCGTAAACTCCCGCGACGAAGTACGTCAAGCTGTCACAAAGTGCCAAGCACATTTTATACTGCTACTTCTGAACTTTCTTACGATGCTGCAGCGCGCTCGTAATAGAACTACGTTTTCCATGATTTTGAGGTTGTCTGGCGGGGGTTTGCCACGATGGAAAAGTGTCTGGCAAGGGATAAAGTGATTTCTAGTACTTCGTCGAAGAACATATAAAAAAATTAAGCTTTATGAAATGACGAGAATTTTCTGCAATTTTATACACCTTTGCTACCTGTCACCTGCCAAAGCCACGATCCTCCAAATTTTATAGTGGCCGATTGTTTCTACCTCTGTTGGGGGGTATGCGCAGAGAAAGTTTCAGTTTTTATACTATGACGAAGGTCTGGCGGCCGCTGGCTCTTAGACTATAACAATGATAGACAAGTTGAAGACTCAGGTGCTTTCGTGGCTGCTCCTAGAAAACCTGCGTCTAAAAATAAAAATTATGGAAAATACTCGGGCCAGCCGACTCATAAAATTAAGGATGCATCAAGAATAACTTGTATAAACGCATCGAGCACTGGGCTACCGAATGTGAAAGTGGAAAAAAGAATAATTTTAAACATAAGCCTAACAGACTGGGATTCTTATCCACTCTGGATGACTCGCCAATAGAATTACCAGGCGAAATACAGCAACCCTACTCGCCTAAAGCTCTCTCCACAATATCAAATAACGAAAAGCAAAATTTTTGGTGTGTTAAGATAGATACTAAAAATTATATAAGTTACTTCAGTTATCATCGACCCACGTTTGCATTTGCAAGGAAAGGTCAGGAAACCCTCCTACTTCCAGTCGCTGAAATAAATGTAAAGGAAGAATAAAAGAAAAAGAGATGAGAGATAAAATTACATAGTCAATTAATATCATTTTAATATGGAAAAAGGGGTGAGAGATAAAATGACATAGTCAATTAATATGGCAATAATGAAACTAAAAAATTAGGGGATTCACGGGGGGGTCTCCCCTCACGAGGCTCAAGACCGAATTTATAGTTTATATATATAAAAGTAAAACACAATATATACTGCAAATATATATTGTGTGTATATATATATATATATGCATATGTGTGTGTGTGTGTGTGTATGGGCACGCATACATGGACTTTCATTTAAAATGACTTTTGCCCCCCCAGTTTCGAAGCCCAAGTTACGCCCATGGCCAGTGAAATGCTAACAGTGGATGAAATTCCTTCGGTTACACAAAATTAAGAAATGAATGAAACTAAATAAGAGTTTGTAGTAATGCTGTAATAGGATTAGTTTTATTAAAGGCTTTAAAGATGTGAAAAAATTTCTTTTTAACTAAAGATCAATTAAAGATGCCGATAAAAAACAAAAAATTAAATTGATTTTTTTTCTTTAAAATCGATTCCAATAATGATTATTGCGACTTTTTAAGATTTATTATATAATAGTAACCGTATTAGCCCTAATACAACACGACCTCGAAGGTTTTCAAGATAATTAGAAAAATCCTATATTTAGGCCTGGAATCTGGCGCGAGTCAGGCTTTTAATTGGTTAGAATCAGTCAAAAACCGGATAAACTATATCCGGTCTCTAATACCGTAATTATATAGTTTTACTTTATTAACTGATTTTTTGAGTGTGTGAAACAATTTATATAAGTAATTATAAACTTCATATTATTTGTATAATATTCCAACTGTGTCAAAAGATATTTCTTCAATATTTATTCTGTAATTAATTTATTTGTTTTTCAAAAAATTAGTATCCCATTTAAGAAGTTTTCCCGCTTAAGAAGTTTTTACCCTTCATCCCCTTGGAAAACATCTTAAGCGGGTTTTACTGTATATATATATATATATATATATATATATATATAAGTAAAGAATAGTGTTTTATACCAGCACTGAATATTTATGTAAATCAAACATAATTAATCGTATTTATTCCTTATTATTAAGTGCTACAATAATTTGGGAATTCCATTCTATTGGCTGGAAAGTGCTATAGCCAATCAAGCAATAGCGTGTAGTGGTAATCCTGAACCCGTCCTATTTCACCGGACATGGTAAATGGAATCGCTCAAGGACGAGAGAAACATGTTCGTTTTGGTTCACCATGAAATGCGCCCTACTTTTTGTTAAGTGCGTAGTAGCCGAAAAATGCCATTGATTCTAACCGACTAAGAATTTAATCCCTTTTTACAGATGCCCCCGGATAGCAAGCGTGAATACAATTAGAAGGGGCACAGTTTGATGAATTGGATTGAAGCGCTTGCGGTCTTTTCTTTCTGGTCAAGAATGAGAATGGAAAAATGTGCATGTTTCTTTTAACCCTTTAAGGCGCAGTGATCCCACTCTGGGAACACCCAACTCTGACGTTTTGACTGTTGCCAGTCACGAAAAATAGATTTGATTTCTATAAAAATAGTTGCGGGTGACATAGCTCACACGAGAATCCTTTACTTTTTTAGCACGTCATTTCCCGTCAAAAAATGGTCACGATTATTTTTAACAGCACTGACATGTGCTGAAAAATGGAAGAGTGCGAGAACAGTTGGATAATTGCCCTATGCTGAAAAAAGGGCAGTCGTTGCCATCGCCCGAATTAACTACCAGCAAGATGGCGAACGATCGATACGTTCATCGCGAGCCACAGATCTAGAGACCCTTTTTTTGACGCAGCTGGCTGTGCGCGCACAGTCAGCTGCGTCAAAAAAGGGTCTCTAGATCTGTGGCACGCGATGAACGTTTCGATCGTCCGCCATCTTTCTGGTAGTTAATTCGATCGTTAGCAACGGCTGCCCTTTTTTCGGCACTGGCAAAGGGTTACGCCTCAAAATGTTAAAAATTGTCATTGCTACTTTCCTCATTGTGGAAGTGTGGGTGTCACGGCCTTTCATGCAGGGTGGAAAAGATGAGCTTATCTTTTAAGCACTACGGGTATCGGACAAAAGGAGTACGGGGAGGCATACACCTCAGGACTTGGGCTATTTTGCAAGGGAATCGAAGAGCTAAAGATAAGTATGCATCAATCACTGCAATGAATAAATTCCTTGTTTCACGGCGGTCAAGAGTCTAATGCCCATATCACACCTTCTCCTACGTTCAATCTTCAATTCAATCAAGTATTTCGTTCGACTTGTTCGACTATTTCACTCAACTGGTTTGACTGGAAAAGGGAATGAGCGAATCTGTGGTGTCACTGCAGCCTCTCCGTTTGCTTGCCTGTGATTGGTCTATCGGAGAAGGTGAACAAGTTGAATGAAATACTCAATTTTTCCCGTACCGGGTGGGAAAAGTTGCGGATGTTGAACATACATATCGCACAATCCTTTTCACCCAACTGTTGTGGAAAACAGTTGAACGAAAGTAGTGCTGCTTGAATTGAAAATGGGGAAGGTGTGATATGGGCTTTAGGGCTGTATTCACCAAACTGTTAGTAACCCGCCATGATCCGAGAGTTAGTAAACCTGCATTGCCGGTTTGTCTCGGAGACAACTTGGAAACTGTATTCATCAACTTATTTCCACCCAGGGTTACCTGATCTGACCCTGGAGTTGTCTCAAACTAATGCACCCATCTATGAAAGCGAATCTGTGATTGGTCAGAATTATAACTAAACTATGGATTGGCAACACTGAGAAAACAACAATGCTTGTTTACTTTATAACCTCGTGTAAGCTAGCTGAACTTCGTTTTTAAGATTATCTCAAAAAACAAAATGTTCAAGCCGCCTGCAAAAATCAACTATACACAAACTGAAATTCAAACTCTAATGCTTTGTGTAGAAAAATACACGTCCATTATTGAAAATAAAGTGAAGAACGCAGTAAACAACAAACAGAAACAGGATGCTTGGCTAGAAATTGAACAGATGTTCAACAGCCAAGCAAATGTTAATAAGCGGATTGCCGAGCATTTGCGAAACTGTTACAAAAATCTAAAAAAGCGAGCAATTAAAAATAGAGCTGCTTCCAGGTTGGAATTATTTAGAACTGGTGGTGGACCTCCAGAAAAGATCATGTGTGAAGAATTTGATGGCCGATTGCTGGCGATGGGAGCAAGCACTTCGTCAAACTGTAAGTTATTTTATTATATTTATCTACTAGCTGCGTGCCCGTTCTTCGCACGGTAGGAAACGGAAATTTTACTCACACATGTGTAATTCGAATTAATTCCAGGGATGTGGAATCTAGAAAAGCAAAAATATTTGACTCTTGGCTTAAAGTTTGCGTCATATGTACTAACATGAGATCATTGCAATATAATGACACAAAAAAAAATTATGTCAGCGTCATTCTCTATCCAAAAAGTGAAAAGTTTGACCATTTGCAGTAAACTTCTCACTTTCAAAATGTCTTATTTCCACATCATGCTGTTTTTTAGGTTCAAGTTTTAGCGATAAATACCTCAGACACTACATAAAACGGACATTTATTTTTTTTTTTTAAATTACGTCACCCTCTCTTGTAACCATTTACAAAAAGAAAAGAGATAAGACTGCGCTATTTATAGAGACTTTAAAATATTTTTTCTAGATTACGCAGTTTAATTTTTCTTTTCACAAATAAATCAAGTATTTATAAGCGGAAATCGAGCCAAGCAAAGAAATCGTCTGCGTGGACATAAGAATATCTATATACACAAAACGAAATCTTTGGAATGCGAAAATTTTTTCACGTTTTCAGAAGAGCGCTCGTTGTAATTGCTTCAAAACTGACTTTGACTTCCAGTCGTACAATAACAGCAGTAATTGGCGCATTTTGGATACAAATATAGGGCAATAAACAACAGATGTTCTAATTCGAATTTTGAAGGGATCCGTCCTGGCAAATGACCATAAAAAATTTGCTAGGCTTACGATTTGGCGGAATTCAACCAACTTAAATCAATTGACTTAATTTAATGAAAATTCTGAATTTAGATCGTCTTAAATCGCATTAATAACTGCATTATTTCTGTACCGAAAATTTAAATTCAACGCCAGATTTCAATAAAACCTTGTTTTTAAAAATACGCTCTCATTAAAATGCTCCAAACGCTAGAATCATCTTCTCAAAATCCATATCAGCCATTTTATTTTTTTTCGCCAAATTAAAAAGCTGGACATTTTAGTCTCGGAAAATTTCCAAATCCTATTTTTCTTTTGAGTATAAAACATTTCATTCCTGCTCTGATTTCACATGCACACAATATTTTAATTAAAAAAGTAACCTTACAAATAATCTTTTAAAAAAATCTTTATTCTTTTATTTTTACTTCAAGAGTCTGAATCATTCAATAAACGTGCCAAATATGGCAACCTAGATGTGCTTAAATTCTCCCTTTTTCCACTGCGGGGTTAGAATTACGAAATGGCGAAGCGAAAAAATGAGCCTTTTGCGATACGTTTTTTATCAATATCTCCTAAAATAATTCGAACTTTGAAAAAAATCGCTTCGAGGTATGTCGGGACCCGTCCTGGAGAATTTCTATACAAAATTTGGTAGGTCTACGATCACCCATTTCTCAGCTACGCAAGGTGCAGACAAACTAACTAACCAACTAACGGACAGTTTACACTTTGTTTTATATAAATAGATTGTATGTGTATTGATTGTTAAACAGTATTTTTAAAACAAACCATTCACTTTATTCTTTTCCTGGTTTATTTTTAGCTGCATCAAATTCTCCATCTGCAAATAAAGTAAGCTTTTAGTTTTGTTAAATTGACTGTGTACCATATTATGCTTTTGATGAACTGTATTTTTAGATTATTTATATTGTTATGTCTAAACTATATTAATGCTCATAGGTAATGCTGCGGATTCAATATTTTCCGTAAGTGGCCACTAGTTCCTAAAACGCTTTCATCTAGAAGCCAATACTTAACCCATTTATGCCTAGCGTCCCTTTTTTGGGACGGCATTTTCGCTATCAGTCGAAAACGTTATTTATTTTTCCTAGCCTTTATACGCGAGTATTGAACCTCAATTCCACAAAATATTTTAATATAGCCAAGTAGGATGTTGACATTTCAATTTTTATACATAATGATTTTAAATGAAATCGTCCCTTGTTCAAAAAGTTGACATCAGAAATTTATCAATTACTGCTGGTGTTAGCAAAAATTGAAGAAAGTCGCAAAAATATCCAGGCACGAATGGGTTAACAGCAATCTTTAGCACATCAGCTATTACAATAATACATGCAGTTGGTATAGTGTTAATTGCTTGACCTTCGTACTATGTATGATATTTATTTACATACACAGCACTGAAAGAAATTTTTGAAAAGAAAATTAATTTTAGATGACTGCTGTAAGGTGCAAGTTATTGACCCTTGATGTTATTAAGAAATGAAAATGGGAGAAATTTAAAGCTTAAGGCATCATTTATATAGAAATATCATGTATAGTGTATGTCCAATCATAAAACTAAAAATAAACAAGAAATTATTCATAGCATTTATTCATTAAATCGCAGAAGAATGTATTATTTTGTTTGCATCAACTTAGGTTGTCCTGCAGAATCTGTCACCCCTACACAATTTTATACTTTTTACTAGTTCCAAAATTTGACCCGACATGTATTTGATGTCTGGCCAATTTTTAATAGCTTTTTGCTCCATTCAGAGGTGCTGACCTTACAAAATTTTGGGGGGGGTACTCTAAGAATTAAACTCATGTAGATTATTTCACAGGGCTACAGGATTGATTGAACATTGTTTAACAAATTTACCCTAGATGATATTGAGTTGCTGTAATATTTCTACTACTTATACACTCAAATGAAAACAAAAACATTTTACAAAAGAAAAATACTTTTGTAATTTAAATAAGTTGTCCTGAATTGCAACCTATATATGACATGATCTTATGTTGATCAGTGACACAACGGGAAAAAATAGAAATATTTTAGAATTGTGCAAGCATAGAGCACCCATGAAAAATTTTCTGTGGTTCCTTGCAGTTCAAAAAGGTATTTAGATGGATATAATTTTATATTCTAAATATAAGCGATGAATTACTTTTTTTATAATACTTACAATACTCCTGTTCCCGCCCCCAGGAATGATTTTATTTCAAGTTTATAATGTGACACACAGAAGCAATAATCGAATCAGAGATGCTTTTATAAATAGTCGTGGGTTTTTTTTTTTTTTTTTTTTTTTTTCAAAAAGAAATCCAATTTCTAGTTTTTCTTTTTTTGCAAAAAACCTTCGTGATGTTTCTTACAACTTTTTAGGCATCGAGCACCCATAAGGTTTTTTTGGGTGGGTGCTTGAGTAATTTAGCACCCACATAGACAGCTCCATTGGATTCACTGATAAATAATTTTCTTAATTGGTAGCCATGCAAAGCAATTTATCAGTTTCACATCCTGTAAAGCATGATAATTTATATTGTGTTGTATATTTAACTAGGAAACATGTTATTTTCAGTCTACCAATATATTTTGAATTAATTATATTTTATTGGGATTTTTCATACAATTAAATTTAAAAGTGGATCTTGTATATTTCAAATAAAAAACCCAGAAAAAGAAGGTAAGGAGGATTAATGTCGTAAATTAAATTTGATAAGTTTGACTTACCACTATCTACACTAAAACGAAGCTGTTGGAAGGAATAAAGAGGAAATCTTTCTACTGCTGTAACATGTACCAAAACCGGTCTACAGCAATAATGCTCACTGGTACTCTTTTGTATTTAAGCATGGCTATTCTGGTGGGTTTTTTTTTTTTTTCTCAGGAGGATGGTACAAAATTTAAGAATTTTTTGCAAATTATGGCAACTTTCATGCATATTTCACATTACATAATTATGTATGAAATGCCATACCCACAAAATAAAATTTCGGAGGGGGTCAAAGTGAAAAGGCAGAATTTTGCACAAAAGGACTTTATCATTATTATTTTTTTACCAAAAACTTATTTTTTCGGGGTGAGACCGGACCCCCCCTGGGTACGTCCTTGTATGTATGTATTCATCACATTATCACACATTCTGACTATACTTTTGGCGTCCCCAAAATGGAAATGTACCATTTTTCTAATTTTTATTTTAGTAAAAGAAACACAATACAGTAGAGTCTCAATAATTTGCGACCGGACTGGGATTGCCCCGAACTGTTGAAAACTCAAAGTATTGAAATCATAAAATTTATAATAAGCAAATGCATGGAAATGAAGCAATTTTTGTAATTCCAGTGCATATTTAAATGAAAAATGTTAACATGTCAAAATAAAAAACTTATAATCGAATATTAAAAACTTATAATCGATAAAAACTTATAATCGAATCAGAAATGCTTTTATAAATAGTCATGTTTGTTTTGTTTTTTTTTTTTTTCCAAAAAAGAAATTTAATTTCTATTTGTTCTTTTTTTGCAAAAAAACTTTAGTAATGTTTCTTACAATTTTTTAGGCATCGAGATTACATTACTGGTTATTATTCATATTATTACATTACTGATGATTAGAACAGGTTAATTATGTTCAAAAATAATAGTCAATTGTTTTTTGTATTAGCACGTTGACTTGTTCCCGTGCAGCAATATCATGCCATCTCCAAAGCATCGTGCCACCACTGCACAGAAATGTCTGTGAGGGTATCTATAGAAAGAATACAGTCGTTTTCTGATTTGGTCTCCGGGTGTGCCAAATATTTGAAATTTTGTGGTGCAAAAGAAATTCTTTCACATGTTTTGTATGTGTTGATCATTATTGTGAGCTGAACTTATTTTTTCACAACTCAGATTTATGAGAAACTAGAACTATCGAGACTACTGTAGCGAATCCAAGGGAGGAACTTTCAAAAATACAATATTTTTATTCAAATTAAATTTCAATTTTAAACGTCATCAGAATTTGATACAGCTTTAGTATTAGCCCTTTTTGGCGCACTTTATTTAGGCGACTTTTTCTTGACGCGATAAAGGAAGCCTTTATGGTAACCCTGCCATTTGATGATCGTAAGTTAAGATATGGTAAACCTAAAGCTGGCGGTTTGTTTCCGAAAAATGGGGATTTGCTGGAGATGACAATGTGCTTTAAGTTTTTATTTTAATGACTTTAATTTACATTAAATTTTATTATTTAATTATTTTTTAAATTTAAAATGGATGTTTAGGTTTATACTGACTGTTTATATACAGTTCTGTATGATTAAACATTCTTTTGATAGTACATTTTGGATTAATATTTTCGTTTTCCATTGTTTATTTGTTAAGGGTAGAAGCAGAAGCATAGGCGTAACTTAGTAAGGGCAAGAGAGGGCAGTCGCCCCCTACAATTCAAGAAAATTCAAATATAACCTATTTTAAAATGAGTTTTTCTAGAATAGGAAGCATTTTGCCCCCTCGATCTTACATGTCAGTTTACGCCAATGGGTAGAAGCAACAAATAATTACGTTATTAATATTTTATACAGTGAAATAATTTTACATATTTTGATTTTATTATTTTAATATTGCAATAATTTAGCGAGTTTAATCAAGGTATTAGATAAGCTTTTTTTTTTTTTTTATGATTTAAACTAGTTCTTTAGTTTCGCTTACGCATGCTTTTGTCAGAATGCTAAAATATATTTTAATTTTTTTAATGTCTTTTTATGTTATTTTTGTGAGGTATTGTGTTTAGAATATTATTTGTTAAGAAAAAGGTGGGGGGGGGGGGGAATTGTGCCCCTCGCGTAAAAAGTAATTAAATTTTATTAAACCTAATCTTTATATGTACATGTAAGCTTGTAATCTGTTTTATTTTTTTTTTTCATAAAAATATTTTAAAGCCATTAAAATAAATCATAACGAAGTTAACGTGTGAATATCAATTATCTCGGAAACCATCGCTTTCTGATCCGCCATACTGTTTACAGTTGGCATCGGCAAGGCAAACTTGGGTTGGCGACAAGATTTTGTCGCCAAAACAAAAGCGTGCCAAAAAGGACTAATACTAAACCTGTTCCCAGAATTTTATTTTCCATACATTGCTTACTTACAATTAGATTTTTGTTTAGGTGCTTCTTATCTGAATCTTAATTTCTTTAAAATTGAACTGTTGCTTTTGCTAGTAAGAACAATTTCTTTAAATATTTCTACTTTCATAACATTAATACGATGAGTAATAGCAACACAAGTTTTTCTAAATTATTTATCATGAAGAAAGTAACATAGAAAAAGGCATTAAAAGGTTTTTTAACAAATTATTTTTTACAACAAAAAATAATTATTTTTTTAATAAAATACCAACATAATATAGTTATGCTCGTGTGCTTTATAAAAGTTACTTAAATTTAGATTCTTGCAAAATTATAACTTCTCACACTCAATTCATATCGTTACGATAATTAAAGAGTTGTTTAATTTAAACGATCCTTTTTTTATTATTACATTAACATATATATCTACAGCAGTCTTTCATCATTTTTTAAACAGTGATGCCACTTTTCCCCCTGATCGGCGGATTTTCACTTTTTATATAAATACAGTGAAACCCCGGTTTAACGTTACCCATATTTACCGTTTTCGCGCTTATAACGTTATTTTCTATTGGTTTCAAATATCTTCCTATACTTGTAGTGTTAAAAAATCCCGTCAATAACGTTAGATTTCCCGCATTTAACGTTTTTTCGGCGAGAAAAATGTGATGCGTTTTCTCTAAAACAAGTCACAGTAATTGTGATGGGAAGGAAATAGTTCTTGAGAATGGCGGCAATGCGCATTCCTTTTCCTTTATTTGGATAAAAAGAGGGAAAATTACTCTTTATCTCCTCCAACTGTCCGAGCGCCTTCATTCCCATAAAAACGGAGTGTAGCCGTCTAGGAATTCCCTCCCCCCTTACAGGTGTTTCGGGTGTGTCTGGATTAACAAGCTTGAAGAATGAGGCGGACGATTTTTGAAGAATTGGGTTTAAGTGCTGGGGGAATTTCCGGTAGAGTGGGAGAGAAGCGTAAAGTTACTTTAAAATTTTGTCATTGCTACCTTCCTGTATTCTGGAGTAGATACAATAGACCATCTTCGGATTTTCACAACAGGAAGCCTTTCACGCGACGCAAAAAGGGGGGTTACATGGGGAAAGGGTGGGCAGGCCATTTTCTGCCGTTTCGATGGGAACCAACAGCTATGAGATTCTCTTTGGGAACTAAAGAGTTAAACTGACCACCCATGAATACAATTCATGGAAGAGATAATAAACAGCTTTTCTATAGTATTTTTTAAGCATCTGTTTATATGATGATGATTGTGATGAGAGAGAAGAGTTCTTTCCTTCGTCGTATGATTTTCATGAATGCCTATCCTATGATGCAAACGTCGTGACTTCAGAGATTCCGTCAATCAATGATTTGATTGACTCAGAGTCGGATAGCTCTGAGGAAGAACAAAATGATAATGAAGAGGGAAGTATAATTCCCTCGGCGAGTGAAGCGATCCAAGCTGTAAAAAATAGTGAAAGCATTCCTTTTAAGTAGTGAGGGTCAAGAAAAAAATCTACAGAAACTCATTTGTATAGAAAATTACATTTGTAGTGCAATTAATAAGAACAAAACTCAAAATAAAATAACCGATTTCTTTAAGATATAATTTTGAAATTTGAATTGTGAAGCATTGTATACAAAGAAATAAAAGGTATGTAATTTAAATTAGACTTTATTTCAATGTCATTAACTTGTTTTTATACAACCCCGATTTAGCGTTTTCCCGCATATAACGTTACTTCTTTCCGGTCCCTTGAATGACGTTAAATCGGGGTTTCACTGCATATTTTTTTTACCATTCTGTGTATTAAGTGGAATTTTCATAAAATTCTGCCGTATTTGCGTTTTTTTCACCATTAGTAATTTAGTATTAGGTCGTAACGAAAGTTTCTCGCCACCGCAGATATGATCTCAGCAAACAGTTCGCGTTGTCGTGTTTCCTCATATTTTGTCAAACGATTTTTGGCCTTTGAAAGTTATGTTTTTGGTCTCGCGCCCCCCATGTTTCTGGGGCGAAGGCTTTGAAAAACTACCAAAACGAGTAGTGATTACTACCCGCATCAAAGGTACTCCTTTCAGGTTCTTTTCCTAACTTTGTTAGGAACTTTTTGCTGGCGGAAAACTTTCGTTACAACCTGATATTAATTTCCAGCATCTCAATTTCAATCCTTTTCCATCCGTCTTGAAAATTAATATATTTCCTTTAGCATTCCTTTATTTAAATGAATAAAAATTAACTCCTATTTCAAATTTAAATTAGTTTTTTCAAAGAAACCAAAATGTTGTAAAATAATTAGTTGAAACATGGAATATTTTGACAATCAAAAAAAAAATTATGAAAACAAACAGAAAACGAACTTCGCGGTTTTCTTCCTACATTACATACTTTTTTTGAAATTGCTTTTCAGCTGCGTAATATATTGCTTTTTTTTTGGGGGGGTGCGGGTTCCTCTTTTTGTTTATTCACGCATGGTTTCCTCTTTTTTGCTATTTTATAAGTGGCATCACTGTTTAAAGAATAACAGGATTGCTGGTATTGCTTCTTGTTTCTCTATATATGTAATAGCACTTCCTAGTTACTTTAGACCAGTATACCTATCAGTGGTATATATGCAGGTTTTCTTTTTGCAGAAGGGGGGGGCAGTTGGGGACTAAAGATGCAAAGCCGACATTAATTAATTACTTTATATGTTCTCGAAACAGCTACTCTTAAAAATATATTGAAATAAATACAAAACCACAAATATATAATTTTTAATTAATGTGTGTCTTAACAAAGTTATTTGATTCTTTGTTAGCAAAAGGAACGCAACACCATGATGCATTGTGATTATACTAAATTTTTTTTTCCTTTTTTGGGACTTACTTGTTTTTACTGTTATGTTTTGAAACACTGACCAGTAATGAAATTACCTAATTTCACCTTTACCATGAATAGCTTTTAATGGACGTATTCACATATCGTGAAAGCACTGACTAAACAGCTACTCTTAAAAATAAATTGAAATAAATACAAAACCACAAATAAATAATTATAATTTTAATTAATGTGTGCCTTAACCCTTTAACGCGCAGTGTTCCCGCTCTGGGAACACTAAACTCTGACGTTCTGACTGTTGCCAGTCACAAAGAATAGATTTGATTTCTATAAAAATAGTTGCGGATGACATAGTTCCACGAGAATCCTTTACTTTTTAGCACGTCATTTCCCGTAAAAAAATTGTCACGATTATTTTTAACAGCACTGACATCTGCTGAAAAATGGAAGAATGCGAGAACAGCTGGATAGACTGCCCAATGCTGAAAAAAGGGCAGCCGTTGCCATCGCTCGACTTAACTACCAGCAAGAAGGCGGATGATCGAAACGTTCATCGCGTGCCACAGATCTAGAGACCCGTTTTTGACGACAGCTGGCTGTGCGGCACAGCTGCCCTTTTTTCAGCATTGGGAAAGGGTTGCGCCTCAAAGGGTTAAACATGATTATTTGTTTCTTTGTTAGCAAAAGGACTGCAACACCATGATGCATTGTGAATGCATTGTGATTATACTCTTTTTTTTTTTTTTCTTTTTTGGGACTTACTTGTTTTTACTGTTATGTTTTGTAACACTGACCAGCAATGAAATTACCTAATTTCACCTTTACCATGAATAGCTTTTAATGGACGTATTCACATATAGTGAAAGCACTGACTAAAATGTAATTGCACTTCAACCTGTTTTTTACATGCCTGTGTAACTTTTTGTCAGATCAATTAGTTACTTGTGTTCATGGAGATTAACCCTTTGAGGCGCAACCCTTTCCCAATGCTGAAAAAAGGGCAGCCGTTGCCATCGCTCGACTCTACTACCAGCAAGATGGCGGACGATCAAAACGTTCATCGTGTGCCACAGATCTAGAGACCCTTTTTTTGACGCAGCTGGCTGTGCACGAGCACAGCCAGCTGTCGTCAAAAAAGGGTCTCTAGATCTGTGGCACACGATGAACGTTTCGATCGTCCGCCATCTTGCTGGTAGTTAAGTCGAGCGATGGCAACGGCTGCCCTTTTTTCAGCATTGGGCAATCTATCCAGCTGTTCTCGCGTTCTTCCATCTTTCGGCAGATGCCAGTGCTGTTAAAAATAATCGTGACCATTTTTTTACGGGAAAGGACGTGCTCAAAAGTAAAGGATTCTCATGGAGCCATGTCATCCGCAACTATTTTTATAGAAATCAAATCTATTTTTCGTGACTGGCAACAGTCAAAACGCCAGAGTTTGGCGTTCCCGGAGCGGACACACTGCGCGTTAAAGGGTTAGTGTATGTTATGTAAATTATATTAAAACATATTTCTTTTTTTTTTTCAGGCTGATTTTATAGATATGGATCCACAGTTAATGGAGACTGAGGTTGTTGCAGCAGCAGCAGAGTCTGATGCACAAATTGTGCATGAAAATTTGGAAAATTCAAATGAAATTTCAAAAGAACACGCCAACATTCAATTGAGCACGCCTATCAACGGAAGAAAAAAGTTGCTTTCAAAGGAACAGAGGTGCGAGATGTTCAAAAGAAGAGAAAATAGGCTCGGAAGGGCTCCTCCAAAAGCGGCTGATGCTGTTACTCAGCAAATGAAATTAAAAGACACAATAATGAAGGAAGAGCACGAAGCAGTTATGCAGCATATGAAGGAGCTGCATGTTCTGGAATTAAAAATTCACGAACAAAAGTTAGAATTTTGGCAGTCATTAAACGAAAAAGTTGAAACTGGCAATACCATTACTATAAGTGAAAATGAAATTAAAATTCAGTAGTAAATTAGTTATTTGTGTTTTTTTTATTCACAAATTTTAACATGCATTATTTTTCTTTTTGAAGGCAGGATGCCACTTTTTTGAAGACCAGCAGATTTCTGCTTTTTACTTTCCGAACATGTACCATGTAAGGAAAGTATTGTAATCATGAAAAAATTCGACTTCGAGATTTCGGTGTTTTTACACGTTTTGAGGGCTTCTGAATCCATTTATGCTATTTTTACGAGATGTATGTGTGTGTGTGTGTGTGTGTGTGTGTGTGTGTGTGTGTGTGTGTGTGTGTGTGTGTGTGTGTGTGTGTGTGTGTGTGTGTGTGTGTGAACACGATAGCTCCTGAACGGAGCATTCGATTGAGCTCAAATTGGATATATATGTCATAAACCACCGTCGCAAGACCGGTATTGATTTTGGTGTGTATAGGACTTATAGTTCTTCTACAGGGCTACGACAAAGATTTCTTTTACATTATGGCCTATGGGGGGAATTTCTTGAAAGTGCGCTAGCGTTTAAACGATACATTCGATTGAGCTCAAATTCGGTATACATGTTATAAACCACCATCCTAAGACCGGTATTGATTTTGGTGTGTATAGGACTTATAGTTCTTCTAAAGGGCTACGACAAAACTTTCTTTTATGTTATGGCATAATGGCATATGGGGAGAAATTCTTGAAAGTGCGCAAGCGTTTAAACGGTGCATTCGATTGAGTTTCAATTTGGTATATATGTTTGAATTATTCATCGATTAAAATTTATTTAAGTGCTTGGTAATGATCTTAATCGTAAGTGTTCGGAAAGTCGAGTGGAGTCACTCCAGATTTTTTACTATTAATATATATATTTATCATTCTGCATAATTTTTCTGAAAATTCTACCATATTTCTCTTCCCCTCCCCTCTCCAGTTAGTTAAGTATGAATTTTCAGCACCTCGATTTCAATCTTTTCATCCCCCTTGAATTTTTTTTTAGGCATTCACTTATTTAAATCTCCAATGCTATAAGAATCAAAAATAGCTTCTATTTCAGAGTCGAATTTTTCCCCAAAGAAACCAGAGGGGAAAAAATTCACGAAAAAAGAGTTTTACATATGAACGAAAATGGTGAAGGATAATTAAAGTAAAAGTTAAAGCAAAGAATAAAAATGAAAAAAATATATATAATTTTGTAAATGAATATATATATATATATATATATTCATGAAAGTAAACTAAAGATGAACTTACTGTGGTTTTTACTTCCACCCCTTATGTATTACATTTTCTAAAATTGCTTTTCAGGTATGTAATATATTTATTAGATTTTTTTTATGTTATACTTAATACTATTTCCTTTGTTTATTGCATGGGATTACTATTTTTTTTTTTATTATTCACACAAGATTCCATCTTCTTTGCTATTTTATGAATGGCATCACTGTGAAAGGGAACAAAATATAAAGTGGTGGACTGTTTCAAAAAAAATTTTTGAATGCCCAAGAAAACCATACCAGTAAAATGACACCAAATTTTAACTAATTCAGTTTTTTTCTCATCAAACTGCAATATTTTAAAGCTCTTATGAACATAAAGTTATTAATGCGAGAGATTCGCACACCCTACAATTCAGTTTCATTCTGCGCATAATTTTCAGTTTTCATAAAGTGGTTGTGTACAGAAAATTCTTGCAATTTTATTTTTACCTCTAATCTTATTCCTGATATTTTTTTTTTAATAATAAAATCAGTGGTAAGTTTAATCATAAACACCAATTTTAGATTATTTTATATTTTATAAGAAAATGGTTAATTTTCATTATAAGTGCTTGACTTTTTAAAAAATTTTAATAACTCATATATTTACGTTCTCTTTCGGAGATTTTTATAATTTTATTGTTATTATTATTATTAACTGAAGCTTCCAGGGGTACACGTACACTTCACAACAATTCTTTTCGAAATTGAGATACGGTGCCATCTTGTTGCTTTCAATAAGTACTATCACCACACGAATTATTATTGAAGTAGAATCATTTTAAAGACCTAGAAACGAGCGATAAAGTTTCGGTATACCACTTTACTGCGCGACTTCAAAATCGTTTTTTCTCAAAAGAAAATTTTTGTTGTAAAGTGGTTCTACCTATAAAAATTTCAATTGCATTTTTCTCATTTTATTGTAATTTAAAATATTAATATTACATAAATTAACAATTCGATTGATATTTTTACAGCAAAACATGTTGGCCAGAAATACTAGAGTTTTTGAGATAACGAATTGAAATTAAAGGGAATCAGTTTGTAAATGGAAATATAGATTACGGCCAATTATCTACGCTAGGGATCTAGGCCGGGGGTGGGGTTGCCATCCGTGGGGGACTTTTTAAGGGGTCCTAACCCGTATTTATGCAAAGTTTCGGAAAAAACCACTGAAAACTCCGGACGGTTAGGTCGGCGGACGCGACCTAGTTTCGAACGAGGCACCTTCCGTCTAACATTCAAAGCGCTAGCGCTATGCCACTGGTGGGGCGGGATTCAATTTGTAAGGGAGAACACATTTATCCGAGATATCAAGAATTTCGATGTTCAAGATATCGAAGTTAAACTGTGATTAAATTTACATATATCTCTTAATTTTATAAAAAATAATTTCAATTTGTGTAAAAGCGTGCAAATTTAGTCATGCTTAATTTATAAAATAAATTTTCAGTGAATTTACAGCAATATTCTTGCACAAAAAATTTTTGCGTCTGGTATTTTTTCTGCGGGGGAAAAAAATGCGTAGAACTTTCTTCTTAACTTTTTTCAAGGAATTTCACTCATATGAAATATTTTAAGCGTTAACCTGGAGAACTCTTAAAAGTAGCTTTCGATATTTCATAGAAATGTGCAAGGCCATAACCAGGGGGGAGGATCATGTGGGTTTGACCCCCCCCCTCCCTCCAAAATTTCAGTAAATACATTATCAGTTTATTTGCGTTGATTCTAGAGATCAGTTAATTTAATTTTAGCACTACAGATCCCTTCCACCCACCGAAATTTTTTGCTTGCTGAGGCCCTGGGGAAATATTTGTGTAATGTAATAGGATTTTGAGATACGTTAATTAGGGTCAGTTTAAATAATAATTTACCAGGAAAAATTGTGCAGTAATTTTTTTAAATATTCGGGGCCTGGGTGTCCGATTATGCATGTCGATCGAATTCCTGGAAATATTTCACAATACAAAACATTAAATATTCCTCCATCTCCTCTAAACTTATCTGGTTCTGGATATTTTAGTTTGGAAAATGATTTATTGTGAACAAATCACTTTCTAAAGTAAAATAGTTGCAAATTTCCATACCATATTTAATGACAAAAATGTCATCCAAGAGGGAGGTCTAAGCCCCCTCTTGGATACGCCACTCAGCATATGTACATGCATATTTGTGCCCCCCCCGCCGGGGAGTGGTGACCCCCCCGTCGGGGAAAGTCTAGCGCCACCACTGCCATTCTAGCAGATGAGACTACTTTTCGCTCGCACCTAACCTGGCAGTATTGCCAAAGGTAGAATGAAGTGTGAATCCGCGAAAAGATATAGTTTGCACATTTTTGCGGATTTTAAGACGTTAGTTTTTAATTTTTTGTCTAAAATCCTTCAAATGATACTCAGTTTAACAAGTTACTGTTTGTATGAGCACTGTATAGAAACATTTGCAATTTTAAGGAGTTCACAATGAACCGCTCATACATCGTCATTGAACGATTTCCACCAATTAGAACTTTCACACTCTTGGCGAAAAATTCAGTCTTGACCACAGGCTTTGTTGACAGTGACCTGGCAACCCCCGATTCCGCCAAAGCTCTCCCACCCCGCTATATTCCACAGTCTTATCTTTTGTTGTATGGTACCGCTAAAGGCCTCTGGAGACACCCAGAGACCGTCGCGGGTCGCTTGGCCAATTATCACTTGTAAGCAAAAAATTTTTCGCACTCAGAAGAAAGCAGGAGATACTCCGGACAATAGGTAATTGGGGACCGTGGATAATATTGCGG
Source organism: Cheiracanthium punctorium (assembly GCA_038373885.1). NCBI lineage: Eukaryota > Metazoa > Arthropoda > Arachnida > Araneae > Cheiracanthiidae > Cheiracanthium > Cheiracanthium punctorium. Next base: position 215,172 of record JAWZYV010011981.1, on the reverse strand, counting down.
TTTTTACACTAGTGGTCCCCCCCCACATCTATTGTTCGGTAGAGGACACCCCATGTGTCGCCGCTTCCTAACCGTGTAAAATTTCCCCGTTCAAATACATTGTAGCCGCGACCGTCTCTGGATCATTGAAAAGGCCTTAATAGTGCATTTTTTAGACCACTGTCCAACTGCGTCGGACGAATGGAGGATATCGCCTCCTTGGGTTCGAGGCTATAAAAGTCACGTGACGGTGGAAAACAAACAACCATTTCTCCATAGGCTTATGTGCTGGACTCCTGGTAATAAGCGCAAAATCAAAAAAATAATAATTATACCTCTGTATTGTGCTGCCTACGAATGTTTCAATAACTCTCTGGAACCTGTACATGACTGCAAAAAGATATCTCTCCAAAGATTCCCATTAAAAAGTGCTAACATATTAAAACTTATACTGAGACGAGGCTATTTCAGCCACGTGTGGATGGAAAATATACACTTCAGCCAATCAGATTACAGGGCCACTCATCAACACAGCCGAAAGGTCACGTGTTGGTGGAAAAATGACGTCATATCGATATCGTCCATTGCCCGCTGGTAGGGGAGAAAGAAGGTCGGAGGCGGAGGAAGCGACGAGCTGCTCCCTGCCAAATAATAGATTAACAGCCAGCTGTGGTACACCAAGCAACTCAAAGAGCGAGTTCGCGGAGTGATACACGCGGTTCAACTTATCAAAGCTGTAAATCGGCCGCTGTACCTTTCCCAATGCTATCAGAGGGTTAGGTGCGAGCGAAGTATAGCTAAGCAGTTGAAAATTTTCATCCAATGCCACTTTCGGTAACAGAATGGATAGGGAGTATGAACAAAGAAAGGTAATACAGCCCTCACTCGCTTTTCTCTGCACAAGTTGTCATCGATTGTTGTGGGTGATTATAGCAACGCGACACTAGGGCGATCTGCCAGGGGTGGGGGGTGCCTTGGTAGGGGACTTTCTAAGGGGTTCTAACGTATATTCACGTTACATCTGGAGAAAACCTACCAAAACGCCAGACCGTTAGATCGACAGCCGCGCGATGGGACCCGCGAACACGGGACCTTCACACTTCGGCCAGATACCATTTTCCGTGGCATAACCACCATTCTTGGAAAACTTGTGCGTGCTTGAAAGCAAGAGGAAATAATGAAAGAAAGTCGGGAAGAGGATTAGATGTACATACATTTTGAATTTAAGAATATTATATCCTGCAAAATCATGTAAACGTTATGCGATAATGAATATGTCTTTTAAAAATTAATTTTTAAAAAACTTTTTAAAAATTAAAATTTTTACAGATTTTTTAAAAATTAATTTTTATATCGATTATTCTATTTCGAAACGATATAGTCCTTATATTGAGATTCTTTTAAAAATAAAATATTTCAAAGTATTTAAAATGAAAGTTTTAATTGCTGAATAGAAATTAAATTGATCGCAAACGATTTGTTTAAATTTTAATGAAATTTAAAATCGTAATCAATTTATTTTATTTCTACTAAGAAATCATTCTTATTTCCTAGTTTTATGTGAGATCTAAATAGTAATAACTATATCAGTGACAGTACAACACATGAATTAATATCAAATATTCAGTAGATCAGAGAAATGAGCCCTTGATTAACCAATAAGGAAAAGTAATCTGATATTTGCGAATTATTATGCATATAAAATAATGTAACCAAGCCACCATGGATTCCCACGCATTTTTTCGGGGGGGGGGGCTGTCTTTTTAAAGGTGAGACTTTAAAAATTTCAAATACTTTAAAACTCTCCCTTCCTTTCCAAAGAAAAGGGAGCTATTAGTTGCCTTTTTTAATCAAATTACAGCAAAATTTCACAGTGTAATATATTCTCATTCTCATGAGTAATAGATGATGTATTTACTTAAACAGGCAGCCTCTAAAAAATTACCATTTCTCACCAAAAAGACACCCCACCTTCCCCCCACACACACACACACAAAAAAAAGGAAACAACGACCCCACATACTTACCATGCACGCACGCTCTTCGCAATTACTCTGACCTTCTGATTCCTAATCATTTATGGCTTATTATTACTTGTTTTCTTATATAAATGCAACAGTTTGGTCTGACTAATAGTAATTAACCTTGTTAGCTCTTAGATTTTAAATAATAATAATTATTAGAATAATGAATGATTTATATGCATAAATTTAGATTAATATTTTTATTTTTGAAAATATTGAATTTAAACATTACTCCTCTTATTTTAAAGATGTAAATAGATATTTTTTTCAGAATTAAATTATGCTATTAACAAGTAAATTAAAATTAACTTCCCTAAAAAAACCCTCTTTAAATCAAATGTTAGTAGAGCACGCAAGGTTTTTGACAAATTTTCATTTCTAAATGCTAAAAAAAAAAAAAAACTTTTTAAAGTAAACTGTTTAAAAATTATTTAAAACGCATTTCTAAAAATGTAAAATATCTTTAAATAACTGTGACTAAAATTAATTAATTAATAAATAAAATATCTTTGCTAGAATAGTTTTAATAATAATACTTTTACTATTATTGATATTGAATAGCGTATTGCCACTTACCAACTTGGCAACAAAGGCTTAGAGATTAAAAGTATCTCTAAGCCTTTTTATGCGAAAGGCTGAAGTATTTTTGTAAGAGAGCTGTATAAAAAGTAAAATTTTGTATTTAACTACATTTGATTTACTGAAAGTTTTATTCGATAGTATAAAGTAACTTTGTAATTTATTCTATGTCTATGATCAATATTGAAAGAAGAAAACCCTAGGTCAGTGTTATTAGGATACGTCTACAATAGTGATTGGAAGTGATAATAATTTTAACCCAATATTAAAAATATTAAACATTTTACTTCCAGTGTAAGTTATCATGAAAGTTGTTTTGGTTTCATGGTTAAGGCCGATCTACACGAGGACAGTCTGCTTCATTAGGGGATGTCTTGAGCAGGGGACTTCCTAAGGGATTCTAACGCGCATTCGGATTACATCTGGAGAAAACAGTCGCTCGGTAGCCCAGAACTCTAAACCTACACACTTCAGCAGTTTACCGAATTGTCATTAATTTAGGAAAAAGGAATTATGACTCAAAAAGTTATTTAAAAAATCTTTTTTTCTAAAGCTTTATAAGATAAACTTATATTTTCTTTTTATAAAACATGAAAATTTTAAGATAAACTTTAAAAAGAAGTTCCTGAAATACGCAAGAATGACGATATAAAAAAATTTAAAAGATGAATTATCAAATATTGATCTTCATACCTGAATAAGAGACAATTAAAAAAGGGATACTATAATCTATTTTAACAATTAATATAACTTGATGTAAAGTTGTGAGAGTTACTTAACTATGAAAAGGGAAAACATTATTCACTTTTATTCGCCAAATAAAACCTTTTTTGCATTAAATTTTTGCATTGCATTAAAAACTTAAAATAAACAATAAAATTTTTAAAGAAGCCCCCATTATCCAAAAGCTTTAAGCAGTACAACAGATTTGAAATTAAAAATGCTGTTTAAACCAAGGGCTTAAAAAAATAATTTTGTTTAAATTAAACAACCCTGACAGTGGACAATATTTTTACAACATTTTGTCTGGACGAAGAATGGAATTTCCTTCTGCATTTTTAGGTGGAAAGTTAAAACGACCCAACGAACAAATTTTTAAAATGAAAAGATTTTGAGACAAAGCTAGGGGGCACAAGGGGACAATTGCCCCCCTGTGTTCCCCCGATACTACGCCTATGGTTCATAAGTATTACATGCTTAAGAAGACCTAATAACATTAGCCTTAAAAGATTGTTTAAAAGAGTTCGAGACGAAGTTGGGGGGGGCGGTCTCCCTACACCCCCTCAAAACTACTGCTGTGATTCATATGTATTATACGCATAGGAAAACCTAATAATAATAGTAAGGAAGAGTTATCATTGCTTCCAGACCTACTGAAATTTTGGAAGGGCACAGAAAAAGTTTGCGTGGGGGGAGGGGGAATATTGGATTTAAGAGCAGAAAAGGGAAGTTCTTAAAACCTTCAAGCAAATTTTTACTTAAAAGAATTTTTAGACGAATTTTGAGGGGGGGGGCACAATGGAGGGTACGTGACCCCTTGTGCCCCCTTCCCGACGCTTTCCCTATGGTTCATATTATTACGTGCTTAGGAAACCCTAATAACAATGGCTTTCTCACTCCCAGATCTACTGAAGGGTGATTCCATAAACTAGGGACACCAATGGGAAAAAAAAAAAAAATTCTTATTAAAAAAAATAATAATAATACTTTAGCGCCCTATGACGTAAAAATATGTGAATTTCTATAAAATGATGCTAAAAAAGTTAACACCTTTTTAAAAGTTTTATACACAATGTTTGGCAACATCACTGTTTTTACATGAGTTCTTGTCTTAAACAGGAAGTTCATCTTGTTTTATAAAAGAAATCAACAAATACGAATGAAATCTTTATTTTTTATTGAAATTTAGTTTATATATTGTTACGAATTTTCGGGGCAACCCGCTGCTCTGGGGCTTAAAATGGTTTAAAATTCGTATTCTACGCTTCAAATAGATAAATTTTGCTTTTTGTTGCATCAAAATCGGCCAATTAAAACCGGAGATACGGAGGTTTCGCTTTCCCATATGTTTTTCTATGGGCTTCTAGAAATCTCGAGAAATATTAGTCCTAGAGCTTAGATATCTTCATTTTTGAGGACTTATTTTTGGCGCCAAATTTGGCGATATTTCGCCAAAAATCGCCAAGCTTGGCGACTTTTTGGTCATTTGGCGCGATTTACCCAATGGGGCCTGGAAGTTGTTTTTCCTGCATTAAAAACGCATAATAACCTAACATTTCTCTTCTATGACGTAATCAAAATTCACGCTTTATGTAGAACCCTCGAGAAATTGACTTTTCTGGAAACCTCTTGTACCTCCTGCGTCGGCTATTTATAGAAGCGCGCATCGCCCCGAAGTCAGTTGCGAGTTGAACATTCAATGTGTGAAGAGCTTTGAGTACGCTTGTTTTGTGTGAACTGATAGTGCTATAGAAGCTGTGTTTTAGCTTGCTTTGTGAAGCTGTTTTTAAAGTGCTGTGTGTAAATTCTTCATTGCTGTGTCTTAAGGGATTGTGTACTATATCCCTTGAATATTTCCACGGAATTTTTGCCTGTAAAAGTGACTTATTTTGTGTGAGAAATACAGCATTTGTGAGAGCTTCTGATCTAAACGAACTGTTAAAAGCATGTTACTGCTAGATTGTGCTTGTGTATTGTGTACAGCTGATTGTTCTACGAAGTTCTAGAAGCAATAAAGTTCGTGTTCCATCCTGACAAGTGACTTTTTACTTGAACTTTTTACACCAACAGGACTTTAGAACGACGAACCCCAGGAGTAGCAGAGTAATTCCGCAACATTTGGTGTCAGGGTTCTAAAGAAAGAATTTAATTTTCCAGTTTATGGTTTTGACTAGACAAAAAATGGAAGAACAACTTCAAAAGCTCATGAATATGATGCAAGAAATGAAAGCCGGACAAGATGAGATAAAAGCTGTACAAGGCGAAATGAAATCCGGATTGGACGAGTTAAAGACAGCGCACAATGAAGTGAAAACCGGACTGGAGGAGTTAAGAGCCGCACACGACGATGTGAAGACCGGACTGGAAGAATTAAGAGCCGCACACGACGTGATGAAATCCGGACTGGAGCGGAAAATAGAAGCCGGACTGGAAGAAATGAAATCCGGACTGGAGGAAAAAATACAGACAAATCAAGAAAATATGGAGAAGAGAATGTCGATACTAGAAGAAAGCCAAGCAAGAAACTTGATAGAATTACGTGAAGAATTTAATAATAAAATCGAGGACAAACTGGATTGGAAAGAAAATATAGTTTCGAAAATACGGGAAGAATGTGAAGCTAAAATGGAAGAAAAATTGGACTCTCTCGTCAAGCTGAGAAAGTTACCGGAAAACATCAGACTGTCGTCACGCCACCCAGCAGTGAAACTAACGCCTTATGACGGAAAGACTCCCTGGGAGGCTTACAAGACCCAATTTTCAATCGTCGCCAGAGCCAATGGTTGGAGCTAGTCCGAGAAAGCTAATCAACTGGCCGCTTCCCTTAGCGGAGATGCAATTAATGTATTGCAAACTATCGGAGCGACGAAGATAGGAGATTTTGACGCCCTTGCCAGTGCCTTGGAGATGAAATTCGGAGAGAAGTGCCAGAAAGAATATAGTAGAATCCAACTTAAGTCAAGGATGCAGAGATCTGGCGAGACCCTTCAAGAGCTGGCTTCGGACATAGATAGGCTGTGTCATCTAGCTTACATGGACCACCTAGATAATGCCCGAGAAGAAATGGCGGTGCGTCATTTTATTGAAGCCATCCGTGATCCAGAAACCCAAAAGTCACTTATGTTGGAGGATTATCAGGATTTGAAATCTGCTCTCGTCTTCGCAATGAAGCTAGAAGCGGCTCAGCGGGCCGTCAGGAAAGATCGGCATGCTGTTAGAGCTGTCACGGTCCAAGAGGCAGCTGACAAAGACACAGAGAGCGTCGAGAACAGGTTGAATAGAATTGAAGATCTCATAGAACGAAAATTAAGATCCGATAGAACGAGAGATGGCCGAAAGAAAGTAAAATGCTGGAAGTGTGGCGTCGAAGGCCGTGTACAAAAGTATTGTGGTCGAAAGTCTCATGACCAGCAAGAGAATTCTAGAAACAAGAAGGAGGGAAACTAGGAGGTGGCCATCTCGCGGGGCGGAGGTTGCCAGATAGTCAAAAGCCCCACCTAAAAGTCTTGCAGATTTCATCAGTGAATGGCGGCAGTAATGGACTCTTCGTACTGGGATACGTTAATGGTTCTCCATGCTACATGGTGATTGATACTGGCGCGAACGTAACCATTATAAGGACGGATCTGGCCAAGAAATTAAATTTGAAGATTTTCTGAACTCCGCCCTCGCTGACCCTCCAGACTGTGACAGGTGACAAGATCGAAGTGGGCGGAAAAGCGCAAGTAGAAATCACGTTTGGAAATGCCAGATGTCGCTAATATTACAGACTCTTTTATTCTCGGACTGGACTTTTTAAAATCGCACAAATTTAACTTGGACTTTAAGAATAATGAGCTTCGTTCAGACTCAGAAGAAATAGCTGCGTTCGATATTAAAAATGAAACTATTTTACCTGTACAGCAAATAATAGCCCAGACTGATATCACTCTACCTCCCAGAACTGATTCAATAATTTCTGGAACAGTAAAAGAAAGCAATAAATTCTGTTTTGGATTAATCGAACACCCAAACAATAGTGATTCCGTCAGAGGAGTACTTGTGGGAGCAACACTTGTGGACTTGTCGAGAGCAGAAATTCCAGTTAGAGTAGTAAATGTGACGGACAAGTCGAAGGTGATAAAGAAAAATGAAGTGTTGGCGACATGCACTCCTGTTGCCTGCATTAATAAGAACATCAGCCAAACGACAGCTAAATCTTCCGAGTGCCTGACGAAGGAATTAATACAAGACGTGGAGTTAACGGCAGAACAGAGAAGCGCTGCGGAGAAAGTAATAGCTGAATTTGGAGACCTCTTCTCCCGAACTTCGGGTGACTTTGGCCGTACGAGCTTAACTCAACATAGGATAGATACAGGCAGCCACTCTCCCATCAAACAACATCCTAGGCGGCTGCCGTTTGCTAAGCAAGAAGAGGTGAGCAGACTTTTAGAGGAGATGCAGCGTGATGACGTCATCGAGCCGTCGACTAGTCCCTGGGCCTCGCCAATTGTTTTGGTCCGAAAGAAGGATGGTTCCACCCGGTTCTGTGTTGACTACAGACGTCTGAATGACATTACCAAGAAAGACAGCTACCCTCTTCCCAGGATAGACGACACTTTGGACACTATATCGGGAAACGAATGGTTTTCCACTCTGGATCTGAAAAGTGGTTACTGGCAAGTGGAAATTCATCCCGATGACCGTGAAAAGACTGCGTTCACCACGGGCCAAGGATTATGGCAGTTCAAAGTTATGCCTTTTGGACTCTGCAACGCACCTGCTACATTTGAGCGACTAATGGAGACAGTGTTGAGAGGACTTTCCTACGAAGCATGTCTCGTTTATTTGGACGATATCATCATCGTCGGAAGGACTTTCGAAGAGCATCTCGAGAACATTCGAAAGGTACTGCAGAAATTAAAAGAGGCGAACTTGAAACTAAGTCCATCGAAGTGCAATTTGTTTCGTCGGGAAGTACGTTACCTCGGGCACATAATATCCGCCCACGGAGTCCGAACCGATCCCGAAAAGACGTCCGCAGTCCAGAACTGGAGTCGTCCCGAGAATATTCATGACTTAAGAAGTTTTCTCGGTCTGTGTACTTACTATCGAAAATTCGTGAAGGGCTTTTCTCAAATTGCAAGACCTCTTCACAAATTGACCGAGACTGGACAGAAATTTCTATGGACTGAGGAATGTGAGGACGCATTCAACGAACTGAAGACGGCTTTAACATCTTCGCCGATCCTGTCGTATCCTCACCCTGACAAGCCATTTATCCTGGACACAGACGCAAGTAAGGAGAGTGTTGGAGCAGTTTTGTCCCAGGAGATAGATGGCCAATAACACGTCATTGCTTACTGGAGCAAATGCCTTTCAAAGGCAGAACGCAACTATTGTGTTACGAGAAAGGAACTTCTTGCTATCATTAAAGCCGTGGAGCACTTCCATCATTACCTGTACGGCCGAAAGTTCCTGCTCCGAACGGACCATGCCTCTTTAACCTGGCTTCTAAATTTCAAGAATCCAGAGGGCCAAATAGCCAGGTGGATACAGCGATTACAAGAATATGACATCGAGATACGTCATCGGAAAGGGGCATCTCATGGAAATGCAGATGCTTTGTCAAGAAGGCCCTGTATAGACAGCTGTCGCTATTGCTCCAGGGCAGAGAAAACTTACCATCTGAAACATCCCGTTGTCCGCCAAGTTACATCATCGACACCATCCCAAGATCCCTGGAGTGACGAAAATGTTCGGGCGGACCAATTAGCAGACAGCGACATCAAACCTATTGTGGAATTTATGGAAAAATCCAGCGCTAAGCCCAGTTGGCAAGAAATATCATCTTACAGTCCGGCAACAAAACAGTTCTGGGCTTTATGGGATTCGCTTCGCCTGAGGAATGGAGTCCTGTATCGTAAATGGGAGTCGGACGACGGCAAGATGCTCCGATGGCAGTTAGTACTCCCTCGTTCGAGGATTCCGAAGGTTCTAGAAGAACTTCATAATGGCTACACTGGAGGCCATTTTGGCGTAATGAAGATCCTGCAGAAAGTTCGCGAGCGCTTCTACTGGGTTAGGGCTCGAGGCGACGTCGAAAAGTGGTGTCAAGCTTGTGACGCCTGTGCCGCCCGTAAAGGCCCGAAGAAACGAAGCCGTGGAAGACTACATCGTTATAATGTAGGAGCGCCTTTTGAGAGGATTGCCCTCGACATCCTGGGACCTCTTCCGCGAACTTCGGATGGCAACAAATACATCCTAGTTGTCATTGACTACTTCTCTAAATGGCCCGAAGCGTTTCCTATTCCCGATCAAGAAGCTACGACCGTAGCAGAGGTATTGGTGCAAGAATGGATTTCCAGATATGGAACCCCTCTGCAACTTCACTCCGACCAAGGAACGAACTTTACCTCTGCAGTCTTTAAAGGACTTTGTCAACTTCTCGGAATAGACAAAACACAGACTACGCCTTTACACCCACAATCCGACGGCATGGTGGAGAGGTTCAATCGCACAATTTTAAACAACCTCTCGCTTCTGGTATCTAGGAATCAAGAGGATTGGGACAAGAAACTCCCCCTCTTCCTGCTGGTCTATAGGAGCGCCGTTCATGAGACTACCGGCTTCACACCTTCCCAGATGCTGTTCGGCAGAGATCTTCGTCTTCCCGCCGATCTAGTGTTCGGCCGCCCTCCAGATGCGCATTCACCGCCAGAGGAGTACGTGGAAAATCTCCAGGCACGGTTTGAAGACGTGCATCATTTTGCTCGGGAGCGGATCAACCTGAACACGGAAAAGATGAAGACTCGCTACGACACGAAGGCTACGGGACACGAGTTCAACGCAGGTGACAAAGTTTGGCTATGGAATCCTACTCGACGGAAAGGCCTGTCTCCCAAGCTGCAATCGCCGTGGGACGGTCCCTACACAGTCCTAAACCGGCTGAATGACGTCATCGTACGGATTCGTAAGTCACCTAACTCGAAGCCAAGAGTTGTACATTACGATCGGCTAGTCATCTACCGCGGTTGTAATTAGTTATTTGAATATCAGACCATGGTCACTATGGCGTAATTCCTCCTTCCTTTCAGCTCTCATTTCTTTCCTGTCTTTCTCTTCTCTTCCTCTTTCTGCAACTCTCTTTTACACACTACTTACGCCATGTTTAGTGTACATATTTGTAATATATTGTTTTTTTTTATTAATGTGTATTTGATTAGTACATTTATTACTTATTAGTATAATTGTTTATTATGTCTATTATTTATTTATTAGAGTGCATTTGCTTACTGTGTTTATTGATTATGTGCTTAAATTATGTTGCTAAGATTTGGTCAAAGGTTGGACACTGTATATTTGTGTGACCTCCTAACCGGGGATTGTACTGCCCGGGACGTGCAGTCCTTGGGAAGGGGGCAATGTTACGAATTTTCGGGGCAACCCGCTGCTCTGGGGCTTAAAATGGTTTAAAATTCGTATTCTACGCTTCAAATAGATAAATTTTGCTTTTTGTTGCATCAAAATCGGCCAATTAAAACCGGAGATACGGAGGTTTCGCTTTCCCATATGTTTTTCTATGGGCTTCTAGAAATCTCGAGAAATATTAGTCCTAGAGCTTAGATCTCTTCATTTTTGAGGACTTATTTTTGGCGCCAAATTTGGCGATATTTCGCCAAAAATCGCCAAGCTTGGCGACTTTTTGGTCATTTGGCGCGATTTTCCCAATGGGGCCTGGAAGTTGTTTTTCCTGCATTAAAAACGCATAATAACCTAACATTTCTCTTCTATGACGTAATCAAAATTCGCGCTTTATGTAGAACCCTCGAGAAATTGACTTTTCTGGAAACCTCTCGTACCTCCTGCGTCGGCTATTTATAGAAGCGGGCATCGCCCCAGAGTCAGTCAGTTGCGAGTTGAACATTCAATGTGTGAAGAGCTCTGAGTACGCTTGCTTTGTGTGAACTGATAGTGCTATAGAAGCTGTGTTTTAGCTTGCTTTGTGAAGCTGTTTTTAAAGTGCTGTGTGTAAATTCTTCATTGCTGTGTCTTAAGGGATTGTGTACTATATCCCTTGAATATTTCCACGGAATTTTTGCCTGTAAAAGTGACTTATTTTGTGTGAGAAATACAGCATTTGTGAGAGCTTCTGATCTAAGCGAACTGTTAAAAGCACGTTACTGCTAGATTGTGCTTGTGTATTGTGTACAGCTGATTGTTCTACGAAGTTCTAGAAGCAATAAAGTTCGTGTTCCATCCTGACAAGTGACTTTTTACTTGAACTTTTTACACCAACAGGACTTTAGAACGACGAACCCCAGGAGTAGCAGAGTAATTCCGCAACAATATGAAAAGATTTGACCAATGCAGAAACCTTTAACAGCAATATTTATCTTAAAAACAATTTTTCTAAATTAGGCCTAATATTAATGTAACATCAGTCACAAAATTCTATAAAAGTTTTTCTTGCTTAAATAAAAATAGTCCCAAAAATATAAAAAGTCATTTTCTCTTCCTTTATGAAGATATCTTTAATATTAGTCTTTTGAATATTTAATATTGATTCAATTTATGAATTTTGAAACTTATAAAAATATGTAGCATCAGTCACATTTCTGTTTTTTAATTAGATACCTACATAAAAATTTTGGGAAAATGGCATTGACTACTGCAAAAAGACAGAAAAGGAGGAGAGATAAATTAAAGAATGAAGGGAAATATTAAGATTATAAAAGAAAAACAAAGCAGAAGCAATAAAGAGCCAAAATAAAAAGAAAATGACCTAGCTAAATTACCTCAATCAATTCAAAATACTCTTTTTCAAACATTTTCTCTAATTTCAAGATAAATTAATCTTTTTACCTTCTTCTGAATAGATTTAGGTAATTTATCTGGGCCATTTCTTCTTTTATTTTGTCTCTTTATTGCTTCTGCTTTGTTTTTATGATCTTCATATTTTCTTTCATTCTTCAATTTATCTCATCACCTTTTCTGCCTTTAAGCAGCAGTCAATGCTATTTTCCCAATATTTTTAAGTAGCTTTCTAATTGAAAAACAGAAATGCGGCTAATTTTATACATATTTTATAATACGCATTTACACATTTTTTATAAGTTTGAAATTCACAAACGGGACTAATATTAAATATTTAAGAGACTAATATTAAAGATATTTACATAAAGGAAGAGAATAACGGCTTTTTATGTTATTAGGAGTGATGTTACATTAATGTTAGGGCTAATTTATAAAAATTGTTCTCAGGGCAAATATTGCACATAAAGGTTTCTTCACTTGTCTAATCTTCTCATAAATAAACGAAATTTCAATAAAAAAATAAGATTTTATACATACCCATTGATTTCTTTTAGAAAACAAGATGTACTTTCTACACCTCTTATTTGATTAAACTAGATTAATACAATTTTTAAGTAAATTTGGTAGTTTTGTTTTTAAGAAGAAATAATGCATAATTATAGCATGTTTATTTCAATGTAACATCAGTCACAGGAATGAAATATTTCCTACATTAATTTTTTTTTAATTTTTTAAATGAAAAAAAAAATGTTTTCATAAAGATTGAAATCTAAACTAGAAAAAATTATTTTACTTCTCACACAATTAATTCGAAGAGGATTTGAATTTATATAAAATTCATTTTCTCAATGTCTTTCTGTGTAACATAAGTTACGTTTCTTGATTTCCCTTAGTTAAAAAGAAAAAAAAAAGACTTCTTATATTGAAAATTGATGACAGTATGGTACTTATTTATGATACTCTTGATCAATTTAAATAAATAAATATATATATTTCAAGCCACTGGTGAATTTAAAAGTTTATAAATGTAGTCAAATTGTAACGTCAGTCACCATGGAATGACCTTGAACATGAAAGTTTACCCCTTTACCTCAAAACAAAAGAAATTTGCCATAAGATCCAATTAAATATATTCCTTGTATACAAAGGGCATTCCATAAAAACTGAGAGTTATTTTTTTACGTAGTGGCAACACAATGAAACTAAAAAATAGAAGTGCAGACGATTTTTTTCAAACTGTTAACTGTACGTTTACACAAAATTCTAAGCGAAGCAGACGATTTTATTTTCCTAGTTCCGTGATTGTTTAAAGAACTGTTTTATTTGCCCTACAGAAATGGAGATGGGTGATTCAGAGTTAAAAAACGAAATGCGTTGTGCCATAAAATTTTGCTATCGTTTGGGCAAAACAGCTCCAGAAACAGTTAAGTTAATGAAAGAAACTTACAAAGACAAATGTTTCGGTGAGTCTACGATTTTTCACATCATGCGATTTCTGGCTGTTTCCGACGTTGAAGGAGAAGCTTCGTGGCAGAAAATTTAACACAGATTCTCTACTTGTTTTGAAAAGTGGGTTGAACGATGGGACCGTTGCATATCATCTGACGGAAGGTATTTTGAAAAAGAATGACGTATTTTTTGCTGTAAATATATTTCTTGATCTTTATGATTTTACTCCCCGTTTTATGGGATGTCCTTTGTATATTATAACACAAAGAATGTTTGTGTCCAATTTTTAGTAAAAATTAATTTTTAAAGCGTTTTTACCATTCGCGTTTTTTCCCCCACATCTGGCAAAATATAGATGATCAACCAACCTCAAAAAACTATGAAAAAATCTAACCCTAACTATTAAAAACTCCATCCCTATTAACTAAAATGATAAAATAACCTCCCTAACAACATTGAAATCGACTCACAAAACAATAAATTAAGAAATATCATATCCCTTCTCCAGTTCTACATCCAATGCCGACATTCTCAAAAGCAATTTATCCCCAGTTTTCTTCCTATAAGCTCTTATCTCATCTCACTAATAATGAATGACCACCGGTCTCAATTATCGTTTGGAATCTCAACCACCCCCGGCATCAACTAAATGTGTTGGGATGGGACATCATCTTTCCGCAGGAAGTGAAACTCCAGGTGCCTTTTTATATCCCCTCCCCGTAATTCTCCGAACGCCTATGTTCTTTACTCGAACTATCAATGGCGAAGCATGCTTCATCCGCAACATACTAATTTCAGCAAGAGGAAAAATGGAAACGGCTCCCGAACCAGACAGATTTTGAAATGGATCTGGATCCAAATGACGGAAGAGCGAGTTCGGCGGACAGAGATGACCGACTTCGGAACCGAATGACCGAAAACAATGGATCCGGAATCCGGACGCAAATGACTGATTTCGGAGCCAAAGGAACGAAAGGAATGGATTCGGACCCAAATGACTGATTTTGGAGCCAGATGAACAAACGAACGGGTCCGGATCAAAATGACCGAAAGGAGCGGATCCGGTTTAGGACCGGGTCCATTTTTAGAGATAGATTCGCTCCGCACCCGTTCACATTCGGATCCGTTCCGTTCGGAACGACACATCACTAATGGAAATGCTCTATTTTGGAAATGCTGAAAAGAACGTTCAGTGTAGAATATCGACTCCATTGGTTTGAGGCTATAAAAGTCACGTGACGGTAGAAAACAAACAGCCTTTTCCTCCCCGATAGGTTTATATGCTGGACTCCAGGTAATAAGCGCAAAATTTAAAAATAATATTTATGCCTCTGTATTGTGCTATTATGCCTCTGTATTATGGTTGTTTCAATAACTCTCTGTAACCTGTACATGACTACAAAAAGATATCTTTCAGCAGATTCCCATTAAAAAATGCTGACATATTAAAACTTATTTTGAGCCGAAGCTCTTTCAGTCACGTGTCAATGGAAATATACACTTCAGCCAATCAGATTACAGGCTTACTGATCAACACAGCTGAAAAGTCACGTGTTGGTTGAAAAATGACGTCATATCAGGTGGTGTGTCCCCAAATCTGATATAAAAAATGGGGACATTTTATAAATTCGATACGCTTCTATTTACTTAATTAAAGCATTATAACATTCCTGAAATGAAGGAAACGTGATTGGGAGGAAATAATTATTATTATATACTACATCTTGTTGGAGAGAAACTGAGAAGATACTGATGGTGGAGATTGTCTCTGAAAATGGAGGATGTCGCCTCCTTGGGTTCGAGGCTATAAAAGTCACGTGACGGTGGAAAACAAACAACCATTTCTCCATAGGCTTGTGTGCTGGACTCCTGGTAATAAGCGCAAAATCAAAAAAGTAATAATTATGCCTCTGTATATATACTCTCTGGAACCTGTACATGACTGCAAAAAGATATCTCTCCAAAGATTCCCATTAAAAAGTGCTAACATATTAAAACTTATACTGAGACGAGGCTATTTCAGCCACGTGTCGATGGAAAATATACACTTCAGCCAATCAGATTACAGGACTACTCATCAACACAGCCGAAAGGTCACGTGTTGGTGGAAAAATGACGTCACACCGATAAACCTCATTGGGGATATTTAGGCGTAATTTACTAAAACAAACCTAAAAAATTTTCAAGATTTTCAGATATCACCTATCTTAAAATATTTTCTACAGCAAAAAATATTTCAGTTCTCTTGACAAAAGAGCCTATGTTTATAGAGCATTTCGACGTGACGTATCTCTGACGTCAGCTGAGTGACAGCTTCGCGCATCGTTCCTCGCATGCTATTTCTTTACCTAAATGTATTATTTAGCAATCTCAGTAATCCGTATAAACTATGTGTAATCTGAGGAGGTTCATTGGGTTTTCGGATTACGAACGCAGCCCCACTGTGAAGAATGTAAACAAACTGCAGAATAGCAAGCAACAGGCGTTTCAGTTTAGAGGTTTAGACAGCAATCCACGACTGTGCACGAAAGAATATACATTATTTATTTAGAAATATGGAAGAAATTTTGAAGCTGTCAGCAACTAATTAAACTCTAATTGCAAAATTAGATATTGTTTCTAGTTTAGGATTGTGATATTTTTTCATGATTTTTAAATCTATGGATAATTTGTCTCCAATGTAATTTGAAGCTATGACTATGACTAGATAGGTTTATCCTTAGATTGACATGAATTTAAGTGCATGCTTTCTATGGATAACACTTTCTGGTGTGGTTTCTGTTATTAAATGTGCATATAAAATGCATTAGAATAAATCAATAAAAAACATGAAAGAATTGGTTTGTTAATAATTTTTTAAAAACATATTTTGATTTAAAAAGTCAATTTATACATTGTTTACAGAACTAGTTTTGTACCAGTGGTTGGTTTATTAAAAAAATAATAATAAATAAATAAAACAGGAAGTTTCTTACGTTGAAACTGGCATGTGATGTGTTAATGTATGATTACTTATTGTTGCTTATGCTAAAAAAAAAAAAAAAAAAAAAAAAAAAACTATAGAATCTACTTTTTTAAAATCACTAAACTTGGCTACCAGCCTTTTTATTCTTTTGCAGTATTCTAAATTAGGTATGGAGTGGAACTTTAATAGAAAAAACACATTTATTCAAGATATTTAACTGACACCCTCTTTTATTTCACCTTCTTATCTCAATTATTTCTGTTGTTTCTTTGACTTCGTGAAATCAAGGTTATACTGTTGTTGTTCTCGTGTCCATGGACAGATGATTAAATGGTTAAACTGTACTTCGTTAAAATAAATCCTTATTCTTTTACCTAAAACTATTTCCACTCTGTTCTGCGTGGAGCTGATATTAGGATTAGAAATTATTCTGAAGATTTTTAGATTTTTTGGTACTTACGTATTATCCCGGTGGTCATTTTCAACAAAGTATTTTTTCATCAAATGTGCTGGAAACTGTTGCCAATCGTATTCGAAACCATTAATAATTTCATGTGATCAGCATTTATCTTGTCGAGAAATCGCTTGTCTTGTTTGAGTGCCGGGATAATACGCCAGTAGCAATTTTTCTATGAATACTGTTCTTATCTGCTGTTTAGATTCAAGATCTAAATCATTTTATGCAGCCAAATATTGTAAAATATGATGCTTTTTTTTTTCTTTCAATTTTTTTGGTAAATAACTTCTAAAGTAATTTAAATTGGCTGACTGACATCTCATTTTTCTTAATATCTATCGCTTGCATGTAGTCTGGTTCCTGTGTAAATTATGTGAAAACATATTTTCAAGTAACACTGTAATTTACGATGTTGAAAAAAAATTCTCTTACATACAATCATCATGGAAGAATATAACTGTAAAAATCTACATACTACTCCTTTTATTATGATTTTTTTTTAATCAAATCATTGAACTAATAAATCTGATATGGACACCACATGACTTCCTTGTACCTCTATTAAACCAGAAATATTTTCGGGGCACTTCATCTAAACTTATTTCATTTGAAAGAGACAAACTACTGCAATTCTAAAGTTTATCGCCAAGCTGAGTTCAATTTTAAAGATTTGTTTCACTTAATTGGGCAATATTTTGACAAAAGCCAATAAGCTTGCAATAGCGAGATTTCAGTCATTCATCACAGATTTTTAATGAAATGAAGGTATCTATAGACCCTTAATATATTTTAAGTTTTTTGGGTGACCCTGTACATAAATTACTCAGTCCACAGCAATCAAAAGTACAGTTAGATGTTACAATAGTTCTAAATACAAAATTTCAACATTCTACGGTTAAAAGTTTTAGAGTCATGCAAAATGCATAATTATTTTTGGTGTTAAATTAGCCATATTTTGGCAAAACTCAACACGGTGGATGACAAATAGAGAGATTCTGCGCATGGACCAAACAATGAACGACTACAGACATAATATATTGAAGACAGTGGCGTAGCCAGGGGTTGGAGGGGGGGGGGAATAAGGGATCACAACACACACACACACCCTGAAATTTTTGCAATACGAAATGTATATTCTTCAATCCCTCACCACACACATGTATACATATATGTGAGTTACAATAGTAACCCCTCCCATGAAAAATTTCTGGCTACTCCAGAGCCCAGTTTACCCATTTAAGGGCCGGGGGCTGTGATAACAGCGGAGGTCCCCTCCCCATTTTTGTTCTTCGAAGAGATAGAACTCTCTCTAATTTGGAGTTAGCTCTCTCGGTTTCGCAATTTGATATTGGTAGAGTTAAATAAATACGTAATGGATTAAACATATAAATGTCATTTAACTCGTTTTTAAACATGTGATCATAAATATGAATCGGTGATTTTTTTTCTCAGCTACAGCTTAACAAACATTGTGAAAATTGAATGACTTGGATTTTGTGGCTTCAAAATCTACTTCTCCTCCATAAACTTCAAAAAAATTATCAACTGATTCTTCATTTATTTGTTCGAGACCTAATTTAGTAATGAAATTGAAAATGCTGCATACTGAGTTATAAGCATCAATTTGTTTTATCATTTCTGAATTTAATCTATCGGCTATCACAAATAAAAGTTTCAACTTTAAATTTTTCAAATCCTTGAAGAGTTAGTTTTTTCGGATTTGACAGTACCATCAGTACATTTTTTTTCTTCTCAGTCTTTTCCCCTTAGAACTACCTTACAAAAAAATTCCTAGAAAATAAAATGTACCCCATGCACAAATAAGGTGATATACAAAATTTCAGCCTCTCATCATATAACGTCTTAAGGGATATCTATAAACAAAGGTGACTGGGGTCTATACTTGAATTTGAATGTAAAATATTCTTTCATAATATCTGTATGACCCTTAAAATGTGATTGTGATTTTTTTCCTTTCAAGAGCTACTGAAAATTAGTTTAAGTCAGTACTCATTATCTTCATACCTTTGACACTTTTCAGGATATAATTCTCAAATTTTGTACATCACCTCATCAGAATATGGCACACATTTTACCGATTGGGGATATTTTTGTATGCGGGTTATATACAAAAAGTGTAACTTTTTGGAAATTAATGAAAGAAATTTTTCAATGAGAAAACATGTAATTGCTCCAGGGCTAGCGGCAATTTCTAGCAAAAAAAGGTGACGGAGCCTTAATATTCTTATGTTAATACTCAGTAGCGAACTGCAAACCCCTGCAATATGGGGTTGGTAGCACATTTAATTAAAATAACGATAATTTAAAGATTTTCCCATATAATAATTATTTCACAGAACAGTGATATAAAATTAAATAGTCGGAAATTAGCAGGAAGAAATATAAACATTATACAGAAAACACCCAAATTCTGGTGGTCTCAGGACTCTCAAATCTGGTCGAGATGAAGCGAATATGATTTGTCGTGTCTGCTAAAATCAGTTTGTGCTTGAAAAGGGGAAAATTTATGAATTAATGTATACTAGTGGTGGGCTTCGGAGCAAAGTATTCATGAGCTTTGCTGGGTTTTGCCCAATATGTAAAAATTCACCCAGAAAAAAGAAATACAGGGTCAGAATTCCAGCTTTTGATTTCTGTTCTGATTCTAACTTGAAACAAAATTCAAAAATGTAATTGTAGAATTGTTTAGTACAGTTTTATGAGCTAACATTGCGAAACATGTTTTCCATCTTATAATAAAAAGGCAGAAGCTTTATGGAATTATAAATTTACATTTTGCACTCATGTTTACTGTCAATTTAAATAATTATGCAACTAAGTAAAGATTACATTAATTGGTCTACGTCTTTAATTTAGTTGATTTATTGGATTATTTTTTTAATTCATATTCATACGTATTAGATTAATTACATGTACAAATATGTTATGCGATGCATATGTTACACTTTTTTTATTAATGGGATAACTGGTCTTATTTTACAGGCATTTACGTATTTAAAAGAACACTATGATAAATAATAACAAGCAGTACATTTATTTTTTATAAAAGAAAAAAGAATCTGAATATATCGTAATAGGAATTTAAATAAACACTTCTTTAATATAAATATTAATGGAATTTGATGTTTTCTAGTGCATACAGAATATCCGATGAATTATAATTCAAAAACAAAACTTTATTCTTGCATAAATCTCACAATGTAAGAAAATTTCGCATGCACAAGTGATATTTGTAAACAAACAGTTATCCGAATAACCTGCCGAATCTTAAAACAAACATTGTGTTCATTCCCGTACATAATATTGTCTTTCCGAACGCAGTACCAGCGGAAAAAGTCGCTTGAAATATCATTAAAATATTACATGTTAGGCTTTTTAAAATATTAAACGCCACCTGGGACACAAAAGTCGAAGGTCTGATTAACAAATTCCATCCATTACAATCATCCAAAAAATTATATTTAATACTTTTTTTGAATGTTGAAAATCGGGTTTTTCCCATTGAAATACATTACGAGAACCCCAAGCTGTCACGCAAGACGGCGACCGATCGCAGAGAGGAGGGGTCCGTCGAAATGCTCTATTCAAAGCAAAGCAAGCATTTATCCTTTAAGTGACGTAATGTGAAAATACAAAACCGGAATCATTTGAATCACTTCCCATGAATCACGTCGCAATACGTACTTTACGTATCCTTTGTTTTTTTGTCTTGACTCTTGACAGTACAGTAAATATTGGAATTTGAGTATATTTTGTAAATTATAAACAACAGTGCATGTCTTTTAAGTTATTTTGCAATATTTAAATGTTGCGATTTGTATTTCAAGTTTACTTAAAACTGGTCTAATTCAGAAAGTGTTGTTGCAAAATTCTTTAAAACCCTACTGTACGGTCCGTAAAGGAAACACTTCTTACTGCAATTCAGTGACTGTTTTAGTGAATTTTAAGGTAAGTTGTGCTCTATTACAACACCATTAATACATTGGTTTTCATCAGGACTGGGTCATTCCATGTCAAATCAACACAGAAAACGGCAGTTTACATTCCGATTTTTTTAAAAATTGGCACAGTTATTGTCCACTATGGCCTGTAGCCAGATTTCCTATCTTTTTTTTTTTTCAAAGTTACAAATTTTTAAACTTTTTTAAAAAGTGGGAAAAAATGCGGTACTTTACCGCATAAAACAGCACATAACTTCTGTCCTATTTTCACTACTGAAATAAATGAAGGCTCATTTTAAAGCTCTCCGTGCAAGCGTTTACGGGATATATAACATGATGTCAAAATTCAAATAAAAAAAAAATCTTGGTCACTTGACCTTTGACCTTGAATGTCTCAAAACATGCCCTTTTTGTTTTCCTTGATTTTTTAATCTTTTAATCACCTATTATTGTTTTATAAGATTGCAGGTCTTTAAGCTGTGGCTGACAAGGCTTTTTAAGTTATGAATATTTAAAGAAATAACTTTGTGTCTATGTGCAATGTTTCATGGTATGGATGGAAAGGAATGAAATATGTTATTCAGGGTTTACACCAGGGAAAAAAATTGGGTGAGATTCTCCCACTCTGGCTCAAAAATTAAGTGGGATTTTTAAAAATCTGAGTGAGAACGAGAATTTTGTTTGTTTCCAAAAAAAAATTTTTTTTTCACATTTTACAAGCAAAAATGTCATTACAAAAATACAATGTCTAAGATTAGAGCTCATTCTAGGTAGGAAAAATGGCTGGGTGCAAAAGTTTTTAAAAAGGGCATCATTATTTTGAAAGAGCATTGTGTTTCTTAAAAAGAGCATTACATATCCTGATTATAAGCACTTCTACTTCGGGAAAAAAACTATGAAGAATTCAGTAAAACAATGCTTTATTGATTTATTAATTAATAATAATTCATTAGTAATCTTTATTAATAAATTAATTACTAGTCTTTATTAAAAATTAGATAAAATTAATTAAGTTGATAAAGCTAAGTTATGTAAATGGTTAAATTACTTTTAAGTAACTTTGTTAATTAACTTATTAAAATAAATTATAAATAATTAATTAATAAGAATATTTCTTTAAAGATTTTTAAGGCTTCTTTTTATAGCAAAAATAATCCCCCAAACTTACCTAACAGACAAAAAAAATGCTTAATTAAGTAAACATTTTGCATAAGAAGGAGATTTTAATAAGAGATTTATTTGATCACTTTGTAAAGAATCATCAATAAAAGTTTAATTAAGAAACACTTAATAAAGTTAAGTTGTTCTAAACCTAAATTTTAATTTTTTCAGTTTTTAAGTTATTACACCTATAAAAATAATTCATTCAAATTTTCATCATTTACTTGTCTCTGTAAGAATTAATTCAATAGTCCAAACAATTTAAATATTATAGTTAATACTTGAAAATATTAATAACACTTCTGTTCAAAAGAACCATATAATGGTATAAATATCTATTCCAGTTATTCAATGTATATTCCACTACAAATTCCAGTTATTTATTACTTTTTTTTTTTTTTTTTAATGGACAACAATAGCTAAATTTTTTTCCAGGATTATCATGCAGCCATAACTATTCTGTTGATATTAGCAATCAGTTGGTCACTTATTTAACTGGCAATATTGAAATAGCCGGAAAGGAGATAAGAACATCGATTCTATCTTTTCCTCCCAGTCTAACTTAGAAAGAAAACCACAAAGTAAGAAAGGGGGGGGGGAATTATGTTTTGACAGTAAATTTCTAACTTTTGAACAAATTAAGATGTCTTTTTAAAATTTAGACTCTGAATCAATTTTTGCATTTCAAAGTGATCCCCAAAATTTCAAAAAAATCGGTCCATTAATAAAAAAATTATAGATGAATGAATTTTTACACAGTTGATTTCAATCTCCCCTTCTCATCATGATCGGCTACTCTACTACCCCGACTGAGCCTCCCGAGTGCTTCCGGTCTTCCCAGAGAAGGAAAAAAGGGCGTGGGAGTTCTATTACAATAAAAGTTGCGCAAATTCATCCCTTTCATTTATCATGTATCATTAGCGCATTAAGTGCGAGCAAACAAAAAACAGTTGAACAAATAAAAGGGTCAAAGAAACTTTCTTAGAGATTAAAAAAAACTTTACGGGCAAAAGAGTGTGTCTAGTTTTTCATCATCAGGAGCTAACGATTTTTTTTTTTTAAAAAGGGCATGGGGCGTGGCACCCCACTGACCCCGCCTAGAATGAGCTCAACAGATTATAAATATCAAAATTAACAATGTAATACACAAATGATTTTGATAACAATACAATTTAATGATATCTTTGATTCTTTATCCCATTAAATATTTTGCTGCTACATCAAAATTGAACAACCCAGCATGTGGGCTTTTCCCGCGCCTGTTATTTTTTTGAGTGGGATTTAATGTGGCATTGCGGGAATCGCGCAATCCCGCGGTCTAGTGCGAACCCTGTTATTGTATGAATAGAAAGTGTGTGTGCGTTTGTTAGAAATATGATTAAATATAAAACTAAATAAAAGAAAGCATGTTGGTTTTACGTTATAAGCTGGTGTGTGTGCTTGTTAGAAATGTAGGGTGAATATAAAACTAAATAAAATGCTGGTTTAACATTTTTAGTCGGTGGGTGTTAGGGACATTTCTGAGCAATTGATTAAAAACAAATACAGGTAAGTGCTTTTTTTAACGAATTTTTGCGACGTTTAAGGTTTATAATGTGAATTTTAAATTTATATTCGATGTTTTTATGCTTTCGTTAGTGCTATTTATGTGCTATTCTAATCATACTGATTTTTTTTAGGTGTACAACTAGGTTGTTGAATACACAAATGTTTTTTTCAGTTGAAAACATGCCAGTGTTTGCCCAGTTTACATTAGCTGTACAAATAGGTTGCTTAATCTACAGTTTGAGTTAAAAACAATCCACTGTTTGCTCATTTTAAATTACCTGTTACTGAATTTACAGACATTTTTTAGGTTAAATATGGACGGTGTATTTTGTTTTAATGTTTTTGCTAATGGAATTTATGTGTAATTTTAAATGCTAAAATTCTTTGACTTTCTTTGCTGATCGTGCAAAATGGTTGGCGACTGTCGCCGTGTTTACATTGGGTGCACGCCCTCTAGTATGATTTTACCTAAAAATTATGTAAAACAGATGTTCTCACTTGGCCATTTGTTTATAATATGTATATTACAGTGAAAACCCGAATTAACTAGGGAAAACGCATTCTAACTGAAAGCGTTAGGCAAAACGCGTTCTGACTGACAGCGCTAGGCAAAACCCGAATTAACTAGGCAAAACGTGTTTTGACTGACAGCGCTAGGCAAAACCCGTTTTCCCAAGTGAATTCTGAAGTGTTAATGCTTTATGCACTAAAAATTGGATCTTGCCCCGCCTTGAAAATATGCAAATGCTGGCACTTTGAGAGACCGAAAGAAACATCACTGCCTCCGGCCACCGCTGTAGAGGGCCCCCTCGAAAATATGCTAACGCTGGCCCTCTGCGAGACCCAAAAAAACATCACTGCCTCCGGCCACCGCTGTAGAGGGCCCCCTCGAAAATATGCTAACGCTGGCCCTCTGCGAGACCCAAAAAACATCAGTGGATCCGGACATCGCTTCAGGGGGGGGGGGGTCTTTCGAATATATGCTAACGCTGACCCTTGCGAGAACCAAAAAAGACATCACTGAGTCCGGCCATAGCTTTAGGGGGCCCCTCAAAAATATGCTAACGCTGGGCCCTTGCGAGACTTAAAAAAACATCAATGGGTCCGGCCATCGCTTTAGGAGCCCCCTCGAAAATATGCTAACGCTGACCCTTTGCGAGACCCAAAAAAACATCAGTGGGTCCGACTACCACTGTAGGGGCCCCCTTGAAAATATGCTAACGCTGTCAATTTGCAAGACCCAAAAAACCTCAGTGGGTCTCCTGCCATCGCTTTAGGGAGCCCCTCGAAAATATGCTAATGCTGGCCCTTTGGGAGGCCCCAAAAAAATCAGTGGGTCCGGCCATCGCTTTAGGGGACTCCCTCGAAAATATGCTAATGCTGGCCCAGTTCAAGACTTAAAAAACATCAATGGGTCCGGCCATCGCTTTAGGAGCCCCCTCGAAAATATGCTAATGCTGACCATTTGCGGAGACCCAAAAACACATCAGTGGGTCCGGCTACCACTGTAGGGGGCCCCCTTGAAAGTATGCCAACCCCCAACGCAGAACATGCCGAAATCGGCGACGTGCATTGCAGAACAAAGAGCTCCACTGCAGAACAATTACGGATGAGGACTGAAAAGGGAGAGATCAATCACTTTACACAGAAAGTCAAACTCAAAAGCCAGACAGCAATCTGGAGGGATACCATTTCATCTCCTGCATCCAGGCATAGAAAGAATATATTCCTTTGTGGGGGGGGGGGGAGATGACACGGCGGCAATTAGTCAAAAGTGAATTATCACCCAAAAGGCGCCTGATCATCTCCTTCTGGGAGAGCGCCACCTTTTTGGACCCCACATGTGGAGAACGGACAGCACTTATCACTTGCAATATCATTCACATTCATTAATTAGTTAAAAACATTTACTCACTTAATTACATTCACTTACATTTAATCACTTTATGGAGATTTTAGGCTTTTAAATTTTTTTAACTAATTACTAAGGTATTTCCGTGTCTAAATTTTAACTAAACATTCACATTCATTTTCTAGCTACGTTTTTCCCCCCGGTAAATATGTCTGCTCGAGACAAAGTCTCTTGCTTTTAGTGTAACACTCCTATAATTTTTAAAAATTATAGGAGCATATAAAACTGAGAATTGTTATGTGCAACCCCTTTAAAAAAATTGGATTAAAACGGCTCCTTTACAAAAATACAATCGATTAAACTGGCCACTTCAAAATTACAAGTAGTAAAATTAGACCTTCATACATGCAACCAGTTAAAATGCATTTTTACAAATAATTTACCCTCTTCTGAATATGATGTTTATTAAATAGCTTTTTTATTTCATCTTTCATGAGCTATGAGCTGACCTTAAAGGTGCCTCTCCGATGTTTGTTTTCTGCTAGAAACAAGAGACACAAGAAAACGCCATCAGGATTTTCAAACAAATACGCACTCATACTTAGAAAGGGAAAGGGAGATTAAGCAATTCCACCTGTCGATCTTGATACTGCAATGTCAGAAGTTATGTTTAGTAACTACACGGTTACAAATTATTTAATAAATATTCATAATTTCAGATTTTACCGCCGTAGCAAAAGCAGTTAGTAACGATGCTCCAGATGTTTCGCGCTCTTGCAAGTTTATGCTGTGAACGATTGTTTTGTTAAACTGGTCTTCCTATTACAGTTTATTCATAATTATTATAGATAATACTATGCTTTAAGTAATCATGGATGCATTTAGAAATGCAAAACTACTATAAACGGGTCCGAAAATTTACGCGATTTCGAAACATCGGTCTGAAAATCTTGAGAATTGCGACATTTTGCGAATGCAACATTTGAATATTTTATGGTTTTTGTTGCAATTAAGAATATTTAGCTCTACTTATATAAAAATTAACATCGATAGCGTATGATAAATTTAAATTATTGGCCCGATTATATTTTCTAATTATCTCTTCTGAAAAATCGAAAAATTCAATATATTTTATTAAAAACTGTACAGAATTCTGCAAGTTCTTTTTCTCCATACTCATTTAACTCCCCAGAAAAAGATGGAAAGAAAGCTGTATATAAAATGTCAGCAGTGCAAACACATATCAACTTTCCAGGCCCATCTTCACCAAAGAAACGTCTCATTATATTTGCACCAGCACTTTTGCATACTTCATGACAAGGAGACACAGGGTCTGTTACACTGCTTGTGTACTTAAGTGCACCAGACTTCTGAGCATTTGGTTGTAGGAAGGGGGGGGGGGGTAAGATTATAAAGGAAGAGAAAAGATTTTAAATATGAAATACCCAGAAGTCTTAAAGAACAAAAGTCTTTTTATTGAGAAAATTATTTTACTTTTATTTTCATTCTCTATTTTGCAAAGTTCAAACAATTAAAATATTATAGTTAATGCATAAAAATATTAATAACTCTTCTGTTCAAAATAACCCTATAATGGTATAAATATCTATTCCAGTTATTCAATGTTTATTCCACTACAAATTCCAGTTCTTAATTAATTTTTTTTTTTTTTTAATGGACAACAATAGCTAAAAAATTTTTCAGGATTATCATGCAGCCATAATTAATATTCCGTTGATATTAACAATCAGCTGGTCATCTATTTAAGTGGTAATATTGAAATAGCCGGAAAGGAGATAAGAACATTTGCCTCCCCGTCTAGCTCACAAAGAAAACCACAAAGCATTCTGTAACTCCAAGCCACAAAGTAAGAAAGGGGAAAGAAATTATGTTTTGACAATAAATTTCTAACTTTTGAACAAATTAAGATGTCTTTCTAAAATTTAGACTCTGAATAAATTTTTGCATTTAAAAGTGATCCCCAAATTTTCAAACAAATCGGTCCATTAATAAAAAAAAATATAGATGAATTAGTTTTTACACAGTTGATTTCCATCCCCCTTCTCATCAAGGTCTGCTACTACCCGGACTGGGCCTGGGCCTCCGGAGTGCTTCCGGGAGGGGGAAAGAGGGCGGGAGAGTTCTATTACCCTAGCAGTTGTGCAAATTCCTCCTTTTCATTTGTCAAGTATCATTAACACATTAGGTGTAAGCAAACAAATAACACTTAAACAAATAAAAGGGCTAAAGAAACTTTCTTAGAGATTAAAAAGAACTTCGCTGGCAAAAGTGGGTGTCTAGTTTTTCATCATCGGGGCGCTAACGAATTTTTTTTTTTTTTTAAGGGCATCAGGGCGCGGCGCACCACTGACCTCGCCTAGAATGAGCTCAGCAGATTATAAATATCAAAATTAGCAATATAATACACAAATGATTTTGATAACAATAGAATTTAACGATATTTGATTCTTTATCCCATTAGCTGCTTCATCAAAATTGAACAACCCAGCACACAGGAAAAGTTCTCTACTGTTTTTGTTTTTTTTTGTTGTTGTTGTTTGTTTGTTTTGAGGGGGATTCTGTGTGGCATTGCAAGAATCGCGCAATCCCTCAGTCTAGTGCGAAACCTGAGTTAACAAACGATAGAATTCGTCTGGCCGGTAGTCAGAAAGTCGTAAATCGCCAGTTTTTTAAGTTGAATCGCCGACTGGCGACCGGGAATTTTAAGCTTTAGTTCGAAATATTTTCTCTACATATATATATCTGTTCGGTTAATGTTTTATTTCCTTGTTACTTTGATAATTACACAAAGTTTCTCTAATTTCATTTAATATTTTAGATATAGGTTACGCTTACTAATATCCTAACATAATAGCCCTCTGTATATTAAGGTATATTTCCTGCAGAATATTTTTGGCTAGTTGAGAGAGCGTTGCAGAACATTGCAAAACATTCTGCTTTGGGGATGCCAACGCTGGCTCTTTGTAAGACCCAAAAAACATCAGTGGGTCTGGTCATCGCTTTAGGGCCCCCTCGAAAGTATGCTAACGCTGGCCCTTTGCGAGACCCCCAAAAACATCAGCGGGTCCGAAAATCGCTTTAGGGGCCCCCCTTGGAAAATATGCCACCGCTGTAGGGGTCCCTCAAAAACATGCTACCGCTACTCCAATAAAATGGGTTTTGCCTAGCGCTGTCAGTCAGAACGCGTTTTGCCTAGTTAATTCGGGTTTTGCCTAACGCTTTCAGTTAGAACGCGTTTTCCCTAGTTAATTCGGGTTTTGACTGATTTCGGGTTTTCACTGTAACATGTATACATAGTGTTCATATTTTTAGGCCTGATAAGTTATTCATGCATTGTGTAAATTTGTTTTGTTTACTATTTGCTTTTTTTTTTTTCCATAGCCAGTGTCATTGATTTAGTGTCTTTTGCTGAAATTGCGCAAGTGCTTCCTATAACTGTGTTTGCATGAACTTTATTTAATATGCTGCTTCTAGGTACAGTCAAAATATCTTCCTTTTCAGGATATGCATAAAACGGTGAAGGTTGAAACTGCTAAAACTGTTTGCAACACACAACAGCTGCACTGCTTCATTCCACTGAATGAAAACAACATTCACATTAAAATATATTCAAGAGCCACAATGCTTATAACCATGTGTATCTCTAGCAAAACTGAACTACCTTTGATGGATATTTATCGATTTGTAATGTGTTTGACCAAGGGAAATTGGTGGGTTGGCTGTGAGAACATCTTTAAAGAAACTGAAGAAGTTAAAATTATGTTATTGCATCTACATGGACTTTCACAGTCTTATGCATATCCTGTAAATAAAGGTCAAAATTAACGGGTGCCACTCGCCACGTGGCGACTGTATTTTTGAAAGAGGAGACTGCAAATTTATGTACCAGTCACCACAGTTTTTTTCCCCACTCTCTTTCCTTTTTTCCACAAAGTTTTTATGAATTGAAAGTAAAACAGAAACGGGACGTTCAAACAGATGTTGACAGGAGTCAACTAAACTCCAAGATCGATGTCGGCATGGCAGGGAAGGGGGGGGGAGAGCTGGATCATTGATAAAGGGTATTAGTACCACTTGACCAATTAGCAAAAGTAATCATCTGTTCTGGAAATTTTCAAACGGGGATTAGAACAATGCTTAAGATTGCAGTTTGAAGCCGACACCTGCACTTGTTTGTTTTTGCAAAGGCTCTCTTTCTGAGAACAAAAATCCGAAGAGTGCCGAGCATTTATTTATAAATTCCTTTCTTGTGATCTATTAATACCAAAAAAATAAAATAAATAAATAAATATTTCAAGATTTATTCCGGCATAATAAGGCTTATGGCCAGCATAAAGTGGATGACAGCTGTCTGTTGCGGAAAATTAACAATGTTAGTCATGAATAAAGACCAATGGAGTACGCAAATGCAATAAAAATAGGGATACTTTGTTCTCACAAAAAGGCAATTTTGTGTACCATATAGAAAATATTCAGAACTGGTTTGGTGCAATCTGAAAATGATTAAAGTTTATTCCTAAACGTTCATTTCTTATAGTCTGACACATAAATTCAGATCAATGGACGTCATAAAGTCGCGCAATTTAACACTCAAGAAAGTGCTTTTCATTTCTAAATGAATCCGTAATTCTCTAATGCTTAGTAAATATCTTTAATAACTATAGATAATTTGAAGTAGGAAGGCCAGATACAGATAATTATTATACTAAGCAATCATTAAAAACAAAAACTTGCAAGTGTGCAAAACAGCCAGTTATAAATGTTGGAGCTAAATAATTTTTATTAAACTAAATATATTTAACTGAATTCAGATTTAAGATGCTAAAAATTTATTTTGCCCAATTGTTTTCCCCTGGCCTTGCATCAGCCATCTATTTCATAAAGTTTTTTTTCATGTGCCAATTAGGCTTAAGTTTTGTTTATGTTATTCACCCATGGGTTAAACCTATCATAATTGTATGAAAGTTCAACTAAAAGTAATTAATATCAGTTTAAAAATAAAATCCAAATGGTTTTAAACTTCTTCATAACCCTAAATAGTAGTATCTCTAATAAGTTAAAAATGTAAACAAAATAAAACCCCTACTTCTTATTGAAAAAAAAAATTAATTAAATAAATAAAATTGAAATAATATACTTTTTATTCATTGAAGACCCAAGACAACTTCAAAGTAAAGTTTAAAAACCTAAGCTCAAGATTTAATAAAGTTGTTGTGTTTAGTTGTTGACTACTGCTGCTGGATGGAAATAGCCTCTGAACTATGGCCCAGTAGTTTAATGATGCCATGCTTCCTGAAAATTAAGGGTCTTCCTTTTGACAAATAGATGCTTAGGTTCTCTAAAGAATCATGGGGGTAAGAGAATTAGTTCTGGTTAGGGTAGGACTTTTAACTAATGTTTAAACCATGGGTGAAGAGTGAAAAGCCTCAAGTGAAAGGCAATTTTCTGAGGTTGTTTTCAATATGCAAATTTATTGAGCCTTTATTTTATGCAAATGTTGCATACTTTTTTATTCTGTAACTGTAAAATTAACCTGCTTTATATAGTATATAAAGTGTCTGCTTTATGAGAAAACACACAGGCCAGGCTGCTGATACAGCTAGAAGGTTGCCCTAGTCATGGGAAGGGCATGATGTATTTCTGCCAGATATATTATAAAAGGCTTGCATTGAAACTGGAAATTTTTCCAGATGGCCTGGTTTTTCTTAAAATCTGAAATTGTTTTTAAATTTTTTTTTTTTTTTGTAAGTGTTCTTTTGTGCAATGTTTAAATAAATTCAAGTAGAGAAAATATAAAGTGTCGTCCATTTTTTAAGCCTTCACCTCTAGTGGTACAACTGAAACTGTGGGTCATTTTTATGACATACTTGGCATTTCATCCACGGACCCAACAATAAAAACTACAGAAACTGCCATTATTTATACTGACAGTTTTCACTTAAAAGCTGAAGTCTAGAATTATGATTGTGAAATAATTATCAAATATAACACCCACATTATAGGATTGACGGTGAAGTTATTTTGAATCCCTTTCTTTACCCCCAACTGAAAGTGTTATGTTCCAGAGATTGCAGTGTTTTATTGCTACATTAGGTGAAAACAAACATCCCAGAGATGCCTCTTTTTGGGTGACGCGAACGAAAGAAAACAGGTGAAATGAAAAAGCGGTGACTATCACTGTCTGATTCTCTAATAAGCATCTTAGTCAGGAAAAAAGTAACTTATTTTTAAAAGGAAATTTTATCGGGTTTCATTTACGATAAATGTCCGATTGCGTTGTTCGGAATTTTGTGAAGGAACAGTTATATATTGTGTTTAGTTAAGGATAGTTTGAATCGATCGTATTTTTGTTATAGTATCATTTTAATAGAAAGTGTTTCATAAAGGGGCCGTAAAACGATCGATCATCTTGACTGCGATGATCACTGTGACGGGAGGGGCAGGGGGAATGGCAAGTTTTTGAGTGAAAAGAAAGAAATGCATATGCAAGGGGGGGGGGGTTGAACACCCCCCCCCCTTGCATATGCCACTGCTGGCAGGTTATATATTTTTTTTAATTAGTAGAAGATTTAGATGTATATTTTAAGAAATCTTTTCTTATTACTTATATTAACTGCACATATTTATTAAATTTGTATGTAAGTTGTGCAATATTCAAAAACATGCGAGTGGCCACTTAAAATTTCAATCTCTGTGGCCTCTGTCCACCTGCAAATTTTCTGAATTTTGACCTCTACCTGTAAAGAAGATATTTTGACTGTACCTTGAAGCAACATATTTAAAAAAAAAAAGAAAAATTCATGTAAACACTGTTACAAGAAGAACTTATACAATTTCAGCAAAAACACTGAATCAATGAATTGGCTGTGAAAGAAAAAAAAAATAGTAAACAAAATTAGTAACCAAATAGTAAACAAAACTAATTTATTCAGTGCATGAATAACATATTAGACCTAAAAATATGAACACCGTATACATATATCATACTCTGAAAAGTGTCCGAAACATGATTTTTGTGAAGAGGCCGTTGTAATCGATTTTGTAATTTTGTGAAGGGGTTGCAAAACAGACCCAATTTCATACCTGCCAACTTTTACAGATTATCAGTAAATTATACAGATTTTAGTGTTAATTTACTGATGTACTGATATGACGAGTAATTTTATGGATTGTTTGGCAATTTTCAAAGTTCTCAGTTTTTTTCAATGAGGTCTTTTTCCATCCGTCCAAAGAATATATATATACTTTCCCTTCAACACTGGTTTATTTCAATGTCCAATGCTGTAAGAATGAAAACTGATTCCTATTTTGATTTTAAATGTAATTTTTTACCTCCCCTCCCCCTCCTATCTCAAGGAAACTAATAAAGGAAAAGAAAAGGTTGCATTGAATAGGGCAGGTTCAGATTTTCAGTTCAATCATTTACCATCCCTCTTGGGGGTAAATATTTTTCATTTAGTAATCTTTCATTTAAAGCTCCAATTCCATAGGAATAAAAAGTTATTTCTATTTAAAATTTAAATTTTTTAACTCCTCTCCCCACCCCCCATTCCAGGGAACCAGGAAGGGGAAAAAAACTCCCTAAGTAGAGCAGGTTTGTGTTGTGAATGAAAATGATATTTAAATTAAATTAAAGAACATTCTGACACTAAATAAACTTAGTTTAACAAGTAGTAACAAGAGCACTTGTTATTAACAAAAAATGAACTTATAGTTTTACTGATGTGCTCATTCCAGTAAATTTCCACCTCACAACATTTTACTGATGTTAATTTTCCTAGGTTGGCAGGTATGCAATTTTCGTCTGCATCGATCTCTGTAAAGTTTTAAAACCTTTTTCAACCCCTGTGTATGCATATGTAGAGAAAGAGAGAGAAAAAAATTGCTTTAAATTAGATTTAATCACAGTCATGTGTCTTAATATCAATTCAGAAATTAGGGCCATTTCTTGTTAAATGTGTGACATTTGGAAAACATTTTGTTTTTCTAATTAATCTAGGATTTTTCAATATATTTCGTATTTAAAAATCCAAACAAAAGTTCTTTAAAATAATATAATGTTACCTTATTCTTTTATGCAGAAAACTATCATTTGGATATAATAGTTATTTTTTAAATAGCTTTTTAAAAAACATTACGTGTGTGACTTTTCTAAGTTGTCCTCTCGACATGGTTGTTCTTCAACTAACTGGGTTACCGTATATTTCCACGTATAAGCCAAGAATTTTTGGAACTTTTACGAAAGCTAAATTATGGGGGTTGGCTTATATACCGATCTGCTCTTCACGCAAAAAAAAAAAAAAAACATAAATAATTTTCCGTTGCAAATCGCTGTACAACAATACTGGAGATAAATCGCTAAACATTACCAAATATAGCACTTTTTATTTCTATAATTTATGTATCTTAAACATACACCAGAAATAATAGAATACCATAAATAATTTGCACAAACTTAGTGCAAGTAATTTTCCATTCGTTGGGTGCAAAGAATAGAACTTTTATACAAATGTCACCAGCTTTTTTCCTTAATCCGATCATTAAAGTTTACAGCAACTTGATTGCAAAATATTTAGCCTGCTTGGCCATATTTCTGCCCTCATGGGGACGTGTTTAAACATCACAGGATTTATTCGAACAACTACAGGAAAAATTTGGATTATTTTTTATTGCATTCAGATTTGCGGATATGGTATGTGGAAGAGGTTGATATTTTTTCTTAATTTGTCCCCTTTTATCATTCCAGGTATTCTTTACAAGCCAATTGCTGAGGTGGCACAACTATTCCGATGTTAGCACTCGATATAGGAAAAATATCTACGGATGCTGAACGCATCATCCACTGGTTTATACCCAACTATCTGCAGCTAGTAAAGGAAGCAAACTTCCACTTCTGCAGCCCTTATTTCGACTTCTATGGCGACCAGGCATGCCTGTGTGTCTATCCAAAGAGGGACATGTCGGGCCATGGCGATTACTGGATGGGGATGGGATGCGGTCTATACTCCTTTCCAGAAGGCTGCACCATTCTTTGCGGAATAGTGGACAGCAAAGGACAAGAGACGCGTCATATCACGTTGGTGGCGGATGACGTGGGGGAGACTCACAACTACTACACGTGGCTCCGACCCGCCGAAATCGAATCCCAGAAAGATAAGATGCTCCCCGATGGACAGCTGCACATTGTGTGCAGGATTCTCGTCCCCACCGATGGAGATAAAAGTAGAGTGATAGAAAATTCCTGTAAGTAAGATGAAGCCGAGATCGATCCAGGAATTTTTTTTTCCTGGATCCCTTTTTTGTAAATTTTCAGCAACAGTTTTTCCCGAATTCCAGTATCTGTTTTTGTGAATTTTCATATCAATTTTTGTAAAAATTCCTTTTTTTGTTAAATTAATTTTCAAAACAAATTAAAATATTGGGTAAAATGCCAATAAAAGGCTCTTTAATTCAGTTGTATATATGTAAATAGTGTTTTAATCCATTTTTTTTTTTTTTTTTTTTTTTGAGGAACTATTTTACTGCTTGTGCATAGATTTCTTCATGAAGGGTTACATTTGGACAGTGTTAGGACAACTTATTCACAATTGACAAATAGAAAACTAATGATTCATATTCACTTGGGATTAAAGTCAGTAATTATGTGTACCAAAACATTTTACACACTCAAGTTTAATACAGAGATGGAAAATACTCAGGTAGACCTAGCATTTTAAAAGTGGGTGTAGAGACAGTAATTTTGAAGAAAATGACTAAAACATGTACTATATCATACCAATATGGTTCTTGACTGCCTTTAGCTAGGTAGTAAAAATTCAAGAGCTGCTGTTAAGATTTATTTTTAATATTATCTTTCTGTTTGAATTTTTTAATTTTTCTATATATATTTTCTTTATTAGTTTAGCTTGTTATCCCCTTTTTAATTTCTTCTGAACCCACTCCCACTTTTATTCATTCTTTCTTATGAATGGTAACTGTCATTTTCCTTTTTGTTATTTCATCTGCCTTTAGTTCTTTCTTACATTCCTGTCCCCCCCCCCTCCTTCCCCAGCTGAAGAGCCCTTTCCTTCACCCAGAAATGCTAAGAAAGATTTTTTCAAGTTTTGTAAATGTGTGGTTTTTAACAAAGTAATTAATTTATTTCTCTAACTATTCTCATCATAGCTAGATAATATAGACCAGTGTTTCTTAACCTTATTACATCTGTGGACTGTCAAAAACAAAAAAAAAATATTTCGCCGACTAGCGTCATCCAAAAACAACAAGCATCATGTAAACATGCATTTTATTTATTGAATCGAATGTTATACAAATATGATTTTTAGTTAAAACATTTGCTGCTGATAACTTTTTAATATATTTCATGTATGTGGGCTGGTAATAAAGTTTTACAAACCGAGATAAGCAGTTAGGAAATACTCAAACCGATGCATGCCATTCCTGGATACATTCATGGAGAAATCCAAGGTCTTGTTGGTGGTTTTTTGGAGATTCTGAGTGCTCATAAAGATTTTTTTTTTTTTTTTTTTTAGATGGATAGTTACCTAGAGGATGTATTTTTTAAGTTACTAAAGCACAAACACATTACATATGCACGTGTGGATATGTGTATACACATGCTTATATGAGCATTATGTGTTCTGTTATTATAGGCAATGAGTTTGCAGATAGTTACTTTTTTATTTTATTATGATAATGTTCTAAACTTTCATTGTTAACCCTTTGAGGAGCAACCCTTTCCCAATGCTGAAAAAAGGGCAGCCGTTGCCATCGCTCGACTTAACTACCAGCAAGATGGCGGACGATCGAAACGTTCATCGCGTGCCACAGTAGAGACCCTTTTTTGACGACAGCTGGCTGTGCTCGCGCACAGCCAGCTGCGTCAAAAAAAAAGGGTCTCTAGATCTGTGGCACGCGATGAACGTTTCGATCGTCCGCCGTCTTGCTGGGTGTTAAGTCGAGCGATGGCAACTGCTGACCTTTTTTCAGCATTGGGCAATTATCGAGCTGGTCTCGCATTCTTCCATTTTTCAGCAGATGTCAGTGCTGTTAAAAATAATCGTGATCATTTTTTATGCGAAATGACGTACTAAAAAGTAAAGTGTTCTCGTGGAGCTATGTCACCCAACACTATTTTTGTATAAATCCAATCTATTCTTCGTGACTGGCAACAGTCAGAACGTCAGAGTTTAGTGTTCCCAGAGCGGGATCACTGCACGTTAAAGGGTTAAACTGTTATGATAATTCATTGATGTTTCATTGTTATGATAATGTTCTAAACTTTCATTGTTTGTCTCACTAAATTTATATATATATATTTTTAATTATTTTTTTAGGTCTTCATGAACTCAGTCAAAACCTGTCAGACCTGTACATTGAGAGTAAGAACTGGGATCTGTTGATCAGAGTGGGAGGTCGTGAATTCAAAGCCCACCGATTGATTCTCATCTCCCGAGTCCCAGCTTTTGAGGCAATGCTGACCCACAACATGGTTGAAAACAATACAGGTGTAATTCACATAGAAGACTGCGATCCTGATGTGTTCAACGACTTCCTCATGTTCATCTATTGTGGTAAAGTGAAGGAGTTTTCCCACAAAAATGTGTCTGGACTCTATGTGCTAGCTGACAAATATGGCTTGCAATTGTTGAAAGAGATGTCTGTGGAATTCATGTCAAAGTCCCTAAACATTGACACTATCTGTGAAGTCATAAGCTTAGCAGCCACGTACATTGAAGCAGAGTTGTTGGAAACTGGACTGAATTTTTTTGCAGAGAACTCTGAAAAGATACTAGCAACAGACAATTATCTTTTGTTTTTGAAGGAAAACCCCACACAAGCGAAGGAACTGTTTATTAAAGCTCATTATAATGGGAAAAAAGCTTCCAAATAGCACTCTTTCATATTGGATAATTTGGTGTGCAAATATTTCTTTTCAAAAGCATGTTGGCATATATATTTTATGTTAGAACTGTTATGCAATATTTTTGAATAACCCTTTGGCTGCTTATCCCACAATTTCGATAGGTAAAGTAAATGTAGGCAAATTTATGCATCTTACCATTTAACCTGAGAAATAAATCATATTACATAATTTTTTAATATTTATCTAAATTTTGTTTTTCTGAGTACATCCAATCAAAATATGCCTTGAAGTGCAATAAAAGTTTTCTATATTAGTTTCTAAAATAATGCACTCGGTCTGTATGAAATGGAATCATTCATTGTATAATTGGGTCATCGAGTATCTATTGCAGGTTTCGTTAGAGGAAAATCTTTCTAAATTTTTATTAAACTGGTACAAGATTTTTTTTTTTTTCCTCAGAAAGTGCCCTTTTGAGAAATTGTATCAGTGTGCATATTTAAAATATACAAGGTGTCCAGTGTTAACGCTGCCTAATAGCTATTTCCCAAATTTCTTTAAATTGTGTAATCTATTATATCAGAAACGATGAAAGTCAATTAATCAATTCTTAAAAAAATTTTCTTTACACAATTTCATGCACAATATAATAATAATAATTTTAAAAAAGAAAAATCTATTCTTCTATGACCAAAATTCATCAAGTTACAGCTGCTGTTAGTACACAAAATGACTTTGAGAAAAATTAATGTTCATGGTTTTGAACTTTAATATTTGTTAGCAATTTCATTAACTATATTTTATGAATATAGATTGCAATAAAGAAGATTAATGTTTAACTAATTGTATCCAATAAATTAGCATAAAAATATAACTTATACTGAAAAGAATTTTTTAAAGAGTTTTTTAAATGAACTCGCATTAAATAACTTCCTTCGACTGCAATCCAGTATGCACCCGTGTAGAACCCTCTTCCTGTACTTTGCATAGTACACTCTGTACACATTTGCGTACTACACAGATATGATTTAGTAAGTCTGACACAAGATAGATTTTAATAGAGCTTGACTATAACCCTTGGCTTGAAGATCAGTATTCTAAAATTAGTTTTGCTTATTTTTAATCATTATGCCAGAAAAGGAAATTAAAACCTATAGTTTAAAATTTCAATATTTATATGGTTCCTGAACGGTTTACCACAGCGGTTCTCAACCTTTTTAACGTCGCCCCTCCCCCCCCCCCCAAAAAAAAAGGTTAACTTACGGTGGTGCCCCCCCCCCCCTCCCTCACATTTTTCAGCATACATTCAGTTTTTTAATCTTTAACAATGAACATTGAGTCGAATTTTCTACAAAATAATGTTATCAGTAAACTTTGAATGAATATTTTAAGTGAAAATGGATATATTTTTGAGTAAAAATGAGAATAAATAAGATGATTTTTTTAACAACATGCATAACTACTTGCTCTCTGGTTTTTCTCGCGCCCCCTGCAAATGCTCTGTGCCCCCCTTGGGGGTCGCACCTCACAGGTTGAGAAACGCTGGTTTACCATAATGGGACAATTTTAAACATGGAAAAGTGACTTAAATCAAAATGTTTGCTGCTGCTTCATAAATCGGTGAATTTTGGTCATAGAAAGATGATTTTTTTTTTTTTTTTTTATTGTTCATGAAACTTATGAAGAAAATTCTTTTAAATGTAACTGATAGGACTGGGAACCGTATAAAAATTTAAATTTTGTAAGTTGTTATAGAAATTGATTTATTGACTTTCATTGTTTCTGATATAATAGATCACACAATTTAAATCATTTTTGCAACTGAAACTATGTGTCTCTGATGAACAGTTTAGGAAATAGTAAGTGGGCACCGTTAGCACTGGACACCTTGATTATAGATGCATAATCATTTTTACAAACGAATTTTTAGTTGTCAAATGTATATAGATTGCATAGGCGAGGGGGAATAATCTTTGAAGAGTTTTCATCTAGAAATTGAGCAGTCAGAGGATTTATTGGAATATTGTGGTTAAGTTTTATTTCTATATTATTATTCTTAATGTTATTCTTGGGAAACATGTATTGGTGTGGTTTTGGTATTTTTGTATTGTTTTTCAAATAAAGTTATTAATAACCTGAATATGTATGTGTATCTGAGAATCAAAAAAATTCACTTACTAATTATATAGTAATTAGTAAATTAAACTTGGTAGTAAATTAGAGTAATTGGTTAG
Organism: Cheiracanthium punctorium; assembly: GCA_038373885.1. Classification (NCBI taxonomy): domain Eukaryota; kingdom Metazoa; phylum Arthropoda; class Arachnida; order Araneae; family Cheiracanthiidae; genus Cheiracanthium; species Cheiracanthium punctorium. The sequence continues at coordinate 175,562 of JAWZYV010011981.1, read as the reverse complement.
TAAATTAAAAAAATTGATTAGTAAATTAAAGTACTTGATTAGTAGTTACTTGATTAGTAAATTAAAAAAATAAATTAAACTTGGATTTAATAAAAATTAATTACTTAATTTAGTTTTAAATATTATGACTAAAGATTAGGTTCCTATGGAATATTTTTATCCCAAGCAAAGATACAGCTACATTTTTTATTTTCTACACACTTTGTGAATCGAGCAATGAGTACAGATATAAAACAAGAAAAATACTGAAATAGATATTTGCTAATCAATAGTTTAAGAAAAAGATTAATTAGGTATATTTTGGCATTGGTTCTGTTATACTGCATTTGTTATCACAACATTAACTTTTCCAGCAGTAGCAATCTTGGTGGGAAGTACAACAGATCCAAACTTCTCGGGACTATTTAAGTCTTTACTAAAATGATTGTTTATTGCTTTTTTTAATACAATAAATACATGTTTATATCAAATTTAGCAGTGCAAAAGTAGATTTAAAGAAAATAGTATGAGCAGAGGATAAACGAAGAGTCCACAGCAAAGGTGGGAAGGAGACATGGTAAAGATAAGACAGAAATTTTGTTGTCTTGACCATAGTTACACCCGCTACTCTCCAGCTCTAATTTTCTTGTCACAGCTCTCAACAATAGAAAAATGTTTCAGTTCTTCTTGTTATACAGGGTGCCTCAAAAAGGTGATAACAGGCTTCAATTCTTTATCTATTAGAGATGAGTGGGCAATGTAAATTAAAAAAATGTTCAAAATAACATCAGAAATAAGACTCCATTTAGAAAAAATTCCTCTCAATAATTTTGCGACCCCGTACAGCTGTGCCTACTGGTGACTTTTTACTGCTATAATCAGAAATAAGCAACTATGCAACTATTTTCATGAAAAAACAGCAAGTTTTTGGCAAAGTTTATGTAACGACACTATCAACCTCACAATGACACCACTAAGCGCATTGTCCTCATGAAGAGTATTCGCCAAGAACAGATAAGCTGGGTTCATACAGGGCCACGCGAGATGTTCCTACCAGGTCGTAAACCTGTTCTGAAATGTGCCTGTGACGTTACGATGCACATCCTAGTTAAGCAAACACCAGCTCTGCTGTAAGCACGTGCTTCTAGGATTTCTTTGTAGGATAGCCGTTGCAAATGAGTTGTTCTACCATTTATTTGGATCTATTATTCTTCAAAACTCATGGTAAGTAATCATATTGAATAATTTGAAATTGCATTCTTTATTCTTTTATATATTTAGTAATTTTAATCCATATTTACTTTTAAAAATTCTTTAGAGTAAGAAGTAATTTTACTAGCTGTACAACTTCATTAAAGAAAAGAATTTTCTTGTCTTGACCTTAACTATGCCCACTATTCTGCAGGTTTAATTTTCTTGTCAACCACCCTCTGCAACAGAAAAATGTTTCAATTCTTCATGTTATAGAGGGTGTTCCAAAAAGGTTGTGCTAGCAGGCTTTAATTCTTTATCTATTAAGTGGGCAATGTAAATTGGAAAATTTTTTGAAAAAGTGACTTTTTCATTTTGTATACGAACCCCCCCCCCCTATACAAAAGAATTCCCTATTAGTCAAATATAGTCCATATGCTAATGAGATGATGTACAAAATTTAAGAATTGTATTTTAAAAAGCGATATGAAGACTAAAAATTCGCTAATCTAAACCATTTTTCAATGGCTTTTGAAGGGGGAAAAAGCCACGTCAAATGATCGCATTTCCGGGATCGTACAGAAATTAAGAAAGAAAAAATATTTTTTTTTTTTTTCAACGCTAGCAATAAACATTTACATTCAAATTTATGTATTGGGTATAGCCCTTGATTATCTTTATTTAAAGATATCTCTGAGACGTCTGATGAAAGGCTACTATTTTGTACATCACTTCTTTGGGGCACATTTTACCACAGTAGAGTCTTGATTGTTCGAGCTTCCCTAAATATGAGTAAGTGAAAAAAAAAAAAAAAAAATCAGTTTAGCTCCCAAATAATGACCACCACGTACAAAACACATGAAAGAATTATTTCTCACTACAAAATTGAAATACTTTCAACGTCAGAAATCCCCCTCCGAAAGAAAATGGTTGTATTCTTCAAACGCCCTCACAGACATATCCTTGCAGTGTTGACATATTGCTTTGACGATTACATGATATTACTGCACGGAAATAGGTCAATGTGTTTGACCAAAAAACAATTGACTGTTATTTTCTGATATAATTAAGCTGTTCTAATCATCAGTAATGTAATAAAATGTAAGTACGTTTTTCATTAAATATGTACTCAAATTACAAAAATTGTTTTATTCCATTTATTTGTTTATTAAATTTTATGATTTCGATAGTTCGAGGGAAGCCCGATGCCATCCACCTTGAATTTCGAAACTACTGCAATTGGGAATGCTTTTGTACAAGGGTTGTATAGAATTTTAGAAAGTGTAACTTTTTGAAAATTAGCAAGAGGAATTTTTTTTCTTATCGGAGTTTTATTTTTTTTTCCATTATTTTGAACTTTTTTCAATTTTCATTGCCCACTAATCTCATTCATTCTCAATCATTTCATTGCCATGCCCACTGAGTCACTTTCCTCACAAATCCATCTGTTAATGTGTTCCTCCTTGCGTTTTCTCCTCTCAAACTGGTAAGTGGAAAAGTTTGGGAATCCATCTGGGGAGTTTGAGAGGAGAGTTATCCGCATGCAAAGGCAAATCCAGGGCGCACGCCCCCCCCCCCCTCCGAGAAAAATATATTTACATATAGATAAACGGGGCTTTCATCAATATTAAGTGGGCTTTACACTAGATAAAGTGAGTCTTCACGATTTGCGCCGCCTCTGAAAAAAATTTCGGGATCCGCCCATGTCCGCAGGTGGTCTGGAGCAGAGCCTGATTACTGAAAAGGCTCGGGAAGCTTGAGCTTCCCCTCAGAATTTGAAGGGGGGGTGAAAATGACTGAAAAACAGCGGTAAAAATTCAAAATTTTGTTTTTAAATGATCTTTTTAAGTTGTAAACATTTTTAATGAAGAGAAGTTGTGCTTTTCAGAAATTGGTTGTTTGTAATCTGCTGCAGTTGAGTTTTTTCTTATTATGGGGAATATTTGGCCGGCAGAAAGGGGTAGACTTTTAATATGTAATGTTAAACATCTTCTAAATGTCAAAATTAATTCTCAACTTCTGTGTTGTGATTTTTATGATGTCATCAAAACAAAGAATTTCTGAAAAAAGCCATGTCTAATGAGAAATAGGACTCAATTAATAAAGTTTAATGTTCCAGTAAGGTAATGTTGTTAGTTATTTGTTAATGTTTAAAGTAATTTCAAAAGTACTGTAAATGTAAAATCTCGTTACAACGAACTAAACTATCATGAAGATTAATGAATAAAATATTTTTATCAAAGGAAAATTTCAAATTATTGAATAAAACGCTTTTATCAAAGGAAATGATTAGAGCTAATTAAATCGATTAAATTTCTTTTTTATGAATAAAATATTTTTATTAAAGAAAGTCATTAAAACTTTACTTTTTCCAAACAAAAAGGGGATTGGGGGCGGGGGGGTTCCGAAATGAGACTGAGCTTTCAACCACTTCAGAGGTTAATCGGGCCCTGGTTTGGAGCCCCTCCCAAATCCTGGACCTATTACTAATCTGACGGGCCGGAAGACGGTAAATCTAATGGGATCTGTCCTGGAATGTTGGAAGATACGGCTCTGCTTTCTATCGTGAGCTTTCAACAGCAGCTCATTCGCCAGAAAGATGTTCTCTGTGACGAATTTCTCCCATTTTACAGAGTTCATCACTTCCAAAGTTTTATAGGAGAGAAAATCCGTGGCCTGCTCCAAGAGTTCTCTGTCGTCGTACGTCAGGGCGAACTGCACCGCGTCGCAAAATGTCTCTGGCGACAGCAGACTTTTGCGACGTATGAAATATAAGCACGCCGACTTTAGATCATCTACTTGATACTTGTCGGCGAAAGCGAAGAGTCCTAAGACGGTATCTGAATGCAAATGGTCCATCCGAACCATCCTTGTACACACGTACCATATGAATTCTCGAAACACGTCGGGCTCGCAATCGTTTATGACCATCCTGCCCGTCATCTTCTCTATCATATCGTGTTCAAGCATAGCCTGGAAGACGGACGAACTGGCCGACAGAATGGACCGCTGGAGACGAAACTCTTCGCCTTTCACTTGGACGGTGAAGTCGCAGCAATCGTCACCGAGCATCAGCTCACCCAGGTCGTGGGACATCTCAAAGCCTGGGAATAGAATTTCAACAAATAAATGACAAAAACAGATTTTTTTTTTAATCTAATGTTAACACAATATTTATTTTTATTTATTTATTTTCGAAACTTACTCATCAAGCATTTTGCCAGTACTAAAGCCCGAACTACCCCCATTTACTATGGAGGCACCCAGGTATCGGCCAGCGGTGACCCCTATGAAGGAATGAACAAGTAAACATCCAAGCCCAATCCGGGAATTTCCTGCACCCAATATGTGAGAGAATTGTTTTCTAGCCGCTACACTCCCTGTACGGCTTCTGGACACGACATGAATTCCTTGTACCTCTATATTAAATTATAGGGTTGTCGGGAGTATAGGTCCATCGACTATTCAAAGTCATGTGTAAACATGGTGAATATATTGGCTATTAGAAGTAGTGGCTTTATTTCGGCGGGATCCCCTTTTTTACACATTTAAATTTTATCCCTGTCCAGGTAGGGCAGAGAGTGAGTTTTCCTTGTAAATACGTATTTGTGTGTATACTTTCATAATGTACAATATGTTTCGTTTTTGCTGGTCTGTTTCGTATCCATATTCGGCACACAATTTAGGTGGGACACACAGTATTTTTGTCGATGTGTCCGTGTGAAAAGAAGAGGGTGAGAGGGAGGCTAAAATCTGGAATATATAGAAGAAAAAGAAGTTTATTCAGCGTAAACAGAATGTACAATAAAGCAAAATGTTACCTAGAAGCACCATTTTCTTTTTCTTTTACTCCAGCACTCCAGTCTTGTGCACCAAGTCATATTTAGAGCTCTTTTTTAACATTCACTACTCAAAAGAAAAGAAAAAAAAACTAGCATTCTGAACTAATAGCCTGATCATTATCCATACCCGCATTTCCATAGAAGCATACCATACTTTTTTTTAAATCACAATTCAACTCTCAACATCATTACGGCCTAATTAATATATATATATATATATTTTCTTTTTTCTGTCGGCACTGTAGTGGGACTATTTAAACGAAATTACATTTTTTAAAATAGTGGAGATTGCGGGCTAATGGGACGCATTTCATCTTTCGTAAGCGCGAAAACGTAACTTGGTGCGAAGGTAATAAACAAGCATGTTAATACAACGTATAAAATTAAAATAGCAGACCGATTTCGGCCTGTATGACATGCCGTCGTCAGTGCTAGAATGAAAATGGCAAAAATTTGCTCTGTTTATACAGAAAAAGTGGTGATTCAGGATAGCGTTAACGAGGGCCAATAGGAAAGCAGGGATCTCTTCTGAATCCCTGCAAATTATTTAATTTTTTCAACTTTGTTTTAAGATTAAAAAATCTGGAGTGACTCCACTTGACTTTCCGAACGTTTACGATTAAGATCATTAGCAAGCATTTAAATAAATTTTAATCGATGAATAATTCAAATATATATACCAAATTGAAGTTTAATCGAATTTCCCGTTTAAACACTAGCGCACTTTCAAGAATTTCCCCTCACAGGCCATAATGTAAAAGAAATCTTTGTCGTAGCCCTGTAGAAAAACTATAAGTCCTATACACATTAAAATTAATACCGGTCTTGCGACGGTGGTTTATAACATATTTACCCAATTTGAGCTCAATCGAATGCCCCGTTTAGGAGCTATCTTGTTCATCACAAACACACACACATGCATACATCTCGTAAAAATAGCATAAGCGAATTCAGAAGACCTCAAAACGTGTAAATACACCAAAATCGCCAAGTCGAATTTTTTCATGATTACAATACTTTCCTTACATGGTACATGTTGGGAAAGTAAAAAAGAAAGAATTTTGAATGGAAACATGAAGAAACCGAAGCAAGTTGTTTCGAAAGATTTCGCAACATTTTTAGTGTTATTGACGAAATTTCTCCAGTTATGTTTTAATTCATCGTCGTTTGTAGGAATTCTCTGGAAAACCCTATCTGCGCGCCAACACATTCAGCATTTGCTGAAAGGTATGATAATGTAAAAATATTTGAATTAAATTATGCTTCCAAAAATAAAATTATCACAGAACTAAGTAACATTGTGCTTGTCCATTTCTGTTTTACCTCATAAATAAAGTTGTAGGAATCCAAAAGTGTTGGAAATTGTCTCCCACACTTAAACAAGGTTCCAACAGTTATATTTGCGTTTTAGAGTAGGTGCCATATCCGTCAGATTTAAGGGGAATAAGAAAAACCAACAGTTACTCTTTTAAATTGATCACCCTATACTGACATATATAAACTGGCAACGGCTTTTATGGCAATATGAACTAAAAAGTAAAAAATACTCTTTAAATATAAATATTTTACACAACAGCAATATGACGCTGCACAACTCGATTAAACTTAACTTTTTGAATTACACTTAAATTAAGAGTTTCGTAAAATGTCGCCAAGCTTTCACGACTTTTGGCGGTACATATATATATATATTAGATAAAGCTCTGTTGCAAGTTAGTTTTTCAACGTCGTCAGTTTCAGTATTACTTCGTTTGAAAACTACTGTGCGAAATAACCAGACTACCCGGGTCAGAGCGTGACGTCATAAATTAAAAATTGCTTGTAATTATTAAACTCTTTACCACAGTTTAACTCGTCCCATTCGCAATTTGAACAATTCTAAATAGTTCCTCGAGATTACACAGTTTGATTTTTTTCACGAGACTGAACCATGGAGGATTTTAATATTTAGATTGGAACCAGCTTGGATATTTCTCACCACGGCGAGATGAATTATTTGCTGTGTGCTACGCCAATCTGACAAGAATTATGCTTAAAAATATATCTTGAGATGTTTTAATGGCAACCATTATGAAAAATATTTATAGTTTATGCTAATGCATAAATTGCAAAGAGTAGAAAAGCAACCACTGGTTTCAAATATCTAAGCTGTTTCTTTAAATTGAGCATTACAGAAAGAGAAACGAAGATAGATAATATAAGTAATAGATAGCATAAGCAATAGGTTGTATTGATAGATTTGTTAGGTTAATATGGATTAAAGCACAGTATACCACGCTTATAAATATTTAGTGAAATTAAAAGTGTTCTATTCATCATTTTTCAACGGTCGCCTTACAACTAACTAAACTATAGTCCTATGTTGCGTTAATATATACCGCGATAGTTTCAATAGAAGGGACTACCTGAACTTTTTTTTTTTTTTAAGATTTTGTTACGATCATATTTTAGGGAAATATTAATTGCCTACCGTGCGAAGAACGGGTACGCAGCTAGTAAACTATAAATTTTATTGTTAGTGTCATTTTTTATGGTGATCTTAGAAAAACATGTTGTTAATTAACTTTTGGAGGCCGGTGTATTTCGTGCAGTCAGTGCATTTCATGCAGTCAAAAAACATGAAAAATACAATTGATTTCACAATGTCTAGAAATTATAGATTTTCAACAACAATGCGTGCTTCGGAAATGTTTTTAAAACCTAAACAAATAAAAATGAATGACAAGATTATTAAAAATATCGGTTTCCGAATTCACTTTACATAAGCACTCTTTAGGAAACTACTTTTTTGCTTCATTCATTTGCAGGTGAAAATTTTTTCCAATTACATCTTTCAATTACGCAATTGAAAACGCATTAACGACATTGGACCGCTTTTCTACATCTCAGACAATAGAGACATGCCAGCTGCCGATTGGAACGAAAGCTTTCATAAATTATCTCGATTTCGATTTTCTTTTGAGCTATTTATTTTGCTTTAAACAGCGACTGACAAAAGTGAAGAGCATTTTCTGGTGATAAATTACAGAGCAAAAGCATATCCGGATTTGTGCAAAACTCCTGTTTCGCTTATGTATATTTATGCAGATGCACATGCTGGTATAATCGCGCATTGCATAATTCTGTAGTCTTAAAACTCATTTAGATCAGTGGAATACAGTGAAAATGCATGCAGAAAACCATCATTCTTCACCTGCCAAACGCTATAACACTAAAAATTTCGAGTTAGTTTTCAACGCATGTTTACTAATGGGCATTGATATCAGTCTCGAAAAATCAACTCGCATAAAAGTTATCTGCAGCAAAGTGCTTGAAGTAATTTTCAATATATTGTTGGCATATTACGTCATTGTGTTTGCATATAATTTCCGACCAGAAGGACAAATTATAGTCTATAATCTCCAGTACTTTCTGGCTAATCTGGTTCGCTTACATCTCGTTCGGAATAAAAGCAGAGTATCGCAAATATGCAAAGATATGATGCTGACAAGATGTGTTCTGTTTGGTCAATCTCAAAGATATCTCAAAACTTTAATCATAGTGAGTTTCGCTGTCAATGTCTTTGTGTATTTTTTCCTGGCTTCTACACCATTCATTACAAATCGTTATGAAGAAGGTGTAAAGAATAACTTATTTGGTTACACTTCAGCTAATATATACGTCATCATCCTTTCCGAATCAATTTCACTAATTGTTCACTTTGCTGATTTTATCTTCCCAGGCCTTGCGTCAATACTACTAGGCTTGATTTACTTCGAACTTGGCAATTTGGTTTGCGACTTGAAGGCGAAAGTCGGCAAAACGCTAAGCACATGCGGGTGCACGAACCTGGGGTGCGACCTGGGGGCGCACGAAATCAACCACTGTGCTCACCTTTTGGTCAAGACGTCTCAAGTCGTTCTGCAAGTCGACGACGTAGTTTCCAAGCCCTTATTTTACTTGCTTGCGTTGTCCATGGTACAAATCCTGGTACTGATTTCGGCACTTACCGCTAAATCAATTGGATTATTTATGAAGCTGGGTGGAAGTATTCTTTTAGCTGGCGTATTCGCCGCCCTTCTCCTGATAGTGGGACTTGCTTCTCGGATTCCGGAAAATTACTCTGCTTTAAAGAACATCATCCTGGCATCCGACGTCGTAAGACAAAGACTTCTGACTGGAAAGACTGAAGCCTCGATCTACGCGGGTCTCCTTCAATTATCCAAGGATTTGTCTGGCTCCTATTATGTAACAGCCCTTGGTATCGTCAAAATAGAAAAAAGCGTGGTCTTGACAGTGTTATGCGCCTTCATATCGTACGGTGTGATATATTTTCAAATATTGAAGGATTCCTAAAACCTTTAATGTGAAATTTAACCTTTAATTAATTCTTTATCACCGTGAAGACAGAGCTTACATGCCCATACATGCTACGATTTCTCTATTCATTTACCTTCCTCTATCACATACGGCCTGATAAAGTCACAAAATTCTGGCGAAATATCACTTACTATCCATCATTAAGGCTGTGATTAAGTAACACCAGTGTTAATGTGTCAAGTTAGCAACTTGGCGTTTTTATAGTTGCATTATTTAATACGTATCCTTGGTTACAATGATATGAAAGAAACAGAAAATGGCTAAAATGGGCTTTAGCCCTCTGCATAATGAAGTTTTTAGATGAGCGATAAATGCGCCAAATATCGTAAATTAGATATTTTAAAGCTGTGAGAAGATCCGAAAGATCTAGCATTTTCACGTGTCCGTTATTGTTATTTTGTAATCTAGCTACTGCGTGACATACGTAAGTAAAAGTAACCAATAACGAATATGCAGGCTCCATTTGATGTCATTAAACTGTTAATTTGGATTTTTCCCGCATGTGTTATTGTTATTACGCTAATGTTTACAACTAGGTGTTGCCGTTCGCAGCTTAGAAATATCGTCGATTTTAGCAGCGCATAATGTGTATTACTTTTTTCCTGATGATAAATATGTTAAAATTAATTCCTAGAATACCAGACAGCGACACCATCTCGAATAGGATGTGTTGTGAATGATACTTTTGTCCTGATTGTGATGTCGACGAGCTTTGAAGTGAATTAAAATTAATGATAAGTAATTTCACACAGATTTAATGTACGTAAATGACATTTCTATGCAAATGGTTTACAAATATGTCTAAAAGCATGAATAAGTAAATGACACTGTCCATTTATTTGCAGAGACAAATCAAAATTTCGAAATAATCAAATATTATGTTTAGAAATCTAAAGAATGTTCAATTTTTGCAATTAAAAATTATTGAGGCTTATGAAGTATTTTTTAAGGGGTCATAGGAGGATTAAGGGTTAAAAAATCGATTTTTTGACATTTTTATTTTATTTGAAACCCTAGTTGTTTTTGAACATTTTGAACACAATTTCATGCGATTATTTCAACTATAAGCGGAGATACACATTAAAAGCTTTATGAACGTTTTATAGTTGAACACAATATGGTAACTTAAAAAGTGCGTTTTCTCAAAACGCATTTTCTATGAACTATCCGTAAGATAACGAAATTTCTGATTCAAATCTTCTCGAAACTTCGTATAGTTTTAACTGGGATCATTATCTATAGAATGAATGAATATTAAAAGTGAGAGAGAAAAGGTTTTGAAAATTTTAAAAGAAATATAAGAAAAAAGTAAGTTTTTTCAATTTCCAATTTAAAATACAGTTTAAAAATTCTAAATTCCAATTTTTTCTTAAATATTAATTCATTCTATAAAATATATTTTTTACTTTATTTTGCAATAAAAATTTTGTTTAAATGCGCATTTTAAATTAACTTATCATACGGATAGTGACACGAACTATTGAAAATGTGTCCTACTAATATATAAATGTCAATGTTTCTATGTATGTTTATTACTCTTTCACGCTGACACGGTTTGGTGGATTTGGATGAAATTTGAAATACAGACAGTTAAAGTTCTGGATTAACATATAGGCTACTTTTTATTGCGCGAAAAAAAAAAAAAAAAAGAAACACTTCCTATAACATACATAAAACCTATATTTTATCCCCCCAAAAAAGAAAAAAGAATACAAGAGTTTTATTTTGCAGAGCAGTCGACAGATGGCGCGAAGTTATAGAATCCATAGGTTATAATAAATAAAATCATTTTATCGTCTGCTACGCCCGGATAAAGAATACATTTGAATAAATTTTTGAAACTTTCATTCAGTTTGAATTGTGCATTTTTCTGCGCAGCTTTTTCGCATTCTATCGTTATTACATCCAAAAAAAATGTTGTTAAAAATATCAATTTTAATTTTGTTTGAGATTAGATTTGCCACTAAGATTTGAGAGGTGTGTTGATTGATTGAGACCCTTAGTCATGAGGCTGTCGTCTCGATTGTTCCGAAGCTAATTTTGTTTAATCACACTCATGAATAATGATACACTTTCCAACTTAACGGAATAATGAAAGAAAATAGGAAGACGCATGGATTATGATACGCTTTTAATATACAGCACTTTAGTGCGTATTTAAAATCTGAAAGTGTTTCAGATTTTCTTACTTTTTTTTTCCCCTTTCCATTTTTTGATAACGGCCAATATGTCTAGGAGCTGCTCTTCAGAATTAATATAGGACGAAAATAATTTGTACCTTTTTGGAGGTTTTTATCACTAAACCATCTTATTTTTGTAACCAAGGGCGGCCCGACACGGTGAGCAAGGTAAGCATCGCGTCGGGGCGCCGGTTTCGAAGGGGCGTCATTTCGAACTCAAGAACTGAGTAGAGCATAAACGGGGGATTCATTTTTACGTTAGCAGGGGACGCCACTTACCCTAGGGTCGCCCCTGTATCCATCTTAATTTTAAATTCCAATCAGAATCTGAGGGATTTCAGTGCTGAGTAAGCCGGTGAGAAATAGCATTCTCTCCGAACAAGATTTATTAAGATGGCCAACCAACTGGTCGCCGAAGGCGGCTAGTATATATATATATATATATATATATTGTAAAAATTAATTTTTTAGAACATCTGTGAAAGCTAATGAAGTTTTATGATGTGTCATACTGTATTATTGTACAAAAAAAAAATTTCATTATGCTGTGACTATTATTTCGATCATAAAAGGCAAAACCGCAAGGGTCTAAAATACGTGCAAATTTGCTTCTCAGTCTTCCTACGACCCCTTAAAATAAAAATCTTTAAAAGATTAAACTTTATTCAGCTCAAATAACATACTAACGGAAACGAAAAAAAAAAAAAAAAAAAAAAAAAAAAACAGAAAGCTTATCGTAGTTGCATATTTAAGCCACTTACGGCTGTTTCACTCGAAAATCATGCAACTTTTGAACAGTTTTTTAAAAAAAGTAATTGCGCTAGAGTCTCTGAAAACTTCAGAATGTCTCTTTACAAGTTGTACTGTGAACTGTTTCAAACAATGAACTGTAGAAAGAAAGAAGCACTCCTGAAAAAATTGCCAAACATACGGAATTTGGCGATATTTTCCTAAACAGGTTAGCTTCATGGGCCCATTTTTGAAGACGACTTAGGTGCTTACGAATTGTTTTCTGAAATTTGCAGGAGACTTACAGATTTACTGATGGTATTCGTGCGTAGAACATTGGGGTCGTCTCCTAAAACAAAATTTGGAAATGTTATTCTGTTTAAGTTTTAATGTTCACGATACACTTGTCGAAGCATTTTTCACACTATGCAAATATGGGCGCCGCTAGGATAGGATTTTTTTTTTTTTTTTTTTTTTTTTTAATAAGGGTGTGCAATATGTCAGAGCATGTCAAGACGCTTACGCACATACACACGTGTTATAGTAGAGTAAAACCTCGATACAACGATACTTAAGGTACCCAACAAAATTAGAGAGATGTATCGTTACACCGGGGGAAAATTATATTGTATGGAAATTCCGCGAGACTGCAAAATTTTATCGTTATCGAGGGATTTATCATTGTATCTCGAATATCGCTAATAACGAGGTTTTACTGTATTTTTGTAGATTTTTACTTATGTATCTTACTAATTTGCTTTGCATCAAACAAACAAGCAAAAAGAAAAAGATCAGATTTTAGATTCTGTATATCTGTTTATAATTTTGCGTGATTTCCTCACACAAGGGTGGGTATTTGCCCACCCTTGCCCATACCATAGCTTGCCCATAGCTTTCTTTCTCCATCATCTAGCTAATGACACGATGTATAGTTTGTTATTCCTGAAATTTTGATATTTCCCCGCCAATATTTAAAAATATTCAGGTACTTGTTGCAGATCCGATTTTACAAATTTCAACCGAATATTTAAAATATTTTCAGAAAAAATATCGAAATTTCCGGTACGGCAAACTATTATAGATCGTGTAATCTGATAGATGGGAGAGATAAAAACAGGTCAAAACTTTGATAATTGTGTCCGCTATGAGTGAAATCGATTTTCTCATAGGATAACATGGGATTCCGCAGCTTTGTGTTCCATCTGCCGGTTTAGCCTTAACTCCCAAGCTCGCTAACAAAAATAAATGGAAACGTTACGCATGGCAACATTGCTGCTCTTTTTGTAGTTTCTAATGCCCTCTGGCAATCGCGGAGCAGTGCCAGCTCCTCCATATAAGACGGCGATGGGCGAAATGGAGCGGCCCCCATTTTAATGAGTCCCAGTGAAAGCAAGACCGATTTAGTTCGGGGGTATCTTGATTTTGAACCCGTTCCAGATGTGAGACCTAGCATCTCAAAGGGCCACCCCCCAGTGGTATCATTTGGACACGGAGAACATTGGAGCCACGACACATTTCACGTGCACCAGCTCCCATTGGCCTACACTGTCTCAGATCAGTCCAACCGCGAGAGGAGTTCACCCTCCCAAGCACTGGCCAAGCTAGTGCTGCTTCACTTTCCGTGTTCTTAATAGAACAGGCCACTGAGGGACGACAAAACTGCTAATAACGGGAATGAATTTTCGACAGCTTTGCAAAAGCACTGAATTCCAAATATTGTTTTTCTATTAATGATTTCCAAGAAAGCTGATCTTTGAAGGGCTGTGTGCGGATCCAGGTGAGGGGCTAGGGAGCTTCAGCTTCTTCCTTCCGCCTCCCCCCCCCCCGAAAAAAAAAATAGAACGCCAAAGGGGTTTAGATTCTGCTTTCTTATACATTTTGGAAGGATAAAATGAGATTTTTTAAAAAATAAATTAGCCCTCCCCAAATAAATTTACATTTGATTTAGAGTACATTTTTTTTCTATTGTACATTTTATTTGGGTCAAATAAGCTTTTCCCCTCAAAATTACCATAATGTCTTACCTGAATTTGCATTAAATGTACCGCCAAGTACAACTCCAGGTGCGTTAAAACTACGTTTGAATATGAGCCACTTGCTGCAGATTCGGATCACATTTGAGATTGACGCATCTTGGCTGTTGCAATGATTTATAAACAAAACTTTTAAAAAAAAGGAAAATGAAGATAAAGTGAACCTCGTCGAAAACGAAACTGTCCTAAACTAAACTACTGAAACTGGGAAGATAAGGCGACTGGTATCAAAGTTTATCGTTGCCACACAATGGGTAAGAAGGAAATACAGTTTTCAAAACGCCTAAATCACCATGAAGATTCAAATGAAGGTTGCGATTTAGGTAAAATTCTACAATGATAATCAATCAGATATCATCTTATGCAATTATATTTGCATGTCTATATATTTATCTGTATTGCAAAAAGCTGCGTTTCAATAATTTTTAGAACAATACAGTCATAAAGATTATTCTTTTTTTTTTTTTTTATCAATTAATCTGACTAACATCGACATTTGAAATTACCTGTATTTCTGATAACATTAATTTAATAAAATAATAAAAACTTTGTAAAATGACACACATAAAGGGTACTTATCAAACTGGACGTGTGTTTCAATCAAAAATAATTTTGATCTTCTTCAGCCGCAGTAGAAGTCCAAACACAGACTCGGACTTGAGACCAAAAAAAGTAAACTGAAAAGAGAAGGGAATAGCGAATAGTCAATCGAAAGAAGGAAAAAGCAAGAAACCACGGAGATTAAGAGAAGAGGGGAGTAGATAAAAATATAATACAAAATAAAAAATAAATAAACATAAAAGAAAAGAAAATGGCATAATGCAAAATAAAAGAAAACGGAACAAGAAAAGAGCAGGGAAAAAACACTTTTTTTTTATATACAGGACAGTACAATTTTTTGTTTTGTTTATCTAAGCATAAAGTAAATACCGAAAAAAAACACAATAACAACAAAATTAAATAAAATACTAAAAAAGGGGACTGGTGGACTGAAAAAAGTTAACAGAAACGAAGGACGAATTGTCAATCTGAAGAAGGAAAAAGCAATAAACTAGAGAAAATAAGAAAACGGGGAGGGAAAAGGGTAGATAAATAAAATAAAGCACAGAAAAAAAGTTAGTCCCAGTCTGTGTTTGGACTTCTACTGCTGCTGAAGGAGATCGAAATTTTTTCAATCGAAACATGTGTCCAGTTTGAGAAGTACCTTTTATGTGTGTTATTTTACAAAATTTTAATTATTTTATCTTTTAAACACTAGTTCTTTCTGAATGTTTTTTGCTATTAACTTAGCATTATTAATATTATTAGCATTTTGCTATTAATTTGGCAATTAAAATATAGTTCTTCCTTAAAATCCATATTAGCCTACATATTTTTTTTTTGTTAAAATAGTTTGAATTTAACATGTAGAATAAAATCGCATAGTACTTCAAATAATTTTGGGACACATTTTTACACCCTACTAATATATAAATGTCAATGTTTGTATGTATGTTTGTTACTCTTTCACGCTGAAACGGTTTGACGGATTTGGATGAAATTTGGAATACAGTTGAAGTCCTAGATTAACAAATAGGCTACTTATCCCGCGGAATAAACACTGTTGCTATAATATGCAGAAAAAAAGAAAAAAAACTATCTATTATTAAAAAAAATACAATTCAGTTTATATTTTACAAAGCCGTCGACAGATAGTGCAAACTTATAGAATACGGAGTTTTTAATAAATAAAACATCAGATTTTCTTTTCTGCAGGCGAAATTGAAATAATTGTTAAACGGTTTCATTTATGTTATGAAATCTTAATTGAATGAGTCACGTGACAAACCAGCAGCATGCTTTTTTTTTCCACGGCGTGCAAAAATACAACCTTTTATAACAAGTAGATCTGCAGCATTTAATATACATTTGCAAGAAACCACTGTATCACGTAACTGACGCTCTGGCATTAAGTTAAATGATGCTAAAATAATATTTTATCGTCTGCTTACGCCTAACTTGGATAAAGAATACACCAGAATACGTTTCTGAAACTTTCATTCAGTTCGAATTGTGCATTTTTCTCCGCAGCTTTTACCCATTCTATTTCTATTGCATTACATCCAGAAAAAGGATGCTAGAAATATCAATTTTGATTTTGTTTAGTAACACTCATGACGAATGATACACGTTCGCACTTAATGGAATAAGGAAAGAAAATAGGGAATACGTATGGATTATAACACGATTTTAATATATAGCACTTCAGTGCGTATTTAAAATCTGAAAGTGTTTCAGATTTTGTTCCTTTTTTTTCCCCTTTCCGTGTTTTGATAAAGGCCAATGTATCCAGAAGCTCTTCAGAATTAATATAGGACGAAAATAATTTGTACCTTTTTGTAGGTTTTTATCATTAAACCATCTTATTTCTGTAACCAGGGGCAGCCCGATACGGTAAGCAACATAAGCATCGCATCGGGGTGCCGGCTGCGAAGGGGCGCCCTTTCGAACTCCAAAACTAAGTAGAGCATAAAAGGGGACGTCTTTTTTACGTTATCAGGGGCCGCCACTTACCCTAGTGCCGCCCCTGTTTGTAACCATCTTAATTTTAAATCCCATTTAGAATCTGAGAGATTTCAGTGCCAAGGAAGCCGGTGAGAAACAGGATTCTCTCCGAACAAGATTTATTGAGATGGCTAAACAACTGGTCGCCGGAGGTGGCTAGTGTTTTATAAAATGCTGTTTGTTGCGTAAATGCAACACCTGTCATTAACATGATGTTTATTTGATGATAAAAAATAAGTATTACAATAACACTAAAGATGTTAATAAGGGTTAATCATACAAAAAGAAAACAATAAATTCTAAAATACTTTCCCGCGAAAAAAAACACATATTTGTAGGCCGAATAATTTTTAGAGAACTTCGCAAAATGTGATTTTATTCCTTGATCACCGTTCAGAGATGGTGTAAGAAGTTTGTTGGTCGTAAGAGCGACTTGGATGCAGTGTACAAAATGTTTAACTTTTTGCAGTAAGCATTTTGACTATCACTAAACTTACATCGAAGAGTTTTTGTGAGAATCTCAACCTACTCATGTATATTCGTATACAATACATTTTGAACGACAGCAAGTCCCTTTTGAGTAGTTTTTTTTCCTGACGTATCACGCAACTCGCATGTATCAAAAATTATTTGTCGTAGAATGTTGAAATTTTATATTTAAGACTGCTGTAACATCTAGTTGTGTGCATCTCTCTTTTTAGTTCCAATCTACTTGATTGTTTATTTACAGAACCACCCAAAAGAATTTCAATACATTAAGGTCTATGGGCATCTTTAATGTATTATGTCTGTAGTCAGTTATTGTTTGGGCCTTGCATAACAAACAGTTCTCGCAAACTGTCATGAAATTTGGCGAGTTTTACCTAAATATTGCCAAACTTGGCGCAAAAGAAATTACGTATTTTGCATAACTGTAGAACTTTTAATCGCAGGATGTTGAGATTTTGTATTTAGAATCATTGTAAAATCTAATTGTGCTTTTTTCCATTTGACTGGATAATGTATTTACAGACTCACTCAAAAGGCTTTAAGAGCCGTTGCAAAAGCAAATCGGCGAGGTCAATAGAAAAAAGTTCCCATCGCCATCTCAGAATTTCATGATATTTTTTTTGTTGTGTTGCCGTACCCAAGGAAAGAACAAATCTGAAATATTTTTGGTTTACCTCTTTTAGTTTTGGAGTTATGGGGGGTTAAAGTACCCCAGAGGAGCAACGTCGAATTAATTTAGGGCCATTTTTGCCACTTTATTGTCTCGACTGTGACTGGCTCAGAGGTGCTTCAGAGAATTTTTTCATTTTATCCTATAATATACCTTGTATATTAACATCTAAAATTGAAAATTCATTCGAAAATTGTCAGAGCCCCAAATTAGGGCCCCCCAAAATACCCCCAATTTCATAAAAAATACAGTTTTAAGAATGCTTTAAATCTTGGCTCTGACGTGATACAGAAAACATTTTTGCATAGTGCAGTTATATATCTATAATCTCTAATATATAAAATTCTCCTGTCACAGTGTTAGTCACTTAACTCCTCCGAAACCACTCGACCAATTTTAATGAAATTTTCTATGTATATTCGTTCGGTCTGAGAATAGGTTTTTAACTATGTCTCATACCCCTAAGTCATAAGGGCGGTCCACCCCAAAGTGTTTAGCCCCAGAGTGCTATTCATTTCAATCAAGATTTCTGTGTAGACATTAGCGTGTCGAGTCACTTTTCAAATGTGTTTGCCAGATAGTGTGGAGAGGGGGGGACGTTAATAAAATGTTGAAAGTCGCACAAGGTTTGCAATTTTTGATAATTGATCGCTAAATGTGGTGCCAAAACGTGACAATTTATTATAAATATATTTCGCGTATAGTTAGAAAACGCCTGGCGTATATTGTAAAAGAGTTTTATTAGGCGATTTTAATATAGATTTCTATTCCGAAGAAGTGCTATGTGGAACAAGAAAGGAAAACACAGTACACTCGTGGATTATGATGCCCATTCCAAACAGCATTTAAAATGTCTTTGCGGTATAGTTGGAATATGCCTACAGGAAGAATATGCCTGGCGAAGATTGTAAAACAGTTTCAGTAGGCGATTTTAAGATAGATTTCGATTCCAAAGATGTGTTTTATGGTACAAGAAAGAGTTGATTCCTATTTTAACGCCCCCACTCTCGCCAACCTAAAAAGTCCCCGTACTTTGGCGAGCTTTGCAGTCGTGGGTCTCTGAGAGTTATGCACAAGTTTCAACGGTACTTACGCATTATCCCGGCGGTCCGCCGAGACAAGCAATTTTTCACCAAGATAAATGCCGGGCACATGAAATTGTTGATGGCTTGGAATACGATTGGCAACGTATTTAAAATCTACGAAAAAGTAGTTTGGCGGAAGTGATCGCCGGGATAATACGTAAGTACCGTTTCAACGCACCCAAAAGAACTAGGTGATAACTAAAGTAAACAAACTAGTGATAAACGCGCCAGTTAAGGAATTTGAAGACATTTAATTATTAAAACTACATTAATTGGTAATCCAAAATAAATAAAAATATAACGGCATGCTGTACTTACATGTTGTTCCAAATCGCCATTTTAATTCTAAATTACGATTTCTACATAAGTGCAAAAAATCGTCATGGTAACTGCACATGTTTAATCACCGCCTCCTTGGCGAGAGTCGAGGCGTTAAAGTAGGAAACAATATATAAAACGGTGAAGTATAGTTGTGATATACTTGGCGAAGATTGTAAAATAGTTTTAGTAGGCGATTTTAAGATAGATTTCGATTCCAAAGATGGGTTTTATGAAATAAGAAAGAAAAATACAGCACAGTCATGAATAAAGATAACACTTTCCAACTTAATGGAATAAGGACGAAAAATAGGGAGGACGCATAAATTATGATACGATTTTAATATATAGCACTATAGTGCGTATTTAAAATCTGAAAGTGTTTCAGATTTTCATCCTTTTATTTTTTTTGGGGGGGGGAGGCAACATTTTTTATGAAATGACCATCAATAAGTCTCAAGGCCAAACTATGTCTGTTTGTGGATTAGATTTGAGCACGCCATGTTTTTCACAAGGACAGTTATACGTGGCATGCTCTCGAGTGGGCAAACCATACAGTGGGCATCCAGTTTTGTTTGTGTTATCTAAAGATGGGATAACAAAAAATATTGTATACTCTATTGCGTTAAGGGATTGATATTATTTTTTAGTAAAATTATTGTAATTAGCGATATATATAAATTTAAAGAATAAATTACAATGAATTAAAAATATAAATGTTTGGTATTGTGTTATTTTTATATTCCAGCATTGTTCACAGCGCTCCATGCCTCTTCCACTCATATACCACATCCTCACACACTTACAATAAGTTAGTCATTTCTTTCTACTAAAATAATCCTAGGAATAATTTATATGGCAAAACAACGTTTGCCGGGTCAGCTAGTCTTCATATAAAGTGAATCCAATGTTTAAAATTTTTTAAGGCCCCAAGGGCCCCTCGGTATGGGGCCCCAAACATGGTCCTTATCGCTAATTTACCCAATTTCGAAGCATTGGTACAGCTGAAGCCGACTTCCCAGAGGAGAACTATTGCCATGGAGAAGTAGTATCAACATAGTAGTTTGATATTATGAAAAAACATTTCTTGAAGGTACAACTGTTTCCAAGAAAAATCCCAAAAAGTGCCTCCCTATTTGGGACATTCCACTGGCACGCATGGGGGCATTTCGGCATTACTTTTAGAAGTTTAATCGACAGTGGCAATACTAAAAATTAACTTATTCTTCATATATCTAAATATATCCTCCATATATCACAGATAGTTATTTTACAGGGGCACTCATAAGAATTACATTACGCTGAATGGGGATCTCTGCACCTAGTGAACCGATTGGAAAAAGTTTTTAACTGATAGAAAGCTACACTATTCCTGAGTATTATAAGCTACCTTTCAGCATGTAGCATAACTAGTTCTTTTACAGAGACACTCAAAAGAATTCCAGCACATGACGTTATATGGACATCTCTGTAACTACTGAACCGATTCTAAAGATCTTTTCACTGAAAGCTGCACTATTCCTGAGTAACATAACCTAAAATTCATGCTTGTAGCATAATTTACACGAACATTTGTAGCATAAATTACTACAAAACGATTCGTAAACATTGTAGTAACTGTCTCCATTCGCCACTCAAATTTATTCAAATTTCATATTAAACTCCATTCAAATTTTTGAACAATGCAGTTATATATCTTCATGTAAAGTGAATCCAATGTTAAATATTTTTGAAAGCCCCCAGCTTTGCGGCCTCTACCTTCCAGTCATTTTAAGAGGCATCGCAACAGCACAAATCAGGTAAAAAAAATCACCATTTGTGTTGCCTTACCCAAGGAAAGAACACACCTGAAATAATTTTCATTTAGATCTTTTAGTTTTGGAGTTATGGGGGGTCAAAGTACCCCAGAGGAGTGACGAATTTAGGGTCATTTTTGCCATTTTACTCTCTCGACTGTGATTTGGTCTGAGATTCTTCAGAGAATTTTTTTTTTTTTAAATCTGATACTATACCTTGAATACATCTAAAACTGGAAATTCATTTGAAAATAGGCAGAGCCCTTATATAAGCTCCCCCCCCCCCAAAAAAAAAATATCCCCAATTTCATAAAAAATACAGTTTTAAAGAATGCTTTAAATCTTGGCTCTGACGTGATACAGAAAAAAATAAAAATACCCGGGCCCTTTGATACGGGGCCCCAAACATCGTCCCGTCCTTAGCGCTAATTTATGCAATTTCGAAAGAAATTCGAAATTTTCGAATTTTCGAAGCATAGGTACAGCTGGCTCTGACCTCGCACATGAGAACTATTGGCATGGAGTTGTAGTTTCAACATAGTAGTTTCATATTATGAAAAGATATATTTTTTGATTACTGTGTTAAATTTTTCTTGCAAACGGTGATGCTTTCAAAAAAATTTCTGGGGGTGGGGGGTGGCCTGGGGGGGGCCTTCAAAAATTTTTAACATTGGATTCACTTTATATGAAGATATATAATTGCACTGTTCAAAAATTTGAATGGAGTTTAATAAAATTTGAATAAATTTGAGTGGCGAATGGAGACAGTTACTACAATGTTTACGAATTATTTTGAGTGTTCCTGTAAATTATGCCACATGCATGAATTTTAGTGTATGTTACTCAGGAATAGTGTAGCTTTCAATGAAAAGATCTTTAGAATCACTGTTCAAAAATTTGAATGGAGTTGAATAAAATTTGAATAAATTTGAGGTACGAGTGGGGACAGTTGCGACAATGTTTACGAATCATTTTGAGTGTTCCTGTAAATTATGCTACATGCATGAATTTTAGGCTATGTTACTCAGGAATAGTGTAGCCGATCTAGAGGCCCTTTTTTGACGACAGCTGGCTGTGCCGCACAGCCAGCTGTCATCAAAAAAGGGCCTCTAGATCGGTGGCACGCGATGAACGTTTCGATCGTCCGCCATCTTGCTGGTAGTTAAGTTGAGCAACGGCAACGGCTGCCCTGCTTTCAGCATTGGGCAATCTATCCAGCTGTTCTCGCATTCTTCTATTTTTCAGCAGATGTCAGTGCTGTTAAAAATAATCGTGACAATTTTTTTACGGGAAATGACGTGCTAAAAAGTAAAGGATTCTCGGGGAGCAGTGTCACCCGCAACTATTTTTATAGAAATCAAATCTATTCTTCGTGACTGACAACAGTCAAAACATCAGAGTTTGGTGTTCCCAAAGCGGGAACACTGCACGTTAAAGGCTTAATGGAATAACTATCCCCCCCCCAAAAAAAAAATAAATAAATAAAAAGCAACTGACCTGGATATTCTTCCCTGATTCCTGAATTCTGAAAAATTCTTCGAATTTATTAGATTTGAGGAAAATTTTCGTTTAACAAGAATGCAGTAGGCAATTGGCAGTTAAAAGCATGGGGGATTGTGGTTCAGAAATTTTCAAAATTCTGGATACTTTGAGCAAGTAATTTTTGGAATTCCTGATTTTTTCAAACAAAGGGATAAACTGTACTGAGAATTCTGTTTAAGCATTCCAATTTCTTCCCATCCTTCGCGTGAATGACAATTTTTTTTCTTGAGCACACCTTTATTTAAATCTCCAATGGCCTAAGATAAAAAGTTGACCTATATTTTATAATTAGTATCTAATTTTTAAGGGCAAATTTACCTAAAAGCTTTGCATGAGAAATGCATTTTTGAAATATTTATTTTCAGTATCTAATGAAGATTATTACTTAATATTTCTCAGATTTAAAACTGAAGAAATTGTTATTGTAATTTTAATATAATTGATTAAGATAAATAAAAGGAACTCCAAAATAGTTAAAAACCTTACGAAATAATATCATAAAAGTTACTTGTCAGGCCATATGGTTGTTTCGATCGAAAGAATTTGTCTTCGTGGAGATAGTACGTCATTCACAGTCTGGAAGACTGGAACAGGCAACTCAAATGGAACTCTAATTAACACAATAATTTGTCCAGAGAAATTTTTAATTGACTTTTTCATTTATGTTTTTAATAAATGTATAATTAACAATATCAGATTTGTTCAAAGCAAGGTTTTTCTTTCTTTTTTTTTTATATAATTTTGTGTATGAACTATCCCAGTTTTCTCCCTATAAATTTCTAGAGATCGAAAATGCTACTACACTGTATAAATCTATGAAAAAAGTTCCCAAAGATAGTCAGCTTTCAACAGCAGTTCATTCGCCTGGATGGGATTCGCTTCCGTGAAATTCTTCCATTTTGAAGTTTTCATCACTCGCGATTTACTGTGGGAGAGGAAATTTATAGCCTTCTCCAAGATTTCTTTATCATCGTACGTCAAGGCAAACTGCACCACGTCGCAACACGTTCCCACCGTCACCAACAGGTTACTCCTTATGAAAGCTAAGCACGCCAACCTAAGTACATCTACTTGATATTTGTCTGCCAGAACGAAGAGTCCAAGGACTGTGTCTGAGTGCAAGTGGTCCGTCCTGTCGGTGTACACGTACCGGACGAAAGCTCGAAACTCTTCAGGCTCGCAGTCGCTTACGACCACCTTGCCAGTCTGCGTCTCTGCCATGCCGTGACGGAACATAGACTGGAAGACGGGCGAGCGGGCCGACAGGATGGCCCGGTGGAGACGGAACTCTTCGCTCTTCACCTGCGCGGTCAAGTCACTGCAGTCGCCACTGAGCATCAATTCACTGAAGTCGTGGGACAGCTTCCCACAGCCTAGGAACAGAATTACATCAAATTAGGCTCATGGCAAACTAAAAAGGCAAAATAAATAAATAAATGAAAAATGAACATTTATGAAATTATCACCGCAAGACTTAATCGCGTTTTTGGATCACTTCATAACAGTGGCAGCTCCTCTATTTGAGCACATGAGCACCTGAACCCCCAAAGGAAAGAACACAAAATATATACACTAACAAATTAAATTTTAAAAAATATTAAGTACACTTCTAGATTTTTGTGAATTCAAAATATAAGTGTTTCTCTTCCCCCACCACACTATTATTAACTGTTTAGGACCCGTACCGGCTCAGACGGCCGGCCAAAGTGTGTCCCCGTAACGGCCTGGGCGCCCAAGAGCAAATTCTTTCCCACCCGACATAGGAGTTACTGATAACGTTTCACCACTTAAGGCTTGAGAACTCGAGGAAGAAGGGAAATGGATAATTCGTGTATTCATGGTCTGCGTGATGTATCAATGTACAATGGGTTGTCAAAAGCTGTTACAATTGATATTCTTTGCATTAGCACATTAGGAAGCATCTGGCTTCTATGCTACTCAAGAAGGGAGATTCCAAACTGTCACAAATCAGTGATAAAGAACACTTGCTTTCCTTGAATGGAGGAAGGCATTTTTCGGCCGTTTCGTCGGGAATCAACGGATATGAGATTTTCGTGGAGGTGGGAGCTAAAGAGTTAAATACCCTCATCAAAGCTAACTCACTGTATTGTAGGTTACTACAGCAGAAAACATGAGGTTTTTTAATCGATCGCACGTGTGATCGGAGAAATGGCCTCTTGAACTGTGAGAACAGAAGCGGAGAGAGTCGCGGTAGCGGATGGGTGCTGCTGATATCATTCCGTTCGCACATTTTCAGTGTGCGCACGGCCCATTTTTTGTGGTTATCTCTTCTAAATTCTCCCTTAGTTTGTTGTGTTCGGTTTGTTAATCTATTTTTTTTTTTCATTTTCTTATTATTTTCTTTATTTTTATCATTTTTCAGTGCAATATTTTTTATGAAAGTATAAATAATTAAGATGTCAGTAAAATAAGTTTTTCGGAGATAAACAAATGTATTTCAACGCATAAGTTGCGTCCTATCTGCAAATTTAATTTTCGAAATTTGTTTTGTGCCAGTGGCGCCATTTCAATAACACACGAGGCGCCACTGGCTTATTAAGATTTGATTCCTCAATGAAATCAAGATTTGGGTTCGGTAATCTTACTAAATATATGAATATCGCTAAGCCGGGTCCAGATTTTACATATTTTTAGAGCCAAATCTGGCGTATTTTGTCGAAAGTTGACAAGCTTGGCGATATTTTGAGTATGGCTCAAGCAATGACTATCCCCAAACTTTAATGCACTGAAAATGTTTTTGTTTACCCTATAAATAAAATACTCAATCGATTGCATTTAGTATTGGAACTGCAGAAGATGTTAAACAGTTAAAAATGCAAAATTTCACCATTCTTTGGCGAATCATTTTTGAATTTTGCGGGATACATGCATAATTACGTCCAGACAAAATTAGTCAAAATGGATTTGCTATTGACTAAAATAGATTGCACATGCATATCTATGTGCATTAGGTCATTTCATAAAGAAAAATGTGTGATATTTAATGCAGGAAGGTGGTTTCTACTTGCCATTTTACTAAAAGAGAGAGAAAAAGAATAAGACAATGAGCGACGGCTAAATTTTATCATAATGTAAAAAGACAAATTTTCTGCATTTTTAGTCTGCAAATAGAGCTTTATTAACGACCTGCTTAGTCGACCAAATTTTCAAAATTTCCACTCTTTGAAAATCATTAATTAATATTGCCAGCAGTGCCGGATCAAGGCAGCGCGTGGCCTGTAGCAAATGTTATCTAGTGACATTAGGTTCAGTGACGCAAACAGAAAGCTTTTTATTTCTTTTTCTTTGGGGGAGGGGGGTTCACCTTCACATTAAAGAAGTATAGATAAAATTAATCGAAAATATAAATTGTGCTAGTTAGATTATAATTAATTTTTAGAGCTAATTAATTTTGGTATTTTGTTAGTTTATGGATTGATTCTTCAAATAAAGGCAATCTTGTAACATTACTGGTAAGGCCTGCACTTTTTCAAGGTCATAGTCTGGGGATCCGGACCTTCCCCTCCTCCGAAATTGCGATTTTAAATACACACGATCGTACCATAATCCATGTGTCATCCCTATTTGTTTTCCTTATTTCCATTACGTCGGAAAGTGTATCATAGTCCATGAATGTGATGTAGTCTCTTTATTTCATTAAGCACTTCCTTAGAATGAAATTTATATTAGAATAGCCATCTAAAATTGTTTTATAGTCTGCTCCAGTAGTTATAACTATACTGTATAAATATTAAACAGTTTTGAATGTGCATAGTAATCCAGGAGTGTGCCACGTTTGTCTTTCTTGCTCCATAAAACACTTTTTCAGAACTGAAGTCTATACTAAAATGACCTACTAAAACTGTTTTGCAATCTGGATTATTCTAACTGTATTTCACCTTTAAAACTCCTGTTTAAAAAGTGGATCCTAATTAATTGGTTTTTCCGTATTTGCTTTCCTTATTCCACAAAACAATTCTTCAGAATTAAAATTAATATTTAAATCGCCTGCTAAAAATTTTGTACATATTCTAACGGTGCTTCACTTTCACTTACAGTATTATACAAATTAATTAGTATTGCCATTAAATAAATAGTTGGGTTTGAAAATTTCTCTCCAATCGCCAACCTGGGTTCAGTTTTGAAGAATTATTTTTTGGAGATAAATAGCGAACTATGGCAAATCTTGCTGACATTTCACTTTTTACTGCCTCTCTCCCCCCCTCCCCCGGCTCAATCTGGCAACCCTTGAAAAGTGATGTGCAGTGTCACCGCGTACACAGAAATCCTTGTCTGAAATTAATAACCCTCAAGTGCTAATAAAAATTTGTTCATAATATATTTAAACATCTCTCTCTTAAATTTTTTTTCAGAACTTGTTTATAATTATTATTACTTTATAATAATACTTCTGTTGAAAAAGACTATTGCTCTAATCCATAAGGAAAATACGTATATGTTTTTTTCCTGGCATAAATGTATTTTTTCTTTTCAAAAACACCTTATGAATATGTATTGGAATTGCATCTTTTATGCGTTTGAATATCCCCGCACAGAAATCATGTTGGTAGGGACGTTGTGTCGACGCTACGTTCGTCACACGCACAAGTGCGATGAAAATGCACGTCTTTTGTAATGCCCCTTCGTGTCAAACATGTGATGATGCAAAGTGACGTCGCAGTGTAATGTGGATATGTCCAATGTCCACGTTGGTCAGTTAGGACGTTCCATGATGGTCAACATATATGATGTCACAAAAAACTTCCCATAGCGACCATTTATCCGTCCCCCACAATCTCTCTGCTGCTATACTGTCAGATAAAGTCATGCAGCGGTGTCACAGGGCTATATGGATTAGTACTTACCCAATTCTGGCAGCGTCTGCGTGGATGTTGACTTTCTTTTCTTAATTGGACCAAGTACTACAAGAAAAAATTAGGCTGTCAATGAAATATTAATAAAAAATAATGATTTTAACCAGATAAATTTAAGCATTAGGATGTTACTCTTTTCATTCTTAAGGCTGCAGTTCGGAGAAATAAAAGTTGTTTCATGTTATTTGTGCACAAATTAAAATAAACTAATTGCTCCAGGGACTGGGAAAGTACAGCTGCGGAAAAAAAAGCCCACTTGCTCTTCATTTGGCCGTCGTTTGTCGTACAGCTAAGTTATCTATACCATTAGTTTGCAAATAACGTATACTTTTATTTACTATTAATTTAATTTGCATAAGAGGCCGTCTTCATATTTAATCCTGTGTCAACTTCTTTTTTCTCAATGGCAATAGTCTATTTTGACTTTATTAAACGAAAGAAAACCTTCAAATAACCCTAAATATTAATTTTCACTAATTTTCTACGATAATTTCCGGAGATACTGCGAATTCCTTTTAGTGCGATTTTAAGGGACTTTCTGCAAATTGAAAAACACTATTTGTAGGTTCCGAACTTTTCGCCTTTCGCTCATTTCGCAAGCGATGATTAAACGAAAAAAAAAATTATTTACATTGAAAATACCGTTTCTAGTTTTAAAGTTTACTGAGAATATCAGGGGTCGAAATCAGAATATTTAGTCAATGTTCCAAACGAACCGTAACTCCAAAACTTCCTTGATCTATACACATGATTTAAAGCAAACAATGCAAAACGACTGCTCACGATTTTGAAAATCTTTCTAATTTTGAAATTGCTATTGAGTATTTCTCTTGGAAGTTCTCTTAGACAGGTGAAATGTTGCCAGGAGTGAGAATCTATTCTTTACTCTTCTCATTACATTCAAGAATGTTACTCAGCTACGGTAGAACTCGAAGAATGGTTTCATGATTGAAAATTTGTTTGAATTTAATGTAAAAAACGCAATAACTTTTATCCCAGACCCAATATTATCACCGTGTTTGTTATTTCACTTTCTTCATTTAATATTCTCGTCTGCAGTGTGCAATGTTTTTATCAGACTTTTGGCGGTGTTTTAATTTATAGTCAGGTGTGAAGATTTAGACAGAAAAATGTCATTTTGAATGTTTGATAAAGTATGGGGAAGTCCAAAGACCTGATGTTTCCAGTATTAAAAAATCTGATGTGTCCAACACATGACTTCCTTGCACGTCCATTAGATCAAAAATATTTTCGATGCACTTCCTCTAAATTTATTTGTTTGAAAGAGATAAAATATCAATAATAGTAAGGTTTAGCGATTTCTAGCCAAATATTTCGATATCGCCAAGCTGAGTTCAATTTGAAAGATTTCCTTCTGACACTTTATTTGGCGATATTTCACCAAAAGCCGACAAACTTGAGATAGTCAGCGAGATTTTGGGGATAGCCAAAGTAGTCATTGACCACAGACTTTCAATGAATTGAATGCATCCATACACCTCAATGTATTTAAAGTCATTTGGCTCACCCTGTAAATAAATTCTCAGTCGATTCCTGTCAAAAAAGATATTGAAAACAGTTAGATATTACAATAGTTCTAAATACAAAGTTAAAAAATCTACGGGTTAAAGTTTTAGAGTTATACAAAATAGGAAATAATTTTTGGCGCCAAATTTGGCGATATTTCGGCGAAACTCGTCAATGTCGAAGACATTTGGCGAGATTTTAAGCATGAACCAAACAATGACAGATTATCGCCAAATTTGGCGATATTCCGCCAAAACTCGCCAAGAACGATAACAAATGGCGATACCTTGGGCATGGACCAAATGACTGACTATCGCCAAATTTGGCGATATTTCGCCAAAACTCGCCAAGGTCGAGGACAGACGGCGAGATTTTGGGCATGTACCAAACAATGACTGTCTACAGTTGTATTATATTGAAGATGTCCATAGACATTAAGGTACTGAAATTCTTTTCGGTGGTCCTGTATATAAACTCTCCAGTAGATTGGAACCAAAAATCGAGATGCACAACTAGATGTTACAACATTCTTATATATGAAATTTCATAATAGTTTTTGAGATTTGAGAGTTAAATATGCACACACATACACCAAAAGTCGCCAAACTTGGCGACTTTTGGCATAGTTCTTGAGGGAGGCACGTGACCGTGGTCGGACCATTACCTAACTTATGTGGTAGGACGGTATTGTGCTTGAAATGGATGAATGCCCCTAAAATTGCTATTGACCGTAATGTATTGGAAATCTTTTGAGTGTTCCTGTAGCAGAACTATAAATGAAAAAGACACTTTTTTTAATGGAGAAATTCATTTTCTAACTCTTTACAGCATATATCACTTCTGAGTCGTTTGAAATAGCCCAATACCTCTAAAAAACGCTTTAATGAATTTCGGCCCATAGAGCGTAATGTATTTCGAATCTTTTGGGCGGTCCTGTAGATAAACTATTCAGTCGAATGGAACCGAAAGGGAAGGTGCACAACTAGATGTTACAACAATCCTAAATATAAAGTTTCAACATTCAACGCCTAACAGTTTTTGAGATATGCGAGTTTAATGAATTTCGGCCCATTGAGCGTAATGTATTTCGAATGTTTTGGGCAGTCCTGTAGATAAACTATCCAGTCGAATGGAACCAAAAGGGGAGGTGCACAACTAGATGTTACAACTATCCAAAATATGAAGTTTCGACATTCTACGCCTAATAGCTTTTGAGTTAGGCGAGTTTAATGAATTTCGGCCCATAGAGCGTAATGTATTTCGAATCTTTTGGGCGGTCCTGTACATAAACTATCCATTCGATTGCCACCAAAAGGGGAGGTGCACAACTAGATCATAGAACAATCCTAAATATCAAATCTCAACATTCTACTACCATTAGTTTTTGAGATATGCGAGTTACATACATACGTACGTACGTACGTACAGACGGCATGGAAAAACTGGCCACAGTAGACTCGCCACTGGTCAAAATGAGTTGCAGACGCGTTAATATGATCGTGCATGCTAGCCTACGATGAGATACATCGAAAAAATTTTTTTAATTAAATTTAGAGGTAGTAAAAATCGGTTTTTATGTCGAAATTTGGCCCCCAAAATTTTTCGGGATCACATTACTTCCTTATACTACGTACAAGGAAGTAAAAAGGTCAAATTCATGCGTGTAATGTTGAGGATGTTAGCTTTTCAGAAATACGGCGTTGTAACTGGAAGACAATGTCCTACATATACATCTACTGCATCTAATTATAAGCATGGAAAATATTTTATTTGGGGCGAAATAGTAGCGGACGCAACAATAGACACTTTATAGAATCAACATCAAACTGTGCAAACCTCCAATTTATTTGTTTCAAAATTTGCTATTTTTTAATGCCACTAACTTTTACTATTTCTGTGCAAAAGAAATCTACTTTACGTTTATTTTACGCAACTTTCAAAAAAATTGTCATTTCATAAATTTATATATGATCACTTAACTTATAATAACGCATTTTATTTAATACTAGCTGCGTGCCCGTTCTCCGCACGGTAGGAAACAATATTTTCCTAAAATATAATCGTACCTGTGCGAAAACAAAATCTAAAAAAAAAAAAAAAAAAAAGGAAAAGAAAAGTTCGAGTAGTCCCTTTGTTGAAACTACCGGGGGATATATTAATGCAACGTGGTATTATAATTTAATTAGTTGTGAGACGATCGCGCGCGTTGAAAAATGATGAACAGAACAATTTTAATTTCACGAAATATTTGCTAACGTGATATACTGTGCTTTAATCCATATTAACCTAACAAATCTACTATTACTACCTATTACTTATACTATCTATTACTTATATTAATATTATCTATCTTCGTTTCTCCCTCTTTAATGCTCAATCTAATGAAACAGATTAGATATTTTAAACCAATGGTGCCTTTCTACCCTTTGATGATTCTTTTGAATTTATGCATTGCCATTAAAACTGCTCTTCATATATTTTTGAGCATAAGTCTTGTCAGACTGACGTATTTAGCACCCCAAAATATTTCATCTCGGCGTGGTAGAAAATATCCAACCTGCTTTGAATATAAATAAATATTTACCTCATGGTTGTCTCGTGTGAAACATAAAGCTGTATAACCTCGAGGAACTACTTAGAATAGCTCAAATTGCGAATAGGACGTTAAATTGTGTTGCAGATTTTACAAATTTCACGCAACTTGTAATTTATGACGTCACGTTCTGAACCCGGTAGTTGAGTCTGGTTATTTCTCGCAGTAGTTTTCAAATCGAGTAATATTGAGCCATATGACTTTGGAAAACCCTCACTTGCAACAGAACTTATTAAAGTTAATTTGAGAGATGTTGGATTTATTCCTAGTTAATCGGTATTTTACATATTTTCCGGAGCTATTTTGCTAATAATGTAACTTTTCTGCAAGAGCTTGCTAAGTTGCTGGAACTCAACAAAAAATGCATATCTAATATATATACCATCAAAAGTCGCCCAAACTTGGCAACATTTTGCACGATTTTTGGGAATACATACGACGACCGTCGTCCGTCAAACCGATAGGGAATACTATGTATTATGTTAATTAGTATTTTTCACCTTTAGGCGACATTCGAATTTCCCAAGATTAGAAAAAAACGCAAGTTATCTTTCGTTATTACGGTATTTGAAAAATTATAGTATTCAAAAATCGCCAAGGGTAGCTCGCGCATTAAACAAAATACTTAGGTTTTTATAATAGTAAATTTTTACGTCAAAGCCTTTTAACTAAGGCTGGAATTCAGACTCTATCTACCGTCATAGAAACCAATTTACTGACCGATTCTAGTTTTATTATAGGTTTAAAAACTGGAATCGTCAATAAAGCTGGTTTATAATGACGGCCAATAGAGGTCTGCATCCCAGCCGTAATTAGATTTCTAACTCATTTTTAATCTCATGACGTCAATATGACATCAGTCTCAGTTGCGATATGTAACATGAATTAATGAATGAAGAAGGAAAAAATACACGTTGTTTTATTTTTCTACATCATCTGATAAGATGGAAGTTTATTATTTCGCGCGTGGTGTAATTTTTGTAAAAGCTAGCTAACCTAGTTAGGATTTCTAATGCATTTTTACACTCGTGACATCAAAATGACGTCAATCTCACTTGAATTATTGAAGGTAATAAATAAATAAATCTAACTTTGTCAACTATGCTCACTAATGTGCTCAAATCGGACATTTGGGTAGCTTTCTACCCTGAAAATTGCGAAAAATCGTTAAAAATTACGGAACAAGTGGATTTTCAGAATTTTAAAGTTGACTACGGACTATTCTATGTCGTTTTACACATTTGTGCAAAATTTCAAGCCGATCAATCGGAGGTAGGAGTTCCCGGACAAACAGATAAACTTTCACATTTATATAATAGATAAATTAAACTACAGAACGTAAAAAACTGA
Organism: Cheiracanthium punctorium; assembly: GCA_038373885.1. Lineage (NCBI taxonomy): Eukaryota > Metazoa > Arthropoda > Arachnida > Araneae > Cheiracanthiidae > Cheiracanthium > Cheiracanthium punctorium. The sequence goes on along the minus strand of JAWZYV010011981.1, from coordinate 142,461 downwards.
AATTTTGCACAGCCATGTAATATTACTTTCTGCATCTATTTCCATCGAAATTTGGCTAGGTCGCTATTCATAATTTTTTTAATATTAATTTAATAATTCATAATTCATATTAATAGTTTATTAAAAATTGTGTAATAGTAAATTATGTTTGGGTCGTTTTGTTCAAATAGTGCGAATAAAAATCAGCTTCTTACTATCAATATTAAATGAGATATGAGTTAAAGTATGAAAAAATGTTTTAACATAGGTGGTGGTGGATTTTGGAAGCTCATAACTCACTCATTTTCAGTTCAAATTTATTGAAAATTGGTATCCAAGGGTTAAAATGAGCTAAATTTGTTAAACATGAAGTGAAATCTAAGGGTTGATATTGGGGAAAAAAGTTGGAGCTAATTTTAATATGGAGATGGCCCCTTAGCAACTTTCAAAAATGCGTAAAAAAATAATATGTTTGCAATAATTAATAGTAAGTCAATAGAGAAAAATTGATAAGTTATGATTAATAAAATGAAAAAACCTCTTATAGTTAAATTTATTCACCGCGGAATAATTGGCAAATTAATTTAATGAGTGAAACCAAATGATTGTCCATTGGATCTTGTTCTAACATGTGGGAATATAAGGATTTAAAAATAGCTTTCATCGCGGACATAAGTTACAAGTTAAGGTTCGCGAGTCGGATATGTACCGCCACGGCTGGGCTTTTGATCCGGCCCGCGAAACATGTCAAAACCCTCTTTAACGTCCATATTAACCATTCAAAATCCCATATAAATCCCAATATACGGCCCGCGCTAACATCCGATTACGCTAACATCCTGAAGTTTGGCTCCCGACTTAGCTAATATCCTAAAATTTGGCCCGCATCTCTTTAAAGGTTAACCATACCTGCTTTAAGATTAGGGAATGCAATCCCGAACACAGATGTTTGAGCGTGATTAAGACCGTAATCCCGCAGGATCAAAACTCAGAAATAAATTATTTTTATTACAATTTCACGCCGCTTTGCCAATCATCCATTGGCCGAAATTTTTTGCTTATGAACAGTAAGAACCAGTGATCACGGGCGTTCATACTTATTGGCAGGAAGGGGACACAGTCCCTTCCAGCTCCCATATTGTTATGATTTATGTACTGGTATTGCCAGTAGCGGATTCAGGGGAGGGGCTAGGGGGCTTCAGCCCCCCCCCAAAAGAGATTGCTAAAGGGGAACATTCTTCTTCATTATGCACTTTGACTATGTAAAGTGATCTTTTTTTAATCACTTAGCCCCTCCCAAAAGTTTTTACATTGGTTTAGACTAAAATTTTGCTTTATTGTACATTTTGTTTTGGTGAAATAAGCGTTTTTCAAAATTTAGCCCCTCCCAAAACAGACTTTCTGGATCCGCCAGTGGGTATTGCGTAAAAGTGCTTCAACACTAAATGTTGTATCTTTCTGGGACAGGACCCTAGACTTGTACCCCGCCCCCCCCCTACCATGCTAGTGATATCTTTAAAAATATCTTTTATCGCGGACATGAGTTACAAGTCAAAACTGGTGAGCTTCAGTTCAAAGGAAGAAGAACTAAAATAAAAACAAACAAAGAATAAAAACAAAGGAAGAAGAAAAGAAAGAAAGAAGAAATGAGAAGCAAGAGTCTTTTGTTTAAGTGCTTTTGTATTCTCTATCAAAAGTAGACTAAGACGAGTGCTTCTTTACGCTGTCTTTTTTATATTCTTCTTTTTAGCAACTAACATAGTATATTTATGTAAGGTAGTACATGATAAAGTATACGTATATAAAGTATTATTATTAAACTTGATAATGCTTACAATCTTATTTTTTCCTACTTTTCTCTATTGCAATAAAATTTTAGTTGAATGAAATGTCGATGCCGCGAGATTGCGGGATCAACAAATCTCAATCCCGAAATCCCGCGAAAAGAAAAACAGTGCAGGATTGCATTCCCTATTTAAACTGCTGGGTTTAAAATGTTGATTTTTACTAATTTTTTGTTAAATGGTCTTTTGCGTTAATCAGAAAAGCGACACTTTCAAGGATTTCAAATACGTTGGATAATTAACCTACCACTCCCGTGAAAAGGTGCACACTCGTAACATTTTACTTTATTTTACTATACTTTCGTGCTTTCGGAAGAGTTCAGGAGAGTAGTATACCTAAAATACAAAACTATTTCGAAATTTTACACTTACGCTAGGAAGTGCTTATTTCAACAAAACATTTTCTAAAAAAAAAACGAACAATTTTGCCTGTGCACGTAGATAGAAACTTTATGCTTTCATAATTAGGAAATTTTTATAAGCATATGTTGAAATGTTCAAGCAGATATAATTAATTTTTCAATGAAAAACAATAAAATATGTTATTAAGACATGATGAATTTGCATGTTTGAAAACAAGAAAGGTTGCATCAAATCTTTAATTATATATTACAAAAAAAGTAACTTGTGGTAATTCATTGCATTTACTTATATAGAATAAATTTTAAAAATATTAAGATATGCCTAATTAATAAATTAACCCTCTCGTCACCCTGAACCTCACATGAGGCTCCTATTTCAAATAGCAATATTTAAAGAGAAAACAATTGAATTTAGTATTTTTTTCTTTCAGTGATATCAATATCATTAATTCGTGTAGAAAGTATATGAGGCTCTTCACTAGATGCATAAATCGTGCCTAGATTGCAGTACTAGTCAATTAAGATCATTTTTTTACAGTTTTCGCTTCATTGTTTCAGGAGAAAAATTAAGAAAATATTTACGCTGCTTTTTTACCATTTTTTTCTTTTTAAGGTAAGTATAGTTTTTTTCTTATTCCTCAACCTTTACCTAATATGTGCATCCTTTTAAATTAATTTTAGCATAACAAAATACTTCGAAAATGCAGAAATTATTATTAGAAAAATAATTATTATCGACATTAATCGACAAATATTAATCGACATTAGAAAAAAATATTTTTGCATGATTTATAATAGTATTTCATATGCATTAAATGCTAGAGAGATTTGTTTTCTCTGATTTTTCATAATTCGGTGACGAGAGGGTTAAATTGATTACCAAGCAGTGAAATATTTCCTTATATTTCCTCACTGTACACTTTTGGGGTCATTAGCCAACATTTTCCGGCCACTCTCCAGCACAGTTAAAATAAATTAAAAATATCTTTGAAGAAAAAATTGTTTTCTTCAAAGTTATTTCAAAGTCGCAAGTTTAAAATTATGACCTCACGTTACATATGAACAAAAATAGTCACAGAGATAAAAATAATTTTAATTACCGATTCTCATTCCATATTTCTTTTCCTGTTCAGATATTGTATAACGCCACACTAAGCAAGAAAAATGTCTCAGTTAAAACAAAATTTCCAAAATATTGAGCGAGTCTACTAAAAACACATACAAGATGTCCAACAAAGGACATACTGATACTAAAATTAAGAATCTCAAAAATAATGATAAATAAAAGAAGGCAGCAAATGGTATGTTTATTATGTAATCTGTAAAAAAAAATGTATACAGAAGTTTCGAAAGGCTTCGTGGAGGGCCTTGACTTTTGTAAAGATACTCTGAGAGCTCACCTTTTCTTGTCGAGGCTCAATAATCAAAAAGAAATGAGCCCATTAGGGTTGCAAACAAGTTGTTAATTTCCGAAAGGGAAATAGCCGGTGCCTTTAATGCATGCAATGCTAGAGTAAGTAATTATCATCCTGCTGTTAAGATCTCAAATGAACTTCTCAAAGGTCCACAGACTTGCTTTAACATTCAACTGGATGACATTTTTAACTCACCTTTTTCGGATTGGAAACTCAAATGTGGCATTAAGCAACTGTCGCAGAGAAAAGGTGCTGGACCGGATGGTATTTTGCCAGAGTTCCCTGTTCACCTCACCTTGGAAATAAATCCATGAAGGTGTTTCTCAGACTTATAAAGATCACTTGGACGTCTGGAATTTCCAGTGGGTGGCGTAAAGGAGAAATTTTGCCTGTTCTTAAAATTGAAAAAGATCCAAGTGTTTTAAATAGCTTCCGTCCTATTTCACAATGTGTAAGCTGACTGAACGCCTCATCGCAAATCGTCTTAATCACTATCTTGAAAAATATAGTATAGTTGTCCATCTGACAGACAGGCTGGTTTTAGGAAATATAGGAACACTACCGAACAGATTGCCAGACTACACAGGAGATATAAAGGATGGTTTTCACCATAAAAAAAGTACTGTAGCTGTGCTGGTTGAGTTCCAGACAGCCTTTGATAGAGTGTGGAGATCACTGTGGAATCACAGGAAACGAAGTTGAAAACTGTCTAGCCAAGAATGGCCCCGACCTCTCTCCGCCACATCCCCTTGTTAACTATCACAGTATTAAGAGAATCATTGATGCTATATTTAACGTGCATCTTAGATGGACCTTTTAAGGAATTGGTGAAGGGAAGGAGTTGGAGTGACTTGATGAAAAATACCATCCCTCGTGACCTTCCTAGAGCTGTTGCTGTCACCAACTTTAGAATTAAAACTGGACATGACTACCTTTTTAAGCATCTGCACAGATTCGGTTTAGCACACTCCCCGACTTGCCCACTGTGCAATGTCTTTGACATGTCTGGAGATCACTTGATCACTTGTACCGGACTTAGTAACGTAGCAGCAGTTAACTCGGCTATAATCTTTTAAAATTCTATTTGTGTTTCTGAACTCCATTGGACTGCCAGTCTCAGACTAATGGCAGTCATGCCAAGGTCTGGCGTAGAATTTAAAAAAAAAAGGTTTCGAAATAGTAGCTAGCTACTAAAATACCGCAGCGTACGTACAGACATCCTTGCAGGAAAGGGAGATTACAGACGTAAAGAAGCGTAATCTTTAAGTTGAAAATTAAAATTTTGTGGATTTGATGTTAAAAAATCTTTAATAAAGAGGATTAGAGTTTCCAAACACTACCTTGAATACGCCACTTCTAAAAAATGGCGGTATACGTCGAAATCGATTGACAATCATCATGTATAAGTGCAAATTCATTTCTTCAAGCAGCCACAGCACAGTCTTTTTGAAATGTACACCCTTAAGACGTACAGAGGTGGCGCAAAGAATAATGAAATTTGCCATCTCATCTGGCAATGTCACAACGGTAATGGATTCAGAAGCCGCACAAATTGACGATTCAATCTTGTGCAGCATATTGGGATGGTTCCGGTAGACAATTCTTCCAATACATATTCCTTACACAATAGTCAGGTGTTAAATCGTTAAAATATGAAGGCCGATGCATGAATGAGGTTAATGATTACATCCAGACAGCACATAAGCTTAAATCAAGCTTGACATTTCTTTGAATTTGAGGTATTAATACAAGCTTGACAGTTCAATTCATTTTAAGCTTGCAGCAAGCTTGGACTTGCTGCAAGTCCAAGCTTGAACCAAGCTAAACTAACTTGAGGTTTCAGTGTAGAGGGGAAAATGCGTGGAAAAATAAAATATATGGGACGAGGTCGCCGACCGGTGCCCCATGTATTTAAGAAAATTTTTTAAGTTTGAACTAAGCTTTCTATGTCAAGCTTAATGCAAGTTGGGCAAGTGTAAACTTGAACACTTGATTCAAGCTTGCATTAAGCGTACACGCTTGAAAATTTTCAAGCTTAATTCAGCGTAAATACGGGTTAGGACCCATTAGAAAGACCTCCATGGAGGGCACCCCACCCTTCGGCCTAGAGCCCATGCGTAGCTAATCGGCCGTGATCCGACAAACAAACATTAAGTTTACTGGCTTGATAAATCAAGCTTGCTGCAAGTTTGATGCAAATTTGCTGTGCTGTCTGGGCAGCCGCATCTGTTAACGATTTTTGAAACTACTATTTCGAAACTTCTGTATAAAATTTTTACATCTTTCGTAATAAAAACGCAATTAGTCTCACCCCTCTACTGACCTTTGTTTTCAGAATATGTAATTTTGAAACTAGCATGTCCTTTAATGGACACCCTGTAGTATACAATGAAAAAGCGAAAAACGTGTGTTTGGGCTTGATTCGGAAAACATGACCTTACTAAAGTTACTGGAACTGGACACACTTTTCGCCAAGTTGCTCCACCTCCTCTACATTTAAGATTCTTGGGGAAAACGTTTCATCATGATTTTGCTCCTCTGATCAGTGGCGGATACAGGATTGGGTAAAGGGGGGGGGGTAACTTACTGGGTATTCAATAATTTGGGTACAGTTATCCAAGCTTGGCGACATTTGGCACGACTTTTTACATGTCACCAGTATATTTTATTTTTCTGCCTCTATAGTATCACGTAATCGAATTTCGAGAAAGGTGTGCGAATTTCTGATAAAATAAAATACCCGAACCCGATAAAATAAAATACCCTGAAGACTTACACTTCATAGGAAAAACAATGTCTGAAAAAATTTATTTAAATCATACCTCTTTTTTTCCATAACAATATGATTGTGTTTCCCTCTAATTATGCACCTCTTACAAACTGCCTGGTGGTGATGCATGTATATTTTGTGAGTGCTGTTCCTCTTGAAATAGCTTGTTCTGGGACTGTGCTGGATATGATTTCTTTCTGATGATTTGCGCTTTCATTCTCACTATACAAATTATCATTTTTCGGAATTTTCATGAAATAATCACCTAGATTACGGTTCAATGCCCGCTTTCTTGAGGCCATAGTATTTGCATTTATATTAAATTCTACACACGAACGGAACTAGACAGAGAACAAATGAATCACACTAGTGCTTCACCCAAAAAGTACGACGAAGCGACAATTGCAATTTCAATGGGTTAAGCTTTTGAAGCCTGTTTAGAAAGGAATACAGTACTTCCAAGAAATTCTTTCACCATTCCTAAACGTTCAAAACAGGTGTACTTTTGTAGGAAGAGGAAATGTCCGAAAACCAGATACGGAAAATTAGCTATAGATAACAGTATTCTTTCATAATATCCCTGAAAATCCAAACGGAGGAGCAAAAGAACCTTTCACAATGGTACAGGCGATAGTCACTTGAAGTCTATGTTACACTCCTCCATCCCTGCGGTACATCAATCATAAGGTATCCCACATTAGGTACACATCAGTACTGAATCCGAGACGCGCACCGCACAAAGCGAGCGCAAAGACTGTTTAACAGTGAATTAATTATATGTTTTGTTAGCTCCCCTTTTTACGACTTTTTTGCGACTTTGCAGGGGATGAATGGACATCGTCGCTTAAACACTGTTCTTTGCGCTTGCCATTAACCAACTTGCCATAACCCGTTCGTTCTAACAATGAGCTATTCTTCGCTATTCACGTATTTATGGAAAAGGCGAGAACAACTTGGTTACTGATCATCCATAAAGGCCTTATTACACGACGAAAATCTGGGGGTATTTTGTTGCTGCAACCAGTTGCGCAAACCTCTTTCCTGGAAATTTCCCTCGTTTACCTAGGGAACGGTCAACTCCAACTTTTTCGTTCAGATGCGAAAATCTTGCAAGTTTCAGGAATTCCATCCAATCGCAGTGTTTCCTATTCTTACGTCACAAAGATGGTGGAAGATTCAGCGATACCGATCGAAGTGGTGAGAGAAGAAAAAATGTCTCTCAAATGGCATAGCGATATGGAAATAGATCTGATTGAAAGCAAATATGAAATTCCACATTTATGGAACCCGCGAGATCCTAATTATTTAAAAAGGTTGCTTAGGCGATAGGCTACCCATAATTTTAATTTACATGCTCTAGCAATCGCCCATTCGGCCAATCTCAGACGTTTGTGAGCACAGTTGAGTTCGTTTATTATGGCAACCCTGCTTGCTCATCGACTTGCCGAAAAGAGTTTCGGCAAATGGTTGCAGCAACCAAATCGGCCGGAATTTTCTTCGCGTAATAAGGACTTAAAAGAAAACGAAAATTTTGAAGGGGGAGACGAAATTTCGGGCGATTCCTTGAGACTCTGATGTTTTGAAAATACCTGTAGCCTGGGAACGAAAGGTTTAAAAACCATTGATTTAGGTTAAGTCTAAAAATCAACATAGTAAATCAAAAAAGTAAACTAAAATTTCGAAACAACCGATTTTTAGACAAGCAGTTTTTAACTAATCATCAAAACTCTGTTCTATCTAGTGTAAATTCAGTTTCAATGGGGGAGGAGGAACAGCCCCTATAACCCCCCACCTTCCCCGTAGATCCGCCTCTGCCTCTGATGAATTCAAACATATAAACAAAGGGAAATCACTAGTGGCTCGTGACCCATATCAGTGGTGGAGTTCGGAACGCTAAAACATATGCTTTGCTTTTGTAAATAACATAAATACTTTAAATTTTTCGAATTGCAACTTATGAAAGGTAAAATAATTTCTTCTGTTCTTTACATTATCAAAATTAATCGTACTCACAATCGTAGTGATGGATCGCAATGATTCGTCTAATGTTATAAATGGACACAATAAAAGTATACACATAAAGCTTCAAACTAAATAATCAACCTCAAACTTTGTAGCACATATCCATTCAAATTTTTGATATAACCATATAACAAATTTTTGACAAAAACATGAAACTTTTTTCTTTCGAATGGGAATCAATGGCCAACTTGTAGGTTTGACCGCTCAAGAACCGGAGTGGTTGGTCATTTCATAAGAGGGCACCTAGTAGGCAGACCAACTTCCGTATGAGGGGTCTCCTAATTTTGAACCAATTTCAGATGAGACTTAGCACCTGAATTGGTACCGCCAGAGAACATGGAGGACATTGGAGTCACGACAGATTTTACGTCCACTGGCTCCCTTTAGCGTTGGCGGTCCACAGGAACGGCCCTAGGGTACGTGGCGTCCCTCTTTATGCTCTAGATCAAGATTTTCTCGGTTTTTGAATTTGAAATTGCGCCCCTTCGAAGATGGCGCCCCGATTTGATGTTTAGCTTGCTTATCCCCCTGATGGTTCACACCAGACTCGGTTAGAAGCAAGTAAAATGTATTCACACATTCGTAAAACATACAATACTTGCCGGCATGGGCGCTGGCAGCGTAGGGCAAGGGGGGGGGCAATGGCCTCCCCTGGATTTTTGTATGCAGTGTTTTCCCTTGCTTTTTTGCTCTTTGCAACATGGTAACCATACGTTGAAGTAGTCTTTGCCCACTCTGGGAAATATTCTGCCGGCGCCCATGCTTGCCGGGATTATATGTATGGCGCACAGCACACACAATTCACTCATTTGTACTATAAGCCATTTTCTTTTGCTGGTTTTCTTTCATTGTGGTTCGAGGTGACTACTTCGTCAGCCATAGCCTTAATCAGTCTGTTAGCGACGTTCACCATGTATGGATGAACGCGCATATTTACGAAACCACTCCATGTTTATCTAACAGGAACAACGTCTGGGAAACTCACATACTTATTCTAAGATAAAGTAAATTTGTCAGAGACAAGTGGTTTTCTAAGTGCCATAGGCGTAGAGTTATATGGGCCCGTGGGGCTCGAGCCCCCCCAATAAATTGTGAATAGGGGCTGAGCCCACCCAATAATTTACCACTAGAAGAGAACTAATTTATACTAACATAAAAAAGTATTTCATGCCATTTACAAACGTTTAAAAAAAAACCTTTACTTGTACTTTTAAAAATTTTTCTTTCGATTTCAATCATGATTTAGTATTATTCATTGTGACGCCACGTAACACAATGTAACCCAGCAAACACACACAGGTTCTCTGAACGTCTATTAGCGTTCAGAAGACGTTTTCTGAACGTTAATAGACGTTCAGAGAACCTGTGTGTGTATGCTGGGTATAAGCTGCCCTCGCCAGGCTCTGGTTAATTAAAATCAGATTATGCAATGTAAAGTATGAAATGAAGAAAAGTTCAGATGTTTTTCATGGGGGGGGGTTACGACTTCTGCAACTCCCATATATGTTTATGGTACGGGTGTATGATAAGGGAGTGAAGAATATATATTTTGCATGGTTAAAAATTCCTCATGGGGGGCTATCACCCCCCTAGCCCCCCCCCATTGGCTACGCCACTGACGTGAATATATGTGGTTATGGGGCCCGGCCCCCCCAATAATTTTGAAAACTTTACGCTTATGCTAAGTGCAGGACACATATGGGGGGGGGGTCAAGTGAAGGACACATATGGGAAATAATCAACATTCCAGAGAGCCGTGTCATCATGGGGGTAGACGAAGACAACAGAATACTGAGACTTGAATTAATTGCAATAAGCAGATCAGCCTCGGCTTTAGATATGTGAATCACACCGCAAATGAAAATATATATTCTATTTATCAATAGTAAAAGGGATGTTATTATCTATCATAGTCCTTAAAAATTAAATAAAAAATTTTAATACAGAAAAATTTATCATCGACACCAATAGACCCCTTTGAAAGCTCCATAGACCCCCAAGTGTTTCACCTGGACCCGTCCGGGATCACTATACTAGACTTTCCACGACGGGGGTGAGACTCAAACTCCAAGCTGGCACCAACCACCCTTCCATTATATGAACAAAACGTTCACTTTTTTTTTTTTGGTGCACTTCAGAGAAAACTGCTTAGCGTATATTCGTCGGTATTCACCTTCGGGAGTAGGGAAAGGAGCGCGCTTTGTTTATCGATGCGATAAAGAATAGTGTGTTTATTGGGGTATGTTTACGTAAGTATGATTACGTACGTGGCCGAGTTTTTCTCAGAAAGTAACATACGAAGGTTAGGACGCCAGACGGTGCCATATAGGAACTGCGACGCTCAAGTTCCAATCTAGTGCATTCGAAAACAAATATTTCACTCCCACTTGCTTTAAAAATACATAAAGTTCCTCGATTAAATTCATTCGGTAGTATGTAATCCGCCCTCTTCAAGTCCACTTGGTACAACACTCTGCCTTCCGCCATAGATTCTTCTTTTACAAGGTACGCAGAAATCACTCCGAGATAGGGGTCATGTCCCATTGGATAGACAATCAAATGCCAGCTCACTCCCAGAAACTGGAAGGAATCGCTCTGGTAATACTCGTTGTATCCTGCCAACAGAGAAAGGAAATCGGGTATCCGCCATTCCAAACACGAATATCCACATTCGGACTCCTCTCGCAATTCCTCCAGGTGACCGATGTTTCCCAACGACCTCTTAACCATGGTTTTGGGATGGTAAAGATCTCTTCCGGCAATTTAACGAATCTTCCCCCAAATAGTGTTATGAAAGACGCACGACAGGACCAGACTGCAAGAGATGATGTCCAGACGTCCGCAGGCCTAGTGATGTACCTGGTAGACGGAAAAAACAACATAGGTAAGTCATAGCACACGCATCAATTGTGAAACGATTTTCCAAAAACATGTCATTCATTACTGCGTGGCGTATGTACCTTAAGGAAGTCGGACGTCCGCCATCTTGGATTCACTAGTCCCATGTTAACGTACGGGTAAATTTTTCTACCTCCCCCGCAGGATATTTTTAAATATTCTAATAAAAAATTGCTGTAGGTTATTCAGCAGACAATTGTCTATAAAGTCTGCTTTTTATTTTTTACAAAATCTTATAAGAACATAGTTAAATGTCAGTTAATTTTTTGAATATTTAGTCAGTTATAGTTATAAATAGTCAAAAGTACTTTTGAAATTCAATATGTCTAAAAAATAAAATAATTCTTTAATAGAGGAAAGTTTAAACTTACTTCCAGTTTTAATTAAAATTAGTTTTGAATAATTTAAATCTCAGAAAATAGTTAGAAATTTTATAAATTCCCAAATGGATTCTTGCGGGTCCAGTAAGAAAAGAGGGGAAGAGTGATGGTTTGAGATCGATGGTATTTATCACCATCGATCTGTTAATGTAATGAAACAAGGATGACAAATAGGGCCTACACATTGATTATGATACACCTTCCTATGTAATGAAGCAAGAAAGACTAATAGAGCCGACGCATGGATTATGATACACTTAACATTTAGCACTTCAGTGCGTATTTAAAATATGACAGTGTTTTAGATTTTCCCTACCCTTTTTTAAATTTTTGAAACCTTTCACAACCCAACTTTTTACGCATCTTTGACCTTATTAACCCTACCCTTTCTCTATGATATTAACCAATTCTAACCTGATTTATCTTTGAATTAAGTAAGTTTTCTTTTGATAATGGATACTGAATTTGTAACTAAAAACTAAATATAAAATCCTGATTCTGATTATTAAATGTTCGAGGATTTTTTTTTTTTTTTTTTTTTTTTTTAAGTGTACATATTAGGACACTATCCTGTACGACACTAGGAGATTTTTGTGGCCTCAGTTGTGGACACAGGGTCTAAAAGGGTTAATCTAAAGGGTTTTTTTTTTCTTTCTGAACGCCGGGTCAACGGCCTACTTGAAAGACTTGACCTCTATGAGGGCAGGAGATGTTGGTAATTTCATTCCAGAGGTGGGTTTTATGAAACAAGGAAGAAAAATACGGCACACTCATTAATAATGATAAACTTTCCATCTTAATGGAATAAGGAAGAAAAATAGGGACGATACGTAAATTATGGTACGCTTTTAATGTATAGCACTTTAGTGCGTGTTTAAAATCTGAAAGTGTTTCAGATTTTCTTCCTTTTTTTGTACTTACGTATTATCCTGGCGGTCATTCCCGCCAAACTATTTTTTCGGCGAATGTGCTGGCTAACTGTTGCCAATCGTATCCCGAACCATCAATAATTTCATGTGACCGGCATTTATTTTAGTGAAAAATCGCTCGTCTTGGCAAACCGCCGGGATAATATGTAAGTATCTAATTTTTAACTATACATATACATAAGTCACCAAAGTATGAAAAATCGCCATGGGTGGCAAATGCGCCAGGTTTTCCATAGGTTTTACATAATTAAAAATAGTGTGAAGTTTAAATTTGTATGTTCCAAAGAACATGCAAGAACCAAGCAATGTGTAGCTCGGTAATATTCTATCTGATACAGTATTTGGGTTTTTTCTGTTGAAAGCATGCCTTTTTTACGAATACGCCATATTGGGGGCCGAATGCAACATACGAAAAGAGAGCATAGCGAGTCTAGGGGCCTTGGCCCCTATTATTATAAAAATTATAAACTTGTGTTCAACTATAACTTCATTTATTTGGTCGGAGCCTTCGGAATTCGAGTTATAGGAAGTCCACTGTAATCCGGCCCGGATTGGCTAGGTCGGCTGGTCCGCGATTGCTGAGAGCACACAGTCTAAGGGGGCCCCAGCGAGGGCTCCCAAAAATGGATATACTTACTTTATAATTAAAGTAATTGAATATACATCAGATTAATATACCAAAGTGGTTTGATTATTTATTTCCTTGTAATCTGACACCTTTACATAGTAGCGTAACAGAGGACACAACAGACCCCGCGTCGCGAGTCGTCCCCCGAAGTATCAGGGCCCTAACAGCTTTAAAATAGTTATATATGGTTTTCAGGCACGTAAGCCTAATTTTCCCAACTATTGCATATTCTGATATTCCATTTCCTCCAAATTCCCCAGGAAGGGGCCCCTTTTCAATCTCTCGCCGGGGGGTCTCCAAAGAAGCCAGTCCGGGCTTGACTGTAATAAAAAAAAAAGGGAAGAAAATCTGAAACACTTTTAGATTTTAAATACGCACTAAAGCTCTATATATTAAAAGCGTATCATAACTTATGCGCCGTCCCTATTTTTTTTCCATATTCCATTAAGTTGGAAAGTGTATCATTATTCATGCATGCCGCATTTTCCTTCCTTGCTTCATAAAACCCATCTTTGGAATCGAAATCTATCTTAAAATTGCCCACTAAAACTATTTTACAGTTTTCGTCAAGTATATTACAACTATACTTTACCGTTCTAAATATTTTTTCGAATGTAGATCATAATCCATGAGTGTGCCGTGTTCGTCTTTCTTGGGCTGATTCCTACTTTAACACCCCGACTCTCGCCAAGGTGGCGATAATTAAACATATGCAGTTACCATGACGATTTTTTGTATTTATGTGGCAATCGTAATTTATAATTAAAATGGCGATTTGGAACAACATGTAAGTGCAGCGTTCCGTTACATTTTTATTTATTTTGAGTTGCCAATTAATGCAGCTTTAATAATTAAGTGTCTTCAAATTCATTAACTGGTGCGTTTATCGCTAATTTGTTCACTTTAGTTTTCATCCAGTCCTCTTTATAGCGTTGAAACTTCTGATACAGTAGAACTTCTGATCCTGCATAAATCCTAGAGACCCATGACTAAAAAGCTCGCCAAAGTGCGGGAATTTTTAGATTGTCGAGAGTGGGGGCGTTAAAATAGGAATCAACTCTTTCTTGTACCATAAAACACATCTTTGGAATCGAAATTATCGTAAAATCGCCTATTAAAACTGTTTTACAATCTTCGCCAGGCATATTCGAACTATAGGCATATTCCAACTATATCGCATAGACATTTTAAATACTATTTGGAATGGGCATCATAATCCATGAGTGCACCATGTTTTTCGTCCTTGTTCCATAAAACACTTCTTCGGCATAGAAATCTATATTAAAATCGCCTACCAAAACTGTTTAACAATTTTCGCTAGGCATAGTTGAACTATACTTCACTTTTATAAATACCTTTTGGAAAGTGTATCATAATCTATGAGTGTACCGTATTTGCCTTCTCTATTCTATAAAACACTTCTTCAGAATTAAAATATATATTAAAATCGCCTACTAAAACTATTTTATAATATTAGCCAGGCGTTTTCTAACTATCTTATAAATAAAAATGAAATTCTGTTTGTTTGTTTGTTTGTTTGTTTATTTGTTTGTTTGTTTGTTTGTGGATTTGAGTTGTATACAAATCCACAAAAATGGACCTATCAGCCTGAAATTTTGCACAGATATGTAAAATAATATAGAATAAATCATAGTCCACTTCAAAACTTTGAAAGTCCACCCGTTCCCGGAATTTAAGAGATTTTTTATGTTCTCCATGCAAAAACCTTTCCGTAATTGTAACCCCTGTAGTGAAAAAAGTGTGAAATAAGGATCGTGGTTGCCATGTGTGGCGATTTTGCCGAATAAGATGTTTTAAATTCTCAAAGTAAAAATAGAAAATGAATAATAATGATTTTTTTTTTAGTTTATATTTGTAAGATTATTAATTTTTTATTATAATATCGTATGCATGGGAAATCGGAGCAGGAATGAAATGTTTTATACGCAAAACAATAAGAATTGAAGATTTCCGAGGCTAATATGTAATTTTTTTTTAGTTTGGCGAAATAATAAAATGGCTCAAATGCTGATTTTGAGAAAGTGAGTTCTAGCGGTTTGCAGTTTTCGGCTTGGCGCAATTTATTGAGAGCTTAAGGAAATAGATTTTTGAAAGCAAGTGCAAAGGTTTTATTAGAATACAGCGTTAAATTTTAATGATCCGTGAAGAAATAATGCAGTTATTAAGGGATTTCAAGCGATCTATCTTCAGAATTCTCGCCAATTGAGTACGTTGATTTAAGTTGGGGAAATTCCACCAAATTTCAGAAAATTGAAATCTTCTCATTTAGTACATCGGAGTAACGATGAATAAAACACGTTATAGTTGATAATTTAAAAAAATTCGGTTGTATTGGATTCCCTTTTGAATAAATGTGTGCTTTACTTTTTGGCGGCCGAACCATTTCCCATATTGGCTGCTGCTAAGTCAATGCTTCGAATGATTTCCTGAAAAAACTCTTGCAAAATGGCGTATGTTGGCACTTTGGCGAGGCTTAGATTTGAAACTGGATTTTATTTGAGACTGGGATATATAATGAGACTGGTTATAGATAAAAATGAATGTTGGTATGTGTGTATGAGGTTGAAAAACTCCAGCATCGTTGCACCATGAAATTTGGTTCACCTAAGTCTTTTATCATTGAGAAGCTTTTTATGCTATCCGTTTTCCTCTAACTTGCCACTAGGTGGCCCAGCAGAACGTCGAATTCTATTCCGTTTAGCCGTTTACTATGCGAATATCGTCCAACCGATTTCGATGAAATTTGGTACACGCGGATATTAGAACACGGAGAATATTTTTCAGTATCCATTTTGCTGTAACTTGCCGCTAAATGGCGCTGCAAAGCATCAACTTCTATACCGTTCGACGACGAACCGGCATAAATTTCTTATACTTACACATTTCAGCACGAAGAATATATTCTAACTGTGTTCCTTTTGATTTTACTCACCACTAGATGGCACTGCAATGCATTATTATTTTAACTCGCCACTAGATGACGCTGCAGCAGGCCAAATTCTTGACCATTCAAACGGTCGCTATGAAAATCAGTATACATAGCTATTTGAACAATGAGAATATTTTGGCGTTATCCATTTTGCTATAACTCGCCACTTGACGGCACTGTAGCAAATCATTACTTTAATTAACCACTAGATCGCGCTGCAGTGTATCACTTCTTGACTGTGCAACTGATCGCTATGAAAATAGGTATACATAGATATTTGAACACGGGGAAGAGTTTGGCGCTATGCATTTTCCTATATAATTTGCCACTAGATGTCGCGTCGTCAGGGCTTTCCAGCCGATCGTCCTGAAATTTCGTATTCATCGATATCTGAATGCGAAGAATATTTCCGCCGTATCCGTTTTGCTAAACCTCCACTCTAGATTGCGCTACGCCGCATGGCCTTCTGCACCGTACAAACGATTGCCTTGAAATTCGGTATGCATGGTTATTGAACACAATATAAAGCGATATCCATTTTGCTATATCTCTTTATTACAATAAATAGTAATCCCCACAAATCGTAATATCAAAAAGTCCATTCATTCCCGTGCGAAGAACGGGTACTTCAGCTAGTCTTATAAATAAAAATGAAATTCTGTTTGTTTGTTTGTTTGTTTGTTTGTGGATTTGAGTTGTATACAAATCCACAAAAATGGACCTATCAGCCTGAAATTTTGCACAGATATGTAAAATAATATAGAATAAATCATAGTCCACTTTAAAACTTTGAAAGTCCACCCGTTCCCGGAATTTAAGAGATTTTTTATGTTCTCCACGCAAAAAGCTTTCCGTAATTGTAACCCCTGTAGTGAAAGAAGTGTGAAACAAGGATCGTGGTTGCCATGTGTGGCGATTTTGCCGAATAAGATGCTTTAAATTCTCAAAGTAAAATAAAAGAAATAGTTAATGATTTTTTTTTTGTTAGTTTATATTCGTAAGGTTATATTTTTTTTAATTATAATATCGTGTGCATGGGAAATCGGAGCAGGAATGAAATGTTTTATACGCAAAACAATAAGAATTGAAGATTTCCGAGGCTAATATGTTAAAATTTTTTAGTTTGGCGAAAAAATAAAATGGCTCAAATGCCGAGAAAGTGAGTTCTAGCGGTTTGCACAGTTTCCGGCTTGGCGAAATTTACTGAGAGCTTAAGGAAACGGATTTTTGAAAACAAGTGCAAAGGTTTTATTAGAATACAGCGTTAAATTTCAATGATCCGTGCGAAAATAATGCAGTTATTAAGGGATTTCAAGCGATCTATCTTCAGCATTCTCGCGATTTTGAGGAGGATTCTAACGCTTGGCGCTATTTATCGTAATTCAATCGTCTGCTATTTGGGTTATGAATACACCTGCGTATAAGTTTTTGAAATTTTCATTCAATTGGAATTGTGCATTTTTCTGAGCACGGCTTTTCGCATCTAATGTATTACATCCAGAAAAAAGGATGTTAGAAATATCAATTTTAATTTTGTTTAATCACACTCATGAATAATGATACACTTTCCAACTTAATGAAAGAAGGAACGAAAATAGGGAAGACCCATGGATTATAACTCTTTTATATATAGCACTTTAGTGCGTATTTAAAAATCTGAAAGTGTGTCAGATTTTCTATGATTCTAGCGCTTGGCGCAATTTAATGAGAAGGTATTTTTAAAAACAAGCGTAGGTTATCTTATAAATAAAAATGAAATTCTGTTTGTCAATTTGTTGATTGGGGTAGTATACAATTCCACAAAAATGGACCTGTCAGCCTGAAATTTTACACAGATATGTAAAATAATATAGAATAAATGATAGTCCACTTTAAAACTTTGAAACTCCACTTAAAAACGTAATATTAACCCCTGTAGTGAAAAAAGTGTGTGAAATAAGCATCTTGGTTGCCATGTGTGGCGATTTTGCCGAATAAAATGTTTTAAAGTAAAAATAAAAGAATAATAATGATTTTTTTAGGTTATTTTTTTAATTATAATATCGTGTGCGTATAAGAAATGAGAGCAGGAATGAAATGTTTTATACGCAAAACAATGAGGATCGAAGATATCCGAGACAAATATGTAATTTTTTTTTAGTTTGGCGAAAAAAAAATGGGTGATAGGCCGATTTTTAGAGAGTGAGTTCTAGCGGTTTGCACAGTTTTAGGCTTTTTGGCGCAATTTACTGAGAGCTTAAGGGAATAGCATTTTTGAAAACAAGTGTATAGGTTTTCTTAGAATACAGCATTAAATTTTAACTATCCGTGCAGAAATAATGCAGTTATTAGGGCATTTCATGCGATGTAGCTTCAGAATTCTCGCCAATTGAGTACATTGATTTAACTTGGGGGAAATCCGCCAAATTTCAGAAAATTGAAATCTTCGCATTTAGTACATCGAGGTAACGATGAATAAAACATGTTATAGTTGATAATTTAAAAAATGCGGCTGTATTAAGGTCCATGGTTCACTTTTCAAATAAATGCCTGGCGGTCGAACCATTTCCCATTTTGATTGCTGCTAAGTCAATGCTTCGAATGATTCCCTGAAAAACCTCTTGCAAAACTGCGTATGCTGGCACTTTGGCGAGACTTAGATTTGAAACTGGATTTTACTTGAGACTGGTATATACGTATAATAAGACTGGTTATAGATAAAAATGAATGTTGGTATGTGTGTAGGAGGTTGAAAAACTCCAGCACCGTTTCACCGATCACCATGAAATTTGGTTCACCTAAGTCTTTTATCATGGAGAAGGTTTTTATGCTATCCGTTTTCCTCTAACTTTTCTGTAGGTGGCGCAGCAGAACGTCGAATTCTATTCCATTTAGCCGTTTGCTATGCGAATATCGTCCAACCAATTTCGATGAAATTTGGTACACGCGAATATTAGAACACGGAGAATATTTTTCACTATCCATTTGCTGTAACTTACCTCTAAATAGCACTGCAACGCATCAACTTCTATACCGTCGGTCGACCGATCGCTAAAATTTTTTATACTTACACATTTGAGAACGAAGAATATATTCTAACTGCGTTACTTTTGATGTTACTCACCACTAGATGACACTGCAATGCATTATTATTTTAACTCGCCACTAGATGACGCTGCAGCAGGCCAAATTTTTGACCATTCAAACGGTGGCTATGAAAATCAGTATACATAGCTATTTGAACAATGAGAATATTTTGGCGTTATCCATTTTGCTATAACTCGCCACATGACGGCGCTGTAGCAAATCATTACTTTAATTAACCACTAGATGGCCCTGCAGTGTATCACTTCTGGACTGTGCGAATGAGTGCTATGAAAATAGGTATACATAGATACTTGAACACGGGGAAGAGTTTAGCACGATCCATTTTCCTATAACTTGACACTAGATGTCGCGTCAACACATGAACTTCAAGACTATTCAGCCGATCGTCATGAAAATTCGTATACATCGATATGTGAATGCGAAGAATATTTTTGCCGTATCCGTTTTGCTTAAAACTCGCCACTAGATTGTGCTACGCCTCATCGCCTTCTGCACTGTAAAAACGATTGCCTTGAAATTCAGTATGCATGATTATTGAACACAATATAACGCGATATCCATTTTGCTATATCTCTTTATTACAATAAATAGTAATCACAACAAATATTAATATCAAAAAGTCCATTCATTCCCGTGCGAAGAACGGGTACTTCAGCTAGTACTCGATAATAAATTGTCGCGTTTCGGCACTATATTTAGCGATCCATTATCACAAATCGCAAACCTTGTGCGACTTTCACATTTTATTAACGCCCACCACCCTCTCCACTTTATCTGGCAAACGCATTTGAAAATACCTTCACCGTGACAGTTCATATCTACAAAACTTGTCGACAAGATCGCGTAGACAAAATTCTCTTACCGAGCGAAATAGCACCCTAGTGCTAATAGTATTAACAATGAAAATTCTTACCTGCCCTAGCAAAACTATAGAGGCAGCTCCAAATGTGTCAAAATTATTACACGTTAGAGTATGAACTACTCCTCGGCAGGTAAATGGAATAGCGTCATCTTGTGGAAAACGCAACTATCATAAATGAAATAATTTAAAAAGGGGGAAAGTCCTTTGATATCAAAATTTCTGGTTGCCATACAATGAGGAAGAAGAAAGCGCTGTGTTCACAACGCCAGAAACACCAGGAAAATTCAAATCGAGGTTAGCGTATTGATAAAATCCGATAGAAATAATCAATTTATGAAATATTATCTTAAACGTGTAAATATTCTATTTATCTGCGTTACAAAAGCTGTGATGTGTGATCATTACACTTTAGAACAATACGGGTTGAATTATTATCATTTTGTTTTATATCAGTTCGTCTGATAAGAATTAATTACAGGAATTCGAAACGGACGGTTTACTGATAAGATACTAAACGAATATTTCTCCCTTAACCCTTTAACGCGCAGTGTTCCCGCTATGGGAACACCCAACTCTGATGTTTTGACTGTTGCCAGTCAGGAAGAATAGAATGGATTTCTATAAAAATATTTGTGGGCAGGGGCGTAGCCAGGGGGGGGGGATATCGGGATATATCCCCCCCCCCGAAATGTTTGGATTAGTGATGAAATTCCGTCTATTTATACACATATAAGTTCATATCCCCCCCCCCGAAATTTTTTTCCAGGCGCATATCCCCCCCCGAAAAATTTTCCTGGCTACGCGCCTGTTTGTGGGTGACATAGCTCCACGAGAATCCTTTACTTTTTAGCACGTCATTTGCCGTAAAAGATTATTTTTAACAGCACTGACATCTGCTGAAAAATGGAAGAATGCGAGAACAGCTGGATAGATTGCCCAATGCTGAAAAAGGGGCAGCCGTTGCCATTGCTCGACTTAACTACCAGCAAGATGGCGGACTATCGAAACGTTCATCGCATGCCACAGCCAGCTGTCCTCAAAAAAGGGTCTCTAGATCTGTACCGCACAGCGAATGTTTCGATCGTCCGCCATCTTGCTGATAGTTAAGTCGAGCGATAGCAACGGCAGCCCTTTTTTCAGCATTCGGAAAGGGTTGCGCCTCAAAGGGTTAAAATGAATATCAGGAAATATTGATTATAAAACGCTTTCACCACATAAACCATATTTGCAGACTCAATACCACTAAGGGCTGAATAATTTGTAGAGGATTTAGAGAATACCACTAAACCATGTTTCATTCCAATGATTACCGTATAGCTAGTGTTTGAAAATTCTTTTGTGAGTAAACGAGATATGAATGCTATGTACAAATTTATAAACTTTTTTTCCAGTAAGTCTTTTCAGCTCCGTTAAGGCGTCTTCTCACTTTGAAAATTTAAAAAAATCGATTTTTTTTTAATTTTGAAAGTACATATCATCAAAAATGTTATATCAAAATTTCATAATGATCGGAGGAAATACCCAAAATAACAACGAGTGTTTCAACAGCTGTGTCTGGGCAATGGCACCGAAACACGTTTTTACGGGAAGAAAAACCGTGGAAATTGCTTGTCAAGCAGCAGCATGCATTTATAACGAACGGCTACAACCTGTTTTAAAAATTTTGGAGGTGATGGGTGTCAAACTTGGCCCTATCGCTGCTCAATACGCCGAGAAACGCGACAGTGATCGCGTACGCGTAGGGAATAGAGGTGAGACGGGCTCAGCCCGAGCCCGACTCGGGCTCGGGCTTTGTAATTCACGATTGCGTTCGGGCTCGGGCGGGCTCGGGCTCGTGAAAAATTTCTCCTTTGTTGAACATACTCCTTGAAACAGATTTTAAAAAGTGATTGATGGGATAAATAGACGTACTTATTTAAAAAAAATAGCGGCATGGGGGACTAGAAGGTGTGTGAAGCTCCAAAATTTATTGTATGCTATTAATGAAGTAGTTCAATTTATTTGTGTTTAGCTGAAATTTCGGGCTCCGGCCGACTCGGGCTCCAACTTTAATAATATTGCTCGGGCTCGGATTAAAAGTCCTCGTGCTCGGGCTTCAAAAAATAAGCCCGAACTCATCTCTAGTAGGGAACCGCCGCAGCTCTAACGCTTCAAAAGAGACTAGGTCGAGACGAAGGGAAGCTATTTTGGACGAGCACAACTTCTACGAAGAATCGG
Source organism: Cheiracanthium punctorium (assembly GCA_038373885.1). Taxonomy (NCBI): domain Eukaryota; kingdom Metazoa; phylum Arthropoda; class Arachnida; order Araneae; family Cheiracanthiidae; genus Cheiracanthium; species Cheiracanthium punctorium. Next base: position 120,118 of record JAWZYV010011981.1, on the reverse strand, counting down.
AAGGTCCATTGTATGGAGCAGGCATCGCTGATTAACCCGAGGTAAGGTTTTTTCATGATTTTTCTGCAACCAAAACTTTAAACGCGTTTATCTCAAAACAAGGTTTTTCAGTGCCTTGTTGATGAAATTTCGGAAACTATCCGGCCGATTGTCATGAAATTTGAATGACATATTCTTCATAGTTGTGGCTATAGCGCATATCATCAGATTTTTGAAATTTTGATTTGAAGTATTTTTTTTTACAAAAAAACTGCAAAAAAACGCGTTTTTTTTTTACTTTTTTGAAAAACGTGCGCCATTTTGTTATTTTCGCGAATATCAAAAATCTGATGATATGCGCTATAACCACTGACATACTGAATCTAAAACTGTTTTATTTTTTTGTTTCAGATGACCTGTCTCGGAGATACCATCAACAAGCCACGAACATTACATTTCTACACGGGTTTTTCGATGCTACTGTTTTATTATAATAATTGTTAAAAAAAAAAAAAAAATTTTTTTTCTTGTACTTGAAAGATGTGTTTATTATATAGGATCCATTTTATCCCATAATTGTTTGCAAAAATCCTCGAAAAAAAATCGCGAAAATAGCCTATTTTCGAGGTGCCTAAAGTGAGAAGACGCCTTAAACTTCGTAACTACCCGTTCACGGTTACGTACTCGAAGCAATTACGACGGTCACCAGAAAACATGTTTGACAAAAAATGCCTACAATGAATACAATTATATATAATATTTGTCCTCTTAAAATAAATAGCTTCAATTCTATTTATAATTATCATAGTTGCCAAAGTAATATTGTTGCAAATTAATTCTATATTCAAGAATTCATACCAGATGATAATCTTGATACTTTCAAAAAGCTTTTACAAACAAATTTTATTTATTTATTTTTATTTTTTTGTTAGAGTAATTTTTTAGGTTAAAAATCGATAAACGGGTTCATTTTCAGAGATGGTTGACCGCCTCCCCAAACTCCAATCAAGGCCTTTGTTAAAGGGGGGGGGTAGGGATAGGGGGTCACCTCCTGCCCTAACACTCGCAAAATTCTATTAAACTTGGCAAAATTAGTGAAAGAATTTAAACGAAAACGACAATTTACTTTCTGTTTCTGGTACACTTGGCAAAATTACGCAAATCTAGTTGGCAAAAGTAAAAAGTTAGTAATACAGTTGATAAAAAAATAATCATGGAAGTTGATAAAAACCAATATTTGACTTGGCAGTTTACACACACACAAAAAAAAAAGTCTTAGCAATGGCTTTGATTCCAATCAATGAAGATGGAGCAGGTTGGAACTGCAGGAGTTGTTTTGTAGATGTGGAAGTCCTATGAAATGTCACCAATGACTTCAAACGGAAAATCAATATGCAGGATGTCCCAAAAAAGGTGGTCGCACGTTTCAATTCTTTATCTGTTAGCAATACAGGGTGTCTAGTAAATAACCCCTGATTTCAAAAGTTAAAAATATCGAAAACCAAGGTCAATAAAAAGGTGCAGCAAACGGTATGTTTCTTAAGTAAGCTGTAAAAATTTTATACAGAAGTTTCGAGGTAGTAATTACAAAAGCCGCTAACAGATGGCGTTGTAATGGTAGCTCTCCAGGATGGATTGGACTCCGTATTCCTACGACTTGACTACTTTCTGTAGGGCACACTGACAGATATTGTCTACCAGGATCATCCCAACAAGCTGGACAAGCTTAGATCGTCGACTTCCGTGGCATTTGAATCCGTTTCCATTGAGACAATACAGGCTGTAATGACAAACTTCATTATTGGTTTGCGACAATTCTGTATGTCGAACGGCGAACATTTCAAAAAGATTGTGTTTGTGACTTATTGTTTGACTGAGGAGTATTTAGTGGAGCGCCTGCTCTCTAGAAGCTAATCTCCAGAATGATGTTGTGAGCCATGTCTTGTTATCACTTGTAATAATGAAGGAAGCCCTTGCATGTCGGGCGTTGGGTCAGATCAAGTCAGAAAAATTAGGTGGAACGTGGACGTCTAGAGGATGGCGAGAACGGCCATGAGCCGTTTTCTATTAGAGGAGAGCGAAGGGTCGTAGTCGGGAAGACCAGCCAGAGATTCATTAGGAATGTTGAGGTTTGAAGCGTAGAAACGTTGACAGAGTTTGAGGATTGTTTTCCGGGGGGGAGCCACTTTGAGGTCTCTGCGGATGGTTTGGTTGGAGAGTTAGTAGTGGGCGTGCCTGATGGCGCGCAGGATGGTGTTTTGTCGTCTTTCAAGGAGGTCCATGTTGGACTTCGCAGTGTAAGCCCGGACAGGTGCGGCGTAAATGTCAGTAGGTCGGATGAGAGACTTGTAGAAGAGAGTCTTGTTTCTGCGTGAGTCTTTGCTGTTGAAGATTAATGGGCGAAGTCGGCGGAATGCCGCAGTCATTTTGTTTCTTGCCTCGTTGATGTGGGGGTTCCATGACATGTTTCTATCAAGTGTAACCCCGAGGTATTTTGCTTTGTTGGCCCATTCAATTGGGCGGTCATTAATTTGGATTCTGGATGGTGGGTGTCTGTTCGAGAAATAAATGGCTTGGCATTTGGCAGCATTCAGAGATATGTGCCATTTTGCAGTCCATTGTAGTATGAGGTCTTTATGATATTGTAAGGTCCTTTGGAGGGTTTGTTTGTATGGTAATCTGCCGAGGATTGCGGTGTCGTCGGCGAAAAGAGCAAGTGTGATCCACTCTGCGGAATGTCGTTGACGTAGATGTTGAGTGTGGGCCCAAAAATAGAACCTTGCAGGACCCCACTTTTAATAGATTTTGCCACTGAGAGGGAGTCGTTCACCTTGACCATGTATTTGCGGTCTTGGAGGTAGTTGTGAATGAGTTTGGCTATGCCGTCCGGGAAGTCGAGTTGTATGAGTTTGTAGACCAGGCCGTCGACGTATTTGTGACTGCTTGCTGAGAATGAGTTTATACTCTTACACGATGATCGTTCATGGATTTTGGCTTGCAGCGCCACCTGTTAACAGTGGCAAACGCAAGGGGTGTTTGGGAGTACTAATCATACCTTGTCGAAGATTTCTTAACGTTAGACTCCATAACTTTTTAATTTTCAGCATAAAAACTAGCTTTTAACATTACGACCGTAATCCCCTCTCCCCTGAAAGGAAATCTGTGGACACCACTCTCTGATAGCAGCTATTGTTAACTACAAAACTTCTGCAAGAAATTCTTACAGGTTACATAATGAACATACCCTTGCTGTATTATTATTTGCTGTCCGATTGATATTTTTTTCGAGAATTTTTGTTTTGAAATCAGGGTGTTATTTTCTGGACACCCTGTAAGTAAGCACTATAAACTGAAACACTGCTCTAAACAAGGCAGGATAAAGGACTGCGTTAAGAAAAAATTTCTCTCGTTAATTTTTAACAAAATTACATGTTTTAAATTTGTATGCGACACCCGTATAAAAATATTTCCAATAATTAAAATGTACTCCATTCACTAATGAGGTTGTGACGTACAGATTATAAACTAAAAACAGACTTCTGAAAAAGTAATATTTAATATTCTATATACAGTGAAACTGCTATGAGCGACCACCTCTATAAAGCGATCCCCTCCTCCAACGACCAACTTTTCAAGGCACCGATTTTTTACCCTACCTTCTTAGTTTTAAATGTTCTTCTAGAAGAGACCACACAGCCCTCTATAACCGTCCGGTCCCGGATGCCTTTCCGGAAATTTTCTTGCATTTTTCCAGAAACAGAGTAAACAGAAATACGTATTCTAAAGCAGTCGCTCAGCAAATTGACAGCAGGTTCAAGTACACGTGCAAATCTTATAGATTAGAGAAGAGACATTTCTAAGAAATGGGTGTTTTTACTGTTGGAAGCAGCTCAAGTATGTGATCGCGAGTCATACGAAAAAAGAATTTCAGAGAGGAAGTTAGCGGTTACTTTTGGCTGTGGGAAACCCCAAAAGTCAATTTTAGAGTAAATAGAGTTTATTATGGCAAATTCAGAATGCATGAAGAATATCAGGATAAATGCTTTTTTCGTCGGTGTAAGAAATAAAGTAGGAGAGAGAAGTACTCTCGGAAAGAATAAAAAAGAATGAAACGATCCGGAAATTTCTAAGTATTTTAGTAAATTTTATATTTTAAAAATATGTTTGTATAATTACTTATGTATTAGTATGCAGTTTCATAAATAACAAAACAAACAATTTTTTGGCGTGTTTTTTTTATCTATCAAATGTTTATACTTCTTTGAGTGACCACCTCTCCTAACGACGGATTTTTCGCGGAGCGAAGGACGGTCACTACCGAGAAGTTCCACTGAACATACTTTACAGCAGCGGTTCTCAACCTTTTAACGTCGTCCCCCTCCCAACAAAAGCTAACTTACGGTGGCGCCTACCCCCCCTCACATTTTTCAGTATACATTCAGTTTTTTAATCTTTAACAATGAACATTTAGTCGAATTTTCTACAAAATAATGTTATCAGTAAAGTTTCAATGACCATTTCAAGCGAAAACTGGATAGATTTTTGAGCAAAAATGAGAATACAAATAAGATGACTTTTTAAAAATATGCATCACTACTTGCTATTTGGTTTTTCTCGCGCCCCTCCACCCCTGCAAACGCTCTGTGTCCCCCTTGAGGGGCGCGCCCCAACAGGTTGAGAAACGCTGTTTTACAGGGATTAGTTGTTGTATCAATGAATCGTACAGTAAAAACTTTTATGTATATCGCTGTAAATTTATAATTGTATAAGAGCTCTCACAGATCCCAGCCTTTTGTTCTCGTAGCACGTAGAAAACGTAAACACAGTCGGGCTGAGTAGTGGGCGATTCTTTCTAAAAAGGTGGGTATAAACACGCATCGTAACTTGAGTTATCTCAGAAAAAAAATAAGATCTTATGACTAAATTTTTTTTTTCTCAGTGAATTTTTAGTTCTGCTCCGAAACTAGAACTGGAATCAAAAGTTTGTTGTAGTTGTAAATAATCTTAATGAAAAAATTTTAGCTGCAAATGGTTACTTTTGGACATCTCTAACGTTACTGATGCTCTGCAACACCAAGAAAGAAATTCTAGCACGTATATAGAAGTTTCATAATCAAAATATTGTATGCATATAATAAAATGATGATTTGTTTACTATTTCGGACAACATATGGCAGTAGTATGTTTAAAATATTAAAGTCTCGCAACAAGAATCACATAATGCGTTCGTGCCACTTTTGTTTGGCCCTTTTATGACTACAGCTGGCTGAGCGGCACAGCCAGCTGTCGTCAAAAAAGGGTGTCTGTGTAACGGGCTCAAATATCAGCTTCCAACAGCAGTGCATTTGCCTGTATGGGGTTCGCTTCCATGAAATTCTTCCATTTTGATGTTTTTATCACTTCCGATCTCTCGAATTCGTTGGAGAGGAACTTCGAAGCCTTCTCCAAGATTTCTTTATCGTGGTACTTCAGGGCAAACTGCACCGCATCACAAAATGTCTCCACTCTCACCAACAGGTCACTCTTTATGAAAACTAAGCACGCCGACTTAAGTTCATCTACTTGATATTTGTCTGCCAGAACGAAGAGTCCAAAGACCGTGTCTGAGTGCAAGTGGTCCGTCCTGTCGGTGTACACGTACCGGACGAATGCTCGAAACTCTTCAGGCTCGCAGTCGCTTACGACCACCCTGCCAGTCTGCGTCTCTGCCGTGCCGTGACGGAACATAGACTGGAAGACGGGCGAGCGGGCCGACAGGATGGCCCGGTGGAGACGGAACTCTTCGCTCTTCACCTCGGCGGTAAAGTCACAGCAGTCGCCACTCAGCATCAATCCACTGAAGTCGTGGGACAGCTTCCCACAGCCTAGGAACAGAATTTCATCAAATTAGGCGCATGGCAAACCAACAAAGTAAAAATAATTCTGATTGATCACCGCATGAATACTTTGGACATAAATTACAGTGACCTCTCACACTTTTGCGATTTTCACTTATTACGATTGTCTCGGTGATAGGTCGAATTCACTTGGTGCAGTCCCCACCTTATGGAAAATAATGTTAAACTTCTTTCTGTTGTATGACTCTTCTCTAGCTTATAAGACATTTTAAACAGTTCGGACGATTTTACATTTCTCACCCAGGAATTCATCTTACAATCTTTCAAGCACAAATCCTGAACAGTTTTTTACCTTTGCCTTATCACATGTAGAAGTGTGTAATCAATAATGACTAACATATCAACTAAATTTCTGTGTTATTAATGACGAAATCTACGGCGTGAGAGTGATTGTATGTCTCATTAAAGTGATTATTCCCGCAGAAATATTTTAGAAGCTTTATGACTTAGAAACAGACATTTTCTCTTTTCGTCGACTAGAGACAATCTAATACGACTTCATTTTTTGAAATATGTCATTTGTAACTCTATACCAGATGTTTCAAAATAGTTGTTAAAGGGATTGTCTTATAAACCGTAAGTGATAGAAACATACTTCCAATTAGAAAAGTTCTTCAAATTAGGGGTAGCTATCCGATAAGACAATATTTTTACTAGGAGCTGTATACATATTAAAATATGAAATTTAATTTGTATACGGTCCTTCCTTTCCTCTTACTTATACACAATCTGGCCAAAGGTATCCGGACACCCAGTGGTATGGACTTGGAGCGTCCTGAGGCACATATTTAATATGATGGTGGTCCCCCTTTTGCATCGATGACAGCGTGCACACCTCTGGGAAGACTTTGCACCAGTTTTTGACAGGTGACCGTAGGAATTGACTTCCAGGCGTCCATCACGGCTGAAGTGAGTGCTTGCAGTGAGGATGGTCGATTTGGCTGGCTACGTAATATGCCCTCTAATTCGTCCCAGAGGTGTTCTGTGGGATTAAGATCGGGGATCTGAGAAGGCCAGTCCAGTTTTTGAACGCTCATTTCGTCAAACCACGTCTGTGCAAGCCTCGATGTGTGAATGGAGCAGTTATCCTGCTGGAAGAGAAATGGGCCTTCCCCGTAATATTGCCACAGAGTTGGGAGTGCAGCATTGTCCAGAATGTCCTCCTACATCGCAGAGTTCATGTTTCCAACCACAGGAACTAACGGACCCAGGCTCAACCACAAGAAACGTCCACCACCATTATACCGCCACCACGAAACTTAACAGTCGGCACAATTCAGTCACGCAAAAAACGTTCGCCGGGCATCCGCCAAACTCAGACGCGTCCCTCCGACAGCCAGACTGTGAAGCGAGATTCATCACTCCAAAAAACAGTTTTCCACACGTCCACAGTCCAATGACGGTGATCTCTGCACCATTGCAATCGATGCTTCGCATTCTGTGGAGTGATGTTCGGCTTGTGAGCGGCTGCACGACCACGGAATCCCAAGTTGTTTAACTCTCGACGAAAAGTCCTGCTGCTAACACTAGCATCTGATGAACTTTGGAACTCCTGAGAAATTTCTACCAACGAGGACTTGCGATTGTTTTCCACTATCCTTTTCAGAGTTCTGCGGTTCCGTTCACTAAGTTTTTTCGCTCTACTACTCCGTTTTTCTGCAGTTTCACTGCCTCGACGTTTGCACTTCACAATTACATCACTCACAGTGGATTTAGGCTTCTGTAGAATGTCTGCAACCTCACGAACTGATTTCCCACAAAAGTGGCATCCCACTATACTGCCACGATCGAACTCACTAAGCTCCTTTGACTTACTCAATGCTTCACAAACGCATACATACAACCGGACAAACCACTACCAACACTTTAATAGCTTTCGATTATGCTTCAAATTTGCGTCACCCGCCAAAACCACTCTTTTAGGGGGTGTCCGGATACTTTTGGCCAGATAGTGTATTTAGAAAAATGTTGCCATTTGTCTATAGTAAATTTTTAAAAAATCCCATGCCTCTGTGTAGAATAGTTTACGAGATATTTCAGTTTGAAAATTTTGGCATTTGTCGCCAAGCACTAAGGGGATGTCTCAAAAGGGGGAAAATTTTAATTACTTTTTAAATGACGCTAACTGTTAATAATCACTCAATAGACAAAAGTTCACTCCTCAAATCCTAATTTAGCTAGAATCTTGCTAAAACGCATGCTTGGTAGTTTCCAGCGAAAGTTACCACACCATAGTAACCTGCACCATTATTTTGTCATTCTCTTTCACACTTTAAAATTTCTTCTCTAGAAGCGTGACATAGTTAGTTGATGACCCACTTAAAAGACTAAATTATGTATCATTAATTTCATAACGCAGTACCGATCATTTCAGGTGAAACTGTACCTGTTAATTTCACACATTCGGAAGCGTTTAATTGCATTTTCCAACAACAGGATCATTATTTAATTTTTATCAACACGTAGTTGTAAACACGTAAAGTAAAGATATTTTTTTTCGCCTGAAAACCGACGCCAGCACATTAGGTAAAGTGGTGTATGTCATCAATTTTAACAATAAATTTCTTTCTAACTATTTCACTTAGAGAAACGAGATTTTTTAAATTTACACTTCTTAGACAAAGAGCAATATTTTTCTAAATATAAGTAATAGGAAAGGAGGGATTTTAATATGTAATTTCGTATTTTAATATGTATACAGCCCCTGGTAGAAAGATTGCCATATCTGATAGGTACACTTAATTTGGCGAACTTTTCTAATTGAAAGTATGTTTCTATCTCTTATAAGATAATAGATTTAACATCTATTTTGAAACACCCGGTATAAATAAACATTCTGATAAGTAATCTACGAGTTTGTACTCATATAAAAATTGATGCATGTACAATTTCAAAGTTGTATAATATTGCGGTCTCTCAGTTATACGACTTTTTCCTACGGTCCCTTGGAAGTCGTACACTGTCTACTAATAAGTATTTGGACATCTATGCAAATGACGATATCTGCGGTCCTGAGGTACGTCACGGCCTCCGCCGGTATATATCGTGTAGGAAGCAGCATCGGCATGAGTCGCATGCAAGATGCCGCGCAGTTCGGAGCTCTCTGATTTCGAGAAAGGTATAATTATCGGGTATCACAAATGTGGCCGATCCTTATGGGACATATCTAGCGATCTTAAGTACCCAAAATCGACAGTGGCCTATGTGATTAAGAAGTGGGAGGTGAGCGGTGATTGTCGGAATGTGCCCCGAGTCGGCGGACCAACGGAACTGGGAGATAGAGACCGACGAGTGCTGTCCAGAGAAATTCGGAAGAATCGCACCCAACTGATGGCCCTCATCCGTGAGGAGTTTCAACAGGCATCCAGGAGTATTGTTTCAATGAATACCATCCGTAAGGAAACACATCTGCTTGGTTTTCATGGTCGTGCTGCTGCCCATACGCCTTTGATCGCAAAGTCCAAACGCGCTGCTCGGTTAATGTGGTGCAAAGCACATCGAAATTGGACCATAGATCAGTGGAAACGGGTTCTTTGGAGCGAAGCACCAAGGTTCGCCCTTTACCGTTTGGATGGCAGGGTCTGGGCCTGGCGTCTGCCTGGAGAACGTCTCCTGCCAGAATGCATTGTGCCAACAGTCAAGTTCGGCGGAGGTGGAATTATGGTCTGGGGGTGTTTCTGATGGTATGGACTGGGACGCTTGGTCCCCATTCATGGTAAGCTCAACGCCGATGCCTACGGCACTATTTTGGATGACAATGTGCTTCCTACGTTGTGGCAGTTTTACGGGGTGGACTCCTGTTACTTTCAGGACGGCAATGCCAGTTGTCATGTTTCGAGGTTAACCCATTTGTGCCTGGATATTTTTGCGACTTTCTTCGATTTTTACTGATAACAGAAATAATAGATAAATTTCTGATGTCAACTTCTTGGACAAGGGATGATTTCTTTTAAAATAATTATACATAAAAATTGAAATATCAACATATTACTGGGTCATGTTAAAATATTTTGTAGAGTTGAGGCTCAATACTCATGAATAAAGGCTAGGAAAAATAAATAACGTTTTCGACTAATAGCGAAAATGCCGTCCCAAAAAAGGGACGCTAGGCATAAATGGGTTAACCAAGGCTTGGTATGGTGCCAATGGAGTTCATCGAATGGACTGGCCAGCCCAGAGCCCAGACCTGAACCCTATCGATAACCTCTGGAACGAGTTGGATCGCCGAATTAAGGGGTGCACTACCGGTCCAAAATCGGTGAAGGAACTTCTATGTCTACTCAGCCGAGTGGAAGACAATACCACTAGCTGTAATACAAAGACTTGTGGAAAGTATGCTCCGGAGGATTCACGCTGTAATTGCCTCTCATGGAGGCTCTACCAACTATTGATTTTGAATAAAGTTAGTTTTTTTTTTCTATCACAGGTGTCCAAATACTTATTGGTAGACAGTGTATAAGGGGGAAGTCACTGTAATTTATGCATGTTTTTGAAGTACTTCATTTAAACCTTTTTAATATGATACCTCATAAATGTATTTTTGCTCATTCAAAAACACTTTATGAGTACGTATTGCATTGCATCTTCCATACGTTTGAATATTCCCATAGAACAGTCATGTTGACAGTGACGTTAGGTTCACCACACGCACAAATGTGATGTAAATATGCTCTTTTTTGTGACGTTCTTGGTTGACAAACAAGCAACGTAGCAGAGTAAGGAAGCCCATGGTGGTCACAGTGTGACGTTACAAAAACTGTCCCTGGAGGCCATTAGTCTGTTGCACACAACCTCTCTGCTACTTTAGACATACTGTCATATAAACTCATGCAGAGACATCGCAGAGCTATACGAATTGGTACTTACTCAATTCTGGCGACGTTTGAGAGGATGATGGCTTCATTAGCGTCCATTCAGTACCTCCTGCAAGAAAAAATTAGGCTGTGAATGATGGCTGATGATTAGGCTAATCAATAAAATATTAATAAAAAATAATGATTTGAACCAGATTTATTTAAGCACCAGGGTGTAACACTTCAAAATTGAATGCTACACTTTTTGTTCTTAAGAGGTTGTAGTTCGAAGAAACAAAAACCGTTTCATGTTGTTGGTGCTCAGCAGGGGCGTAGCCAAAGGGGGGGGGTTACGGGGGTCATAACCCCCCCCCCATGAGAAATTTTTTGCCATACAAAATGCATATTCTTCACTACGTTATCACACATATGTATACATATATATGAGTTGCAGTAGTCGTAACCCCCCCCATGACAATTTTCTGGCTACGCCCCTGGTGCTCAGTGTTATGAAAATCAGTGTTATGCCTCCACCAGATGGAGTTAGGGGTACTATGATTGTCCATTTTCACCCCCATCCTTTGGGACTGCGAAAAAACACGTTTAAGGGGAACGAGGGTTCGGAGGTCGAAGTTGGTCCCGCAAGCTGAATTTTTGAGAAAAGCAGTGCCTGTAATAAAAATGTTGTTACGAATTTTCGGGGCAACCCACTGTTCCAGGGCTTAAATAGTTTAAAATTTGTATTATGCGCGTCAAATAGTTAAATTTTGCTTCTTGTTGCATCAAAATCGGTTAACTAGAACGCGAGATATGGAGTTTTATGTTCTCCATTGGTTTCTATAGCATTTTCTGGAAATCTCGAGAAATATCGGTCGTTCAGCTTTATTCCTGAAAGCAATTTCACAATGCTTCCAAAATCATTCATTCGGGACAAAATTATTTTATTTGCATACAAAAGGTTTATACTACTAACTAGATACGAGGTGCAAAATTCTGTAATTCGACTTGAAGTGCATGAGTATTTAGCGAGTGCCCCCCCCCATTTTTACACACACACACACAGATAAACTTCCGTTGCAAACGTTGCCCGGGTGTATTAAGTGTTAAGAAATAACATGCCTAAAAATTATTGTCTGCTTCGCTCCCCACCGTTGCAAAGCACGAGTGCAGCAATTTTCCTCTTGTGATCTAAGAAAAACCTGTACACGCGACGAATGTGCACGTTAAATTTGTAGGGCCGGTTCTGGATTACCAATTCTGTGTGTTGTTCAACAGAACAACCAAATGAAATAATTGACAAATTATAATGAATTAAGTAATGTAAAGAGTTTAATTATCTCTTTAATTGATTATTTACAAGAAGTGCTTGCTTATGTAAAAATCAAAAAGATATTCTGTTAATGCTTAATCTACAACAGAACATGTATTATTTGAATGAATTTTTTACACTGTAATATTCTGTTGTATTTTGATGTCAGTAGAAATAATTATAACAAAACTATAGTTCAGGAGAGGATTTTTTTTAACTCTATTAATTTGTAATTTTTAACACATTAATGGTGAGATCCACTAATTTTTTTTTTTCGCGGGTGTGTGTGTGTGTGTGTGAGGGGAGTTATGCAAAAAAAAAAAAAACGGATAAAAAATATAATGATGACTTGTCTGGAAGCATTTAAAATATATTAAAATGAATAAAATAAAATGCATAAAATATTTAAAAATCGTTTAGTGATACACATCACTAAAAATAAAATAATTTTCAAATTTAACTTTCAGCTAAGCCGAAATAATATTAGAAAAAATAAAAATACATTTAAAGATTAGTTTTTTTAATGAAAAATTTATCTTTACTTGTCATGTTACTGTGAAAGTGAATAAAGCGAGAATGTGAGACAAATTATATATGAGGTGATTTAAGTCATTAAAAACTGACCGGGGATTAAACTAAACTAAAAAAAAAGTAGTTTTATTGTTGTTGTTTACTTTTTAAAGTTCATACTGTAAAATTAGCCTATGGAGATCGATATATATATTTTTTTTTTCAAGCCTACAAGTTCTATCACTACGAAATATTAATATAGAGGACCATTGTTTATAAACTATAACGTTTTTCAAGAGACCGTTACTAAAAACATTTTAAAAATTGCGTTTTTTTTTTCTTCTTTTTTGAAGATTCTGAAATGTACTAAAGTTATAATGCATAGTAAAAGCTCAAGCCTGTCTAAAGCGGATCTTTAACTACGCGGAAACTTGTTCTTTTATCAAATATTTCTTGGTCCTCTGAATACTTACTCTAGGATATAACCAGTTGAGGATTCGGAAATTTTTTTAGAAGGGGCTAATTTAAAAAAAAAAAAAAGAAAAAAAAACAACTTTTGTGACCTAAACACGATATGCAATAAAACAAAATATCACTTTAAAGTATTGTAATTTGTTTTGGGAGGGGTGAATTTAGAATAAAAGGTTATTTTCCCTATGCAAAATGCACATTAAAGTAAAATGCTACCCTTTAGAAATGTCTTTGGAAAGGGGAGGAGGGGCGCTCAAGCGTCTTAGCCCTTTCCCTGTATGCAACACTGGATATAACTTTTGTTTAATGGAAAACTGCGTCAATGGAAGAACATTTATTTCCGTTTAAGACAAAATTTTATTATTATACAGTAAAACCTAATAAATTTCAACCGAATCCTTTTCACTAATTCGATTGATATTATTTTAAAATACAAGTTAGATTAATTTATTTGAGTAATTACTCCGAGAAAAACATGTAAATGAATTTTCTTGCGAAAATAATTTTATATCATTACAACATTATGGAATGGAATGAGTGAAAGAAAGAAAGGAAGAATATCTATATGAGGGTTTTATTTTTTTAAGTCTAATGAATGTTTGATAAACTAATATTTATTTGACTTCGACGCAAAGCTCTATTTGTAGCAAACGGAATAAGGAAATGGGATATTTTCTTGGGAAAGCGAAACACGTACAAAGCAGACAATGAGTCTTTTTTCCAGTGCTTCTGGTCAACCGTCACCTTGACCCCAGAATTGACCCTCACTTCCCTTCTTTGCCCCCCTTCCCCGGTTTCCTTTCCTCCAGCATAAGGGACCATCTATAAAGGTTTTTTTTTTTTTTTTTTTTTGTCCAAGCAGCAATTAGAGTGGGAGAATTTGCGGAAGAAGGTGGGGAAACGGTATTGACAGTTTGGCGCATTTGGCGGAATGCTGTGTGAGGTATAACCTTTTGGGGACCTATTTTTGGCACCAAATTTGGCGATATTTCTCCAAAAAGTAGTAACGCTTGGCGAAATTTCGGACATTTGGCGCGATTTTTCCAATGCGGTCTTTAAAGTTTGTTTTACTGTATTAGCATTACATAATAGCCAAATGATTCAGCTATATTCTTATCGACGTAATAAAAATCGCGCTTTAAAGGGAACCTTCGGGAAATTTCGAATAGCTTCTGCCCCACCTATAAATAGAAGCGGCGATCCAGTCAGTCAGGCGATCAATCCCGATCCAGTCAGTCGTGTTTCTGCTTGATCAGAGAGCAGGTGTCCGTGAAAACTTAAGGCTTTGTATTGGCGCTATAGAAGCGATGTTTTTGCTTGCCTTTTTGAAGCTTTGTTTTTAAGTGCCTTGTGTAAATTCTTCACTGATGAGTCTTGAGAGACTGTTTGCGATATCCCTCGCATATTTCCACTGAGAACGACGAAACCAGAATTTATTAGAGTACTCTGCAACAGTATTTTTCATAATGTGTATATTGTTAAGAAAATGTACATAAATACTTGTAGTCATGTAAATAAAAACTGGTAAGTACAGAGAGCAGAGTATGCAGCGTCCCTTGATCGCGATTCTAGGACTCAGTATACCTCCCCCCCCCCCCCCTCAACAATTCGAGAGAAAAAGGTATGTGGACTCTTTAATTTTTTGTTTAATAATAGTGAATTTTTTAATTTTCCGAAAAGGACGGTGTCCGGCTTAACAGAATAGCATTCTTATGTGTCTCTTAGCACACAGCTTAAAATAAACTAATTGCGTCAGGGACTGGAAATAGTTCAGAATGATATTTTATGAGATGCAATAGGTACTCTAATAAACTTTTCTGAAATTTCTAGAAAGAATTTCTCAAACGTGGAATTGCACTGCAAAATTTGCTAAAGTGTGTCGCATTTTGTAAAATTTTGGATATTTAAAAATGTTTTCTGATAGTTTCATAATCGATACAGTTTCATCGTTGATTTAAGTATGTAGAACGGCTTGTCAAGAGGCTGAATGAAGAAAACTTAAATCCCTGACAATTAGTTTATGATATATGTGTACACGCCGAATAGGTGGTTTAGAGGCTAAAGAACGATTCTATCATACTTTGGGTCTGGGTTAGATTCTCGGCTTGAGCTTGGCTATTAACTCGCCTATCCCTTCATGGATTTAACCCTTTAACGCACAGTGTTCCCGCTCTGGGAACACCAAACTCTGACGTTTTAACTGTTGCCAGTCAGGAAGAATAGATTTGATTTCTATAAAAATATTTGCGGGTGACATAGCTCCACGAGAATCCTTTACTTTTTAGCACGTCATTTCCCGCAAAAAAAAAAAAAATTGTCACGATTATTTTTAACAGCAATGACATCTGCTGAAAAATGTAAGGATGCGAGAACAGCTGGATAGATTGCCCAATGCTGAAAAAAGGGCAGCCGTTGCCAGCGTCAAAAAAGGGTCTCTAGATCTGTGGCACGCGATGAACGTTTCGATCGTCCGCCATCTTACTGGTATTTAAGTCGAGCGATGGCAACGGCTGCCCTTTTTTCAGCATTGGGAAAGGGTTACGCCTCAAAGGATTAAAAACGTGTGTTTACTTACTTGGCCGCATATCTCTCATCAAGAAACATACAAAGGTTAGGACGCCAGACGGTGCCAGGTAATAACCGTGACGCTCGAATCCTAACCTAGAGTTTTGAAAAATAAATATTTCACTCCCACTCGCTTCAAAAGTACATGAAATTCCTCGATTAAATTCATTCGGTAGTACGTAATCCGCCCTCTTCAAGTCCACTTGGTACAAGACTCTGCATACCGACATAGATACTTCCTTCACAAGGTACACAGAAGTAGTAGGTATAAGATAGGGGACATGTCCCATTGGATAGATACGCAAATGCCAGCTCACTCCCAGAACCTGGAATGAATCGCTCTGGTAATACTCGTTGTATCCTGCCAATAGAGAAAGAAAATCGGGTATCCGCCATTCCAAACACGAATATCCACATTCGGATTCCTCTCGCAATTCCTGCAGGTGACCGATCTTCCCCAACGACCTCTTGACCATGATTTTGGGATGGTAAAGATCTCTTCCGGCAATTTAACGAACCACCAGACGGCAAGAGATGATGTCCAGACGTCCGCAGGCCTAGTGGCGTATACCTGGTAGAGGGAAAAAAACAATATACACTACTAGACCAAAAGTATTGCAAGTTTGAGCAATATAAACATCTTTTCAAGAATAAGACCAGAAAAAAAATGGACAGGGAATTTGCGAGACTTACAATATTTTTGAGAATTTATGCAATATGATTGGAAAGAATGCATCTGAAAATCACCCAAAAACAAAATGAGAACTTCAGGAACCAATAATTTAAGTCGGCACCGTGAAACACCGAAAGAAGTGTTGTAAAACATTGTGGATTCCATATCTAAAAGAGTGGCTGTTGTTATCAAATTCAAGGCTGTCCAGGAACACATTAAATGATCTTTAGTTCAATCGCATTTATTTATTATCCTCTTTTTTGCAGAACTTGAAATAAATTCTTTATTTAATTTTATTGCGGCGAGACAACATGGATTATGATTTCTATTATAACCTATGTATTTTTTATGCTATTTATTTAAATAAATTATATAATTATTTTTTTCTTTAACTTTATCTTGTCTTTGAAGTAATTAATTACTACCCGAGTAAACACTGTAATACCACACGCATCAACTGTGAAACAATTTCGAAAATCGTGCCGTTCATTGCTACGGGACATGTACCTTAAATGTAGTAATCCATCGACCTTCTGGAAACTGGACAAAATATGAGCATTTTCAAAGGCTATGAAGCAGTTTACGTTTCGCAGGAAGCGAAATTTACTGTCAACTACTAATCACAAACCCTTTTGGAGTGAAAAGAATAGCATCAAGGCTTAGTGGATGTGGATATATTCAAATATTCTTCATTTACAAAAAGATTTTTTTTTTAATATGGAATAAAAAATCTGCCATTGAAATGTTATTTCAGAACCTTTCACAAATCATAAATTGTATTCATATGCCGATAAACTGTGAACCATTTTTCTTTTAAATTATAACGTCGAAAACGGAAATAAGCGCTGTCCACCAAAATGCTCTACATAGGAAACTCAGGAGAGTTGGATGCGCAGGAATTATGCGCGTGAGATCTTGCCACAAGTCATCTGCTAGGATAAGTGCCTCAACTTACGGTTACTAAAATGCTCTCTATTCCTTATATCTGCTCTATGGTGTTTGCTAAAAAAACTTTCGAACTCAGGATACAAAACAGTCAGATAATTTTGGGTATCTTCCAAACTCCTGAATTGAAAAAGCAATTGGGAAAGACGGTTAAATTTTTTCGCCAGTCCTTGAACACGTCTATTAAGTGATGGATTTCTAACTAGGCTTTTGGCACCAAATTTAAGGATTAATTATCAAAAATTGCAAACCTTGTGCAATTTTATTATTTTATTAACCCCCCCCCCTCCTCCACATTATCTGGCAAACGCATTTGAAAAGATCTTCACGGTGACAGTTCATATCTACAAAACTTGTCGACAAGATCGCGTAGACAAAAATGCATAGACAAAATACTGGTATTGAGCGAAATAGCAGCCTAGTGCTAATAATATTAACAATTGAAAGTTCTTACCTGAGTTAGCAAAACTGTGTATAACACCGCCAAATGGGTTAAAGTTATGACACGTTAAAGTATGAGTTACTCCCAGCTTCGGCAGATCGAAGTTGAGACTGGAATAACGTCACCTAGTGGAAAACGCAACTATCATAAATGAAATTATTTGAAAAGGGGAAAAGTCTTTTGACTCATCAAAATTACTCGTTGCCAGTGCGAAAGAAGAAAGCGCGGGGTTTAGAACACCGAAAACGACAGGAATATTCAAATCAAGGTTGCCATTTTAATAAAACCGGACGAAAATAATCAATTTATGACATATTATCTTTAAAATATAAATATATATTTATTGTATCTATTTATCTGTTTTATAAAAAGATGCGCAGAATGTTCGTTACATTTTAGAACAATGCAGTCGGAAAGATTACTTTGTTTTTTATATGATTTCGTCCGATAAGGATTAAACAAAGGCATTCGAAACTGCTTGCTTAGTCGTTGAGATGCCAATCAGGAGCGCATTCAAGTGGGGTGCCGAAGGGGCCCTCTAGAAAATTAACAATTATTAAAAACCTGATATTGCAAAACATTTATATTAACTCTAGAAACAAAAGGATTTATATTACTAGGGGCCAAGGCCCCTAGAATCGCTACGCTGGCATTTCGTATGAGGCATTCAAGCCCCTAATAAGGCTTATTAGTAAAAAAGGCATAATTTCAACAAACAAAACCAAATGGTTGGATCAGATAGAATGTTACCGAGTTACACATTGCTTGGTTCTTGCATGCTTGCATTGCTTGGAATATAAAAATTTAAATTTCGCACTATTTTTAATTAAGTGAAACGCATGGAACACCTTTTTGACGCAGCTGGCTGTGCCCGCGCACAGCCAGCTGCGTCAAAAAGCGCGAACATTTAGATGAACGCGATGAACATTTAGATCATCCGCCCTCTTGCTGGTAGTTAAGTCGAGCAATGGCAACGGCTGCCCTTTTATCAGCATTGGGCAATCGATCCAGCTGTTCTCTCATTCTTCCATTTTCCAGCAGATCTCAGTGCTGTTAAAAATAATCACGACCATTTTTTTACGGGAAGGACGTGCTAAAAAGTAAAGGATTCTCGCGGAGCTATGTCACCCGAAACTATTTTTATAGAAATCAAATCTATTCTTCGTGACTGGCAACAGTCAAAATGTCAGAGTTTGGTGTTCCCAGAACACTGCGCGTTAAAGGGTCATATGACTTTACCAGATATAATTGCATGTTTTTCAATTATGTTTTTATTTATTTATCTTAACTGCTAAATATTAATAAATGAAAACATAATTAAAAAACATGCAATTATATTGAATCGCGGAAGAAACTATAGAAGGTATCACGATAAGAAATTTATGTTCCGCATTTTTTTCAGGTGGTTGTCAGTGCTGATCCTTGACTGTCGGCCGTTCACGTGCAAATTAAAATAAGACCGCCCCTTTTTTTACAAACCTTATGCTTTAAATTTTTCTTTTTCGACGCCCTTAAGGACGAAATTCAAGTGAAACGCGCGCGATCGCGAGTTCGAATCGAACGTTTTTCAGTCCCTAGTTCAGTCCCCAGAATCCTTCCAACGAACAAACCTATCGCGCTGTCACGTGATCAAAACACGATTGTTTTGTTTCAGTTGAATAAGAAACATTGATATATTTCGAAGTTTCCCCTGTTCGATGCGGAAAACGTTCGAATTCTGTTTTGCTTGAATCTAGCCCGAAATCTGGCTGCCAGCATGCTGTGCACTATCCTGTCCCCGTTAGGCCCTGATGTCCCCTTTATGTGCTGGACGCCCTCCAAGGCAAAATCCCATGTGCGCCACTGCAGGGAAGTAATAGGAGTCCAAAAAGGAAATATTAACCCTTTAACGCGCAGTGATCCCACTCTGGGAACACCCAACTCTGACATTTTGACTGTTGCCAGTCACGAAGAATAGATTGGATTTATACAAAAATAGTGTTGGGTGACATAGCTCCACGAGAATCCGTTACTTTTTAGCACGTTATTTTCCGTCAAAAAATGGTCACGATTATTTTTAACAGCACTGACATCTGCTGAAAAATGGAAGAACGCGAGTACAGCTGGATCGATTGCCCAATGCTGAAAAAAGGGCAGCCGTTGCCATCGCTCGACTTAACTACCAGCAAGATGGCGGACGATCGAAACGTTCATCGCGTTCCACAGATGTAGAGACCCTTTTTTTGACGCAGCTGGCTGTGCGCGAGCACATTGGGCAGATCTGTGGCACGCGATGAACGTTTCGATCGTCCGCCATCTTGCTGGTAGTTAAGTCGAGCGATGGCAACGGCTGCCCTTTTTTCAGCATTGGGCAATCGATCCAGCTGTACTCGCGTTCTTCCATTTTTCAGCAGATGTCAGTGCTGTTAAAAATAATCGTGACCATTTTTTGACGGAAAATAACGTGCTAAAAAGTAAAGGATTTCCGTGGATCTATGTCACCCGCAACTATTTTTATAGAAATCGAATCTATTCTTCGTGACTGGCAACAGTCAAAACGTCAGAGTTGGGTGTTCCCAGAGCGGGAACACTGAGCGTTAAAGGGTTAAAATAGACCCGGCAAAATTTTGCCAAATTTATTAAAACTACTACTTTTTTTTCGTGCTTTTCGTGCTTCTTCGGAATTGAAATCTGCATAGGGTATGTAGTCCCGCACTGTTTTTCGTTTCGCGGGATTTCGGGATTGAGATCTGTTGATCCCGCAATCCCGTGGGATTGACATTTCATACAGAGAAAAGTAGGAAAAAGTAACATTGTAAGCACTATCAATTTTAACTTTAATCAGGAGGTGGCTGATGCCATGAATAAACAAGATATGGAGAAAATTGAATATTTAAATAAATTTGAAAGCTTTTCGTGAGAAAACTTGAGTTACGCTAAGGGCCTGAATCGAACTTTTTAAAAAATATTTATGCATTTCCAACTGCAAAGATTTTAAACTCGATTCTTGATTTGTTTTTTATAAGTTAACTGCCATTCCAGATTTTGAATTTTCGACCATCCCAGAAAAGAGAGAAAAAAAAAAAAAAACATGTTGGCTACGCTACTGACAATGGTATTGACGAATTATTAGACAAATAGACATATGAACAAAAATATTGCTAATTCAACAAAATTATTACATTAACCCTTTGAGGAGCAACCCTTTCCCAATGCTGAAAAAAGGGCAGCCGTTCCCATCGCTCGACTTAACTACCAGCAAGATGGTAGTCCATCATGTCCGTCATGATGGTAGTCCGTCCGCAAGATGGCGGACGATCGAAACGTTCATCGCGTGCCACAGATCTAGAGACCCTTTTTTGACGCAGCTGGCTGTGCTAACGGCTGCCCTTTTTCCGCATTGGGCAATCTATCCAGCTGTTCTCGCTTTCTTCCATTTTTCAGCAGATGTCAGTGCTGTTAAAAATAATAGTGACAATTTTTTTTAGGGAAATGGCGTGCTAAAAAGTAAAGGATTTTCGTGGAGCTATGTCATCCGCAACTATTTTTAACACGCTTTTATTAGCTTCACCTGTATGTATAATTGTATGTTTGTAACCGACTCCTTTAGACTCGATTTTGACCCACTTTAAATGTTCAGATTTAATTTAAACTTTGTAGATATATCAAGGATCGACGACAATACAATAATTTGATAAGTTTATCCCATTATCCTGATTTTAACACGCTGTTATTTATTAGCTTCACCTGTATGTATGTTTGTAACCGACTCCTTTGAACTCAAATTTGGCACACTTTAAACGGTCATATTTAATTTAAACTTTGTACATTTATGGAGAACCGGTGACAATACAATAATTTTATGAGTTTATCTCATTATCCTGATCAGGATCGGCAGGATTAAATAATTTCCTCATTTCTTATCCTGATTGAAAGTAGAACACTTCCAAAGATTACAATCTTAAGAAAACTCTTTTTACTGTGGCCGTGATCGTATAGTGGTTAGTATATTGCGTTGTGGCCGCAGTAACCCAGGTTCGAATCCTGGGCACGACAAGATTTTTATTTTTACAAAATATCGTGATCCATCACACTATGGAAGAGTTGAGTACAAGAACATGTTAAGGCCATTCTTTTTAACACGCTTTTATTTGTTGATTAGAGACATATTTTTCCTTTTTAGTGAGGAAGGTAGCATTTAACTGCAGGTTGATTTTGGTGCACAGCAGAGGCGTAGCCGGAGGGGGGGGGCTCAGGGGGCTTCTCCCCTCCCCAAAATGGGGCCCTTTACTTAGCTTACAATTGAACTTTAGCTTTAAGTTTGATACCCAACTCACCAATAAAATCCTGGCTACGCCACTGGTGCACAGTGAAAATAAATTATCTCTTTGTACTTTCCAACTTAGTGCTCCTTTGTGTCTTATGAGAGATATCGAAAATTAAAAATAAATTTTAAATACATACAGTTAAAAATAACTAAAAAACACGCTTTTATAGCAAATCAAACTAAAAAGCGAAAAATAAATATATAGTTTAAAAAACCAAAAAACACGCTTTAGTGATAAATTTAACTAACTAAAAGGCGAAAAATAATTCTTAATATAGAAATAAATTAATGAACGAAAACTAATATTATTGTGAAAAAAAGCGTGGGGTGCTCTCTATATCAGTTCTTGAGAATATTCGATTGGTACGATTAGTACAAAAATGATACAAAAAATATAGCACAAAGCACCCCACGCTTTTTTCACAATAATATTAGTTTTCGTTCATTAATTTATTTCTATATTAAGAATTATTTTTCGCCTTTTAGTTAGTTCAATTTATCACTAAAGCGTGTTTTTTGGTTTTTTAAACTATATATTTTTATAGAAATCAAATCTATTCTTCGTGACTGGCAACAGTCAAAACGTCAGAGTTTGGTGTTCCCAGAGCGGGAACACTGCTCGTTAAAGGGTTAAAATAGACCCGGCAAAATTTTGCCAAATTTATTAAAACTACTACCATTTTTTTTTTCCCGTACAATCAGTACTATCCCTAACTAAAAGTAGGGTACGTACATAAGTGGACTCGTTAGAATAAATAAATAGATAAAATACAAAATAATAGCCGCCAGCTTTTACATTTCATTTGGCCCGTTTCTCTAGGCGGGCTTTGTGCGTGCATGACCAAACGCACAAAATACCCGAGATAAAAGACTTAAGCCGAAATTGAATTCCAGATAACTTGCCTTAGATGTTTCCAACAAATGCAGAATTTCGTTCAAAAAATAATTCAACAAAAAAACTGCATCGTGGTGGTCGTTTTTATGAGTGAACCGCTTTCATTTTATACAGAACAATGGGGGGAAGGGGAAATTGCTCGCCGGGTTTGACTTAGAATATTTTGTTTTTGGTTGACCGCCTTTTAATCGTCGGCCAACTGCGTAATTTTTTTTTTTTTTTTTAATAAAAATGAAGTCATTTCATTTTTACTTGGCGGAAATGCAAAGCTAACTTATCTTTGAAGTCTTCCGCAGTT
Source organism: Cheiracanthium punctorium (assembly GCA_038373885.1). Classification (NCBI taxonomy): domain Eukaryota; kingdom Metazoa; phylum Arthropoda; class Arachnida; order Araneae; family Cheiracanthiidae; genus Cheiracanthium; species Cheiracanthium punctorium. The sequence continues at coordinate 97,035 of JAWZYV010011981.1, read as the reverse complement.
TGAAATTTCAATTATTTTCTTGAACAATGAAGGATTATGCATCAAAATAAATGGAGAGCTGTTTTAATGGCAACCTCAGTGAAAAATGATTATCGATTATTTTCATTTTAATTTTGAGAGACCATGAACTCTATAGAAATGGCTTCAATTTTCGTTTGAATACTGAATCTTACAACAAGTAGCAACAATATATTCTGTTGCTATTACAATTGTGTTAAAAATAGAATTTGTAATTAGCTATTTATTAAATATAATTCGCAAGTGAAATCGACTACAGTTTTGTATAAGGAACTTGAAATTTCATTATGAGCGTAGTAAGGGTTAAGCCATTTTGCAAAAGTTACGTCAAGAACGTTTGCATTTACAAAAGCGCCGTGATTGTCACGGTAGCAGGGTGCATTTTTGATATCAAAACATAAGCTGTGCAGCGAATGTTTCATATAGATTTTTTTTGTATATTTAAGATATATTAATGACTATGTCATTTTATCTCTCACCCCCTTTATTGAAAATTGTCTTAAAAATGTGTCCCAAAAATGAGACATAAAAAAGCGACATAAAAGTATGCGACATAATTTTACTTATATTTAAATACTATTAGTTCACAACAGCTTTAATCTTTACAATATTTCGTAAGCTGTAGAATATGCTTCACATGTATTTTTTACATATATTTAAATACTATTAGTTCACAACAGCTTTAATGTATTGTTACAATATTTCTAAGCTGTAGAATATGCATCCCATGTATTTTTCTATAAATAGGTTACAATCATAAAAATTTCAACATAGGGTTACCAGGAGAAACACACAAGAGATAAAATGGCATAGTCAATTAATATCGTTTTAATATGGCAATAATGAAACTAAAAAATTAGGGGGTTATATCCCCCCCCTGACGAGGCTCAAACAGTCGAGTTATGTATATATGTGTGTGTGTATATAATACTTATAATACAGATTTTTTCACTAAGTCAAATTTCACTAAGGTCATATGCAACATGACTTCACTAACGTATTGTTTACGCTTCATGAACTGCATGATAAAATAAAACAATTGTCCACATCATATAATGTTATTACTCAGCTATTGATTCTATAACTTAAACTAAAAAAAACCAGCATTATATGATGTAGAAATGAAGCATTTTGAAAGTGAAGAGTTTCTCCTGCATACCGTGAGGTTCTTTCTGATTTGATCGCGAGTGACTATGACATACTTTCTGTATTATGTTTCAATGATCTAAGGTTAGCATCGCGACAACTTTACTTGACGAGTTCAATAATATTTGCCTTTTTTTCAGTTAACACATCATTGGAATTAATTCGATTTATATACGTATTAAAAATATTCATTTCCTACCGTACGGAGAACGGGTACCCAGCTAGTTTTAAATTTAAAAAATGATGTCCAGGCCCTCAGGAAATTCTTCTACCGTTACTGAGTTTATATATAAGGAATTTTAATTGCATATATAGAAAATGAAACTGGATAAAGTCAGCAACATGTTAGAGAAAATTAGTTAGATACTTAAAATTTGAAAAATAATTTATTATGCAAGTAATTTAGAATGTCAAAAAGAAAAATATCACATTTTATATGTGCAAAAAGTTTGGGATCAAGAACCCAAAAAGAGTGAGAAAGGATCACCATTCTAATAAACCATTCAATAAATTATGGAAGATATTTTTTTTTTCACTTTAATTGAACGTTGACACACAACTTTCACACCCACAGAAAACGCCGAAAAAATTAGCGCATGTTTTATGTGTGTGTGAATGCAAATGTCACTATGTAGGGGCACGAATGCTGTCACTATGTAGGGGCCTCCGGGAAAGACATCTGCCCTGCCCTGCAGGGCCCGATTAACCTTTGAAGTGAGGGGAAGCTTCGTCTCATTTCAGCCCCCCCCCCTCTCCCCTTTTTGTTAATGATTTTATTTGATAAAAATATTTTATTAATTAATTTGAATTTTTCCTTTAATAAAAATATGTTATTTATTAATCTTCGCAATAGTTTATTTCATTGTAATGAGATTTTACAGTATTTTTTAAATGACTTTAAAAAGTAAACTAAAAACATTACCTTACTACTGGAGCATTAAACTTTATTTATTGAGTCGTATATTTTTCATAAGACATGGGGCTTTTTTCGCGAATTCTTTGTTCGTTTTGATGACACCATAAAAATCACAACTTGGAAGTTCAGAATTAATTTTGACATTTAGACAATGTTTAAGATTACGTATAGAAAGTTTACCCCTTTCTACCAACCAGATGTTCCCATCATAGAAAATTTTCTCTCAACTGGAGCAGATGTCCTCTGTAAAAACATCGCAAACTGAAATAATTTAGCAATGTTGCGACATTTAGTATCAAGACTTCTAAAAAACCTTAAAAATAGCCTTCCACTTCTTCATTAAAAATCTTTACAATAACTTAAAAGATCGCTTAAAAACAAAATTTTTAATTTGCATTCCTTTTTCAGTCATTTCTGGGCCCCTCTTCAAATTCTCAGGGGAAGCTCAAGCTTCTCGAGCCTTTTGAGTAATCAGGCCCTGCTGCCCTGGACTAAGTGTTGGCTTAGTCAAGTTCTGAAGATCAGACAAAATTGCAAGCAACAACTTTATTCTCAAATCAGATAAATATGCACTGTTAGTTACAATAAAAGTGAAGATCATCAGTGACACAAATACCACATACACAACGGGAAGATTTATATACTATAAGAAATGTTCATAACATAAATTTACTATCGTTTGTCAATAAACTTTGCTCCTTAATACAAGAGTGAACTGCATTCGCATATCGCTGGCTAGAATATAACTAATTAGGAATGTAGAATAATTTTTTTTTTTTGGGGGGGGGGCTTTTTCAAGTGGAATTTTTGGTAGGCCACTGATAATTGTGTTCAAAGCTATATGAACAAAACGTAATTTGTCCAGAGCAATATAAGCAGCCGCTCCAAGCCTCTGCTTAAAGGGGCCACCAAATCATGTAATGACACAATTGTATGTTGTTGAAATGCATGAATTTTCCTGCTTGACTCCAACAACTTTCTAAAAAAAATCCTAGTCAAACATCTATTTTGAGTACAGTGCGATTTATTTCGCAATGTAAAGAAAGAATATTTCGTTGGTTCTGTACATTTTGCGAATAAAAAGGATTTTTCTTCTTAGAAATAATAATTTACATACTGTATGTTTTACCTAGATGAGTGAATGGATATATTATACATCCATTCGCACATATTTCGGTATGAACTAGACCCTATCAGATATACCTGCAAATGTGCAGATGTTCGCTTATTCCGGCGTTGCATATTACACAAATATTTTCCAAATTTTTATTGATTACAATTGCTTGATATAGCTTTAGTGTATATAAAGAGGGAATAATAGGAATATTGAAAAAGTAAATTTGTGGTATAATTATGGCAGTAGAACTTGTGTTATAATTTTTTTGTGTACAGAAAATAGTATGCATGACTTAACTAAGACAGATTTGGTCCAAAGTAGCTTTTCGTTTTGTACAGGATCTACGGCATGTTTTACAGTAGCCCGAAAGAGTGGAAAATTTAGGTGGTTGCGGGATGGGGAGACACTCCCTCTTTGACTTCCCTCTTCGATGTTCGGTGTAATTTTGAGTAGTCCTGTCAATAGAAATTTGAAATTGCAAATCGAAATTTTCAATCCATTTGCGGGCCCTTAACCTACCAGATGGGGCTTGGGCCGGAACGCCCCCTCCGCCCCTGGCCCAAATGTCAGATTTCAATAGCAGTTCCTTTGCCTGCATGGGATTCTCTGACATCAAGTTCTCCATTTTAAAGTTTACATAACTTTCGATTTCTTGAATTCGTTGCAGAGGAACTTCGCGGTTTTCTCCAAGATTCCTTTATCATCGTATGTCAGGGCAAACTGCACCACGTCGCAAAATGTTTCCACCGTCGACAACAGGTTCAGCCTGGAAGCCACATGGATGTACGGAAAGCTGAATCTTCTCGGAGAACAGAATTCTAATCGGGATTATTTTCTGTCAGCGCTTGTCTCCACTCTAGCATAATACGCCTTAGCAGATACTACGATGCAGGCGCCCTCTATCGTCTTCACTTTAAATCGTTTCTTGTTCCGTAAACTTGATGATTGAAAAAGCGCGAAAGAATACATGAATAACGAATAATTCTCACTAAAATAAGCTTTCACTTTATAAACAGGATAACTGTGATTAGAATACATAAAATAAAAAAATGTAAACATAGATTCTGAGTTTAAAACATTTTCCTAGCATGGGCGCCCATAGAAATGTTTTTAAGGGGGGGGGGGGCGCCAAACTTAAGAAAATGTTCCAGAGGGGGACAAATTTCATACTTGTAACAAATTGAGTTCCGATTTCGCTTTGTAAAGCACGTTTGTTTATATCATAACACAATATACTAAATATCCGAGGGCGGGGGGTGGACAAGGTCCTTACCTTGCCCCCCCTTATGGGCGCCCATGTTTCCTAGTAAGACAGAACCATGGAATTTTCACAGCATTGATTGAATGAAGGTTGAAAGTCCTCGAACTGTAGATGAAGAGTACTATTTTAAATACAAAACATTGGTTTTAAGAAATCTCCTTTTTTTTTTTCCTTATTTTACCTTTTTTCTTGAATACAAATTTATAACACAATAAGAATAGTATCAGGTTGTAACGAAAGTTTTCCGCCAACAAAAAGTTAATGCGAGTAGTAATCACCACCCACATCTATGATTTTCTGCCAACGTTTTGGTAGTTTTTCAAAGCCTTCGGCCCAGAAACATGGAGGTGCGAGACCAAAAACATAACTTTCAAAAGCCAAAAATCGTTTTACAAAATATGAGGAAACAGGCCCTCACGAACTGTTTGCTGAGATCATATCTACGGTGGCGGGAAACTTTCGTTACGACCTAATACATTACACTTTTTAAGATACAAGTACTTCAGCATCAAAACGTGACGCCATCTTTTTTTCTTTTTTTTTCATGGACCGCCTCTCTGGATCTAGGCGAATTCCTGTTGGCTGGAACATGGCGAAAAACGCGGGCAGAAACAAAAAAGTTCGACATCTTCAACTCTTTTCCGCCCTTGAATTCTGCTTGATAGAAACTGAAAAACCGGAAGTTCGTCGATTTTCTGTTTCAGTTTTTTGCTTTCCGCCGTGTATTCTGTCCATGCGGAGTCCAGGCTTTACTGTTTATGAAAACTAAGCATGCTGACTTAAGTTGCTCTGTTTGATACTTGTCTGCCAAAAGGAAGAGTACAAACACTGTGTCTGAATGCAAGTATTCCGTCCTACCGGTATAAACGTACCGGACGAACGCTCCAAACTCGTCAGGCTCGCAGCGTTTATGATTACCTTGCCCGCCTGCATCTCTGTCATACCATGTTTGAACATGGATTTGGAAGACGAGCGAACGGGCCGACAGAATGGCCAGGTGGAGACGGAATTCTTCGCTCTTCACCTGGGCGATGAAATCACTGCAATCGCCACTGAGCATCAACTCACTGAAGTCCTGGAATAGCCTAGAAAAATAATTTCAACAAATTAGGCACAAGGCAAACCAAAAAAGTAAATAAAAAATCTGATATGGTCACGCATGACTAATTTGGACTTGAATTAATTTATACACATTTTTGAATCACTTCATTTAAACCTTTTTAAATGATTACCTCATAAATATATTTTTGTTCTTTCAAAAACACATGAGTACGTATTGCATTGCATCTTTCATAGGTTTGAATTTTCCCATACAATAGTCATGTTGGCAGTGACGTTTCGTTCGTCACACGCCCAAATGTGACATAAATGCGAGCTTTCTGCGACGCCCCTTGGCGTCAAACAAGCAACGTCGCAGGGTAAGGACGTCACTAGGAGGTCCATGATGGTTACCATGTGACGTCAAAAAAATAAACTATTACTTTCGGTCGATTGTCTGTCGCCCCCAACTGTGATGCAGATCACATATTTTTGGGTCTAAAATAATTTTCTTTTGTTTCATTTTTGTAATTCTGTATTTAGCTTTAATCTCTCTCCACTTAGCTTTTCTACTTGATAAAAAGTGCTTCCGCTTCTCTCTGCAATTTTGTGGTCTTCTCCTTCTAAATTAATTTATCAGTTTGGTTTATACAATGTAAATTCGGGGTGCCTTTCTCTCTAAAACTGTCTGGTTTTACAGGGTTGCTAGGCTTTATAATGGCGTTTGCCAAAGTCTGGCACTTCTGCCGTAGAGATATGCTTTTAAACCGTTAATTTCAAATATTTTATATTTGTTACGGTTACCATTCGCTTTAGGTCACGTGGGCAATAGCTTATTGGTGGCTGATGTTTTTCTCGTCAGGCTGTCAAAAGCTGGCGCTTTTTGTGAAAAGTTTTTGCACACTACTACGTTGTTCTCCGTACAAGGACGTTGTATTTGGTTTAAGATCTCCGGCACGTCGTGTGGCTAAGCGGAACAATTAGATGAGCCTGGTGCAGCTTTTTTTTTTTTTTTTTTTTTTTTTTTTTTTTTTTTTTGTAAAACAATGCATTAGATTGTACTTGTGTTTGAAACTGTTTTTTGCTTTCAACTTCAATAAAATGTAGCCTGTACAGCATAGAAGTCTCTTCTCTCTTTCCATTTATTTAAGCGTTATGGATTTTAGTCTTTGGAATCGAGCTCTATCTTAAAATCGTCTACTAAAACTATTTTACGATCTTCGCAAAGTATATTCCAACTATATACTTCGCCGTTTTAAATATTGTTTCGAATGAGCATCATAATCCATGAGTATGCCGTGTTTGTCTTTCTTGGGTTGATTCCTGCTTTAACGCCCCGACTCTCGCCAAGGTGGCGATAATTAAACATATGCAGTTATCAAGGTGGCGATAATCAAACATACGCATACGATATTTTGTATTTATGTGGCAACTGTAATTTAGATTTAAAATGGCGATTTGGAACAACATATAAGTACAGCATTCTATTACTTATTTATTTATTTTGGGTTGCCAATTAATGTAGTTTTAATAATTAAGTGCTTTCAAATTCCTTAACTAGTGCGTTTATCTCGATATTGTTCGCTTTAGTTTTCATATGGTTCTTTTGGGAGCGTCGAAACTTGTGCCTAACTCCTAGAGACCCGTGACTGGAAAACATGCCAAAGTTCGGCGATGTTTTAGGTTGGCGAGAGTGGGACGTTAAAATAGGAATCAAATTTTCTTGTTCCATAAAACACATGCTTTGGAATTGAAATCTATATTAAAATTGCCTACTAAAACTGTTTTACAATCTTCGCCAAGCATATTAACTATACTTCACCATCTTAAATACTGTTTGGAATAGGCATCATAATCCATGAGTGTGCCGTGTTCATCTTTCTTGGTAAATAAAAAGCACCTTTAGAACCAAAATCTATCTTTAAATCACCTACTGAAACTGTTTGACAACCTTCGCCAAGCATATTCCAACTATCCTCTACCATTTTAAATACTGTTTGGAATGGGCATCATAATCCATGAGTGTGCCGTGTTTTCCTTCCTTGTTCCACAAAACACTTCTTTAGAATTGAAATCTATACTAAATCGCCTACCAAAACTGTTTACAAATTTTCGCCAGGCATATTCAAACTATACTTCACCTTTATAAATACCATTTAGTATAGTAATGTGTATGTGTGTCGTATTTGTCTTCTCTGTTCCATAAAACACTTTTTTGGAATTGAAATCTATATAAAAATCGCCTACTAAAACTACTTTATAATCTTCGCCAAGCATTTTCGCTATATACTCTCCCTTTATTATAAATTGTCGCGTTTTGGCACCAAATTTAGCGATCCATTATCAAAAATTGCAAACCTTGTGCGAGTTTCAACGTTTTATTAACGCTCCTCCTCCCTCCACGTTATCTGCCCAAACACATTTGAAAAGTTCGTATCTACAAAACCTGTCGACAAGATTACATAGACAAAAAAGGGTAGACAAAAATCTGGGATTGAGCGAAATAGCACCCTAGTGCTAATAAATAAACAAAAGGCCCAGGCGCGGGGTTCCTTTAATCGCAGAGTCTTAGGTGATCGCTACATTCGCACCCCAAACATTCCGACTTTGCGAATAACAGAATAATATTCTATGAAAATATATGTCTAAAAAGATGTTTAGAGTGTAAAATTCAATTTCGATTGATGTTTTCTATTGAACAAAAAATATCTTTAAGGTGATCAAGGTAGAAAAATATATATAAAAAAAAAAAAATTTAAAAAAAAGAAGAAGAAGAAAATCTGAAACCCTTTCAGATTTTAAATACGCACCAAAGTGCTATAGATTAAAAGCGTATCATAACTTATGCGTCGTCCCTATTTTCTTTCTTATTCCAAGGTTGGAAAGGGTATCATTATTCATGAGTGAGCAGTATGTTTCTTCCTTCTTTTATAAAACCCATCTTTGGAATCAAAATCTATCTTAAAATATAATTATTATTATTATTATTATTTACATGTAATAATAATTATTATTTTTTACATAAAATAATAATAATAATTACATTTATAATCATTATTATTATTATTTAGTAATACTTGATAATTTTTGTAGGATTTTATCTAAATGGCAACTTTGATTTGATTATTCGTGCTGTTTTCAGCGTTCTAAACAATGTGCGTGCCTCACCATGTCACAGTGGTTATGTCACTGGAAATGGTTGACGGGCGAAGTATGAAGGTCCTGGGTTCGGGTCCCATCGTGCGTCCGTCGACCTAACCGTTCATAGTTTTCCGTAGTTTTCTCCGCAACTTAGCGTAAATACGGGTTAGGACCCCTTAGGAAGACCCCCACTGAGGGCACCCCCTTGTGTAGTCCTTCCGACGAGTATTTATAAGCGGACTTTGAGCCAAGCACACAAATCCGATATATATGTTCACAAAAACAACAACAAACAACAAGAATGTTCGTTCTTTTTTCTTACAGTTTGGCAACAAGAAACTTTAATATCAATGGATTTATTAATTGTTTCAGTGGTTTTGTTTTCGACGATATGATATATTATCTAATCTTCCTCTCTTTCCAAATTTTATTTTATTTTTATTTATTTATTTATTCTTTAATTCGTTGCAACACCAAAATGTGTCATTTTTAAACTGTTATCCGCCGCCCTATAAAGCAAGTGGCTCATATTCAACTTGTCATAGTTTAAATACGTCTGGGGCTGTGCTCGACGGTATATTTATGGGAATTCAGGTAAGAAACTATTGTTATCGTTACAGCAGCGATTCTATACAAATCTTTCGGTACTTAAACCTCTTCTTTTAATATCAAAGAACGCCGCATTGCATTGGTGTTAATTCGTGTGTAACATTGGGGGGGGGGGTTCACAAAATCTCAAAATGTAATCAAAATATTTTAAAAATTCAACGCCTATAAATTAAGATTAGCAACTACCTATCATATCACCAAATTTCGTATCATTTGTATTAGTCGTTACCATGCGTCGTTACCATACCAGTCGTTACCATATTTCCCCCCCCCCCCTCATGGTCGCCCATAAGGGGGGGGGAAGTATTGAACAAAATTTTAAATCTGTCGAATTTTTAAAAAATCTGGATTAGATTTTGCGATTTTGCGAAAATCGTTTTAAACTGCGAAAATTCGTGTTCGCACATCACGTAATAACTGCAAAGGTGAAAAAATGATATTTGGTGAAATGATAGGTGGTCACTCACCTCAAATTATAAGCATCTAATTAAAATAAATCGATCAGATTTCGAGATTTTGCGAAAATCGTTTCAAACTGAGTGAATATTTGTTCACGCATTACGTAATAACGACTAAAGCGAATGATATGAAATTTGGTCACATGATAGATGGTTGCTCAACATAAACTATAGGTGTCCAATTTTTTAAACATTTTTATTAGATTTTGAGATTTTGTGAAAATTCTCTCAAAATACGTTTATATTTCTTCAAGCATCACATAATAACGACTACTACGAATGATACGAAATTTGGTGATATGATAGGTAGTTGCTAATCTTAATTTATAGGCGTTGAATTTTTAAAATATTTTGATTACATTTTGATACAATATTTTGACATATTTTGATTACAAGAGATTTTGTGAAAATCGTTTTAAAATGCTGAAATGTTGTTCCAGCATCACGAAATAAAGACTGCAGGGGATGAAACGAAATTTGGTGACATGATAGGTTGTCACTCAACTTAAATTGTAGGCTTCCAATTTTTCAAAAATATTGATTGTATTTTGAGATTTTGCGAAAATTATTTCAATATGCGTAAATATTCGTTCGCGCATCACATAATTACGACTAAAGCGAATGAAATGATATTACTTAGTTACTCTCTAACCTGTAATATTTTAACAATACATAAAAATTATAACTTCGCTTTCTTTACTTTGGCAACATACTACATCCATTCTGTGTACTCCTACAATTCTGACGAAAGTTCTTGCTTTTTGGAAATTTGGATTCAGTACTAACACTTCAACGACGGGTACTTCAGCTAATATAAAACAAAAGTGAGAAAACATAAGAAATTTGAAAAAATATTGGACTTAAAATTAAAATTCAATAATTAAAATAAATTTTATTTATACATGAAGAGTAAAAAAAATATTATTAAAATTAGTTAATATCAAAAACTACTATTTTTTTCCTATGAATACTAAATAATAATTATTAATAGCTAATAATGTGAGCTTTTCTGAAGAAAAAAAATTTCATTGAAACATTAATTACATATTGAATTTTGCAAATAGAGTTATTAATATTAGAAAAATAAAGACTTAATTTTAATTAGAAATAGATATCAAAATACTAGAGATCATCAGAATATGACATGAAAAGAAATAAAATAGGAAGGAGTTTTACAAAAAATACTTAGTTATTTTTGTTTTAATTATTTTTATTAATTATTTAATTATTTTTTAATTCAAAGTCTTAACTATTTTCAATTATTATTTAATTATGTATGGGTTATAAATGGGTCCAAAACCAGCTCCCGCTGCAGGCTCACCCTACTTTAATGACCCGGACAACGAACACGCATTCTCCTTCTCGCCTGTAGCGCCTGTACCACCCCCATCCATCTCTCGCTCGGCTCTTTCAAAAGCCCACAGCGAGTGGCAACGACCTCACAAAGTCCACAACAAATGGCAACATTCCATAACGCTTAGAACAGCGTTCGTCAGCCTCCGGCTGACTCTCTAGGGGGGAGTAATGTGGTGGCACGCAGTGGCGGCTCGTCATTAAGGGCCAGAGGGGCCTGACCCCACCGACTAAGCACCGTCTAAATCAAAGTATCTGCCTATTATGTAAGGCAGTTCTTTCAGTAATTTACCTTCATTAAAAAAAATACACGCGTTTTACTCTATTTTAATACTATCCATTAAAAAACGCACTTAAAAAGGCGATAGTTATACGATTTTTCCCCTATCTAAACCATGCATGGGCCATGGGCTGGCTTGCCCTGAATTGAGCGTCACTTCTCCGTTCACCAGGTTGACATATTTGGCATTGAGCACAAAAGCCATACTGACGCGGAATTAACTTGGCTTCCAAACGGCTTATTTGGCGCTGCCTTCTGGGCCCAGATCTTCGGGCCCTCGCACGGTGATCTACACGACCGTACGGGGAAATTTCGGCAATCGGTAGCTATTGGCGAAATTTTCCCCTTAGGAGGAAATCATTTTTTATTTGCGTGATCGTATTTTTGCAGTGCAGTCAGATATTTTTCTGTTTTGTTTTCTTGATTTACGAAAAGCGATGTATAAATGTATTTTTTATATATGTTGATATTTATTTTAAAATAAATAAATCATCTAAAAATTATGAACAGGCAACTATAAAGAACATAAATATTTAATATTTAAATGTGGCTTTTTGTTTAGTAATAAAGTAAACATTTCAATTTAACATAACTAGGTAAAAGATAGCAAAAGTTGTGTAGTAAATTCGATAATTATTTGTCATTTGAGAAATTTTAAATACTTATGCTGTGTGCACGTGGGGATAGGTTGTTCTATATGTATATATATTTTCGCGATTTTAATTGGCGCTATTTTTTTTCGGGCCCCACCACTGAAACGGGTCACAAGCCGCCACTGGTGGCACGAGATCGCTTCCGCGCACACAACACCCGGCAATTCAAAGTTGGTCAAATGGGTACCTTTTGGCCTGGCTGAAATACGCCACGATCTGCCACGCGGATTTTCCGGGTTCATACCGGGCTACCGCCGCACGCTCTCCCTACACTGTCAGTCAAATAACGCAAAGCGGTTTTTCTGCCAATAAACAGTCCCATCTTCCGGTTCACTCCACCATGCAAACTTTTAACCCCTAACCTCCGATAGGCTGAAAGAAAGCAATTGCCTTTCTACTATATAGAATTCTGTAGCCATAGAGAAGAAGAGGGGGGGGGGCAAAATTTACTGAAAAAAGGGGTTACGTAACTTAACCCTTTGAGGCGCAACCCTTTCCCAATGCTGAAAAAAGGGCAGCCGTTGCCATCGAGCACAGCCGGCTTCGTCAAAAAAGGGTCTCTAGATCTGAGGCACGCGATGAACGTTTCGATCGTCCGCCATCTTGTTGGTAGTTAAGTCGAGCGATGGCAACGGCTGCCCTTTTTTCAGCATTGGGCAATCTATCCAGCTGTTCTCGCATTCTTCCATTTTTCAGCAGATGTCAGTGCTGTTAAAAATAATCGTGACCATTTTTTTACGGAAATGACGTACTAAAAAGTAAAGGATTCTCGTGGAGCTATGTCCCCCGCAACTATTTTTATAGAAATCAAATCTATTCTTCGTGACTGGCAACAGTCAAAACGTCAGAGTTTGGCGTTGCCAGAGCGGCAACACTGCGCGTTAAAGGGTTAAGAAAGCCTTCCCAAGACATTTGTGTTTGGAAACTGCTTCACAATCGATGCATGTGGTATAATTTATGTTTATTGCTTTTTTTTCCCTCACCAGGTACATCCCTAGGCCACGAAAATCTGCGAACATCTCTCCACGATCATCTCTTATCGTGTGGTCTTGTGCTACGAACGATACCGTTTGAAGTAGATCTCAGAATGTCTGAATTCAAGGCGTCGTTGGGAAAGATCGGTGAGCTCCAGGTGATGCGAGTGGAATCTGAAAGTGGATATTCGTGTTTGGAATGGCGGATTCCTGATTTTCTCTCTCTACCGGCAGACGACCATAAGTATTACCGGAGCGATTCTTTCCAGGCTCTGGGAGAGTGTTGGCATTTGCGTGTCTATCCAGATAAACCATTCATTCTTTCGGCTATCGTTAAAGAAAAAACACGAAGAGAATGCAAAGTACAGTGCAGTTTGAGATTGAAGAAAGCGGGTGATACACTTCCAAATGAATTTGTAGGAGGAACTTATTACATTTTTGGAGCAGACCAAAACGAACTCACAAAACTTGTCCACAACAGATTGGAATTAGAGTGCAACACTTCTGAGCTGGCACCTAAGGGCGTCCTCACCTTAGTGTGTTTCTTGCGGAGAGTGATACCTCAGCCCTTGGCATCGTCATCACATGACGTTGAGCTCCCAGGTAAGTAAAGCACACTATTCACTGTACCCGGAATAATCTTCTGGAATCACGTTTGTGCTTAGGTTCTTTGAATGACTTTCTCCAATCTTTACTGATGTCAACAATAATACACTGCTCAAAAGAATTAAAGGATATTGCGGTTTTAGGTGGATCTTGTGGCTGGGAGACTTTTTAGCTAATTGATACATGGTCGACAGACGTAGTAGGTTATATGAGAATAAATTACACATGTTTGGCAGAAAAAAAATGCATTTTATTGCGCATTTGTGTAGAAAAAGAAAAAAACACAATTTGTGTATATGAGAAAAAAGAATAAGAAAATCTGTTTTCTTCAAAGGAAATCATTTTCAGTAGGGGGTATGGTTTCCACGGACGGCCAGCAACGTTGAACACCTTTGAGGCATGGAGTCAATGAGGCTATTAATCACGAGTTGGGGTATTCTGTCCCACTCTTCCAGAAGATCTCTTTCCAGTTCTTGGAGAGTTTGTGGGGGTGGTTGGCGGCCAGCAACTCGTCTTCCTAGAGCGTCCCAAACGTGCTCTATTGGATTCATGTCTGGAGAACACGCTGGCCATTCCATTCGTACGATTCCTTCCTCGAAAAGGAAATCCTCCACCAGGTTAGCACGATGTGGCCTGCAGTTATCGTCCATTAAAATGAAGTCATCTCCGATTGCTGCAGCGTAAGGGACTACAATAGGTCTGAGGATCTCATCCCTATATCGGCGACCAGTCAGAGGTCCATCTCGAATGATGTAGAGGTCTGTGCGTCCGTCAATGGAGATGCCACCATACACCAACACTCCCCCACCGCCAAAGCTGACACTTTCGTGCACGAACGCAGGATTATTCCTACTGCACGGTCCCTCCAGATGAAAATACGCCTATTATCAGGATGAACTGAAAAACGGGACTCGTCAGAAAAAGAACATTCCTCCATTCGTTTCTCCTCCAGTTCACATGCTTTGTTGCCCATTTCCTGCGGTCGAGACGATGCCTTGATGTTAGTCTAACACATACCATCGGTCGGTGAGCCTACAGACCTACACCATGGAGCCGGTTTCGGACAGTCTGGGTTGAAAACGTGCTGCCAGTAGCCGAGCGAAGGAGAAGAGTAGCGTTCATATTCCGGTGTCTCTGAGCCGTTAACACTAAATAACGATCTTCATTGGGCGTTGTTGCCCGTCTACGACTTTGCCCTGGTCTTCGGCCTGCACTTCCAGTCGCCAAAAACCGGTTCCAGATCCTGGAAATCACACATTGTGACACTCCAATGGCTTGCGCTACTTCGGCTTGAGTTTCGCCCCCTTCTAACCTACCGACAACTCTCCAAGCTTCTGAATCGGTTAAATGACTTCGTTGAGACATCGTACTCATCGAAACAAAGCAGTCACTGAATGCCGATCATCCTTGTCTTCATTGTCTTTTATTCAGTTGAAAGTAAAATTTCATTCGCTGCCGCTGAAGCGACGTTTTTGACGTCGAATTAAAAATTAGCATACTCCACAGTTTGAAAATCAGAAAAATTTGCATTTGTGATTCTCTTCTTCCATTTTTGGCCAAAAAAAAATTTCGCTTACATCTTTATAAAACTTACAATATCCTTTAATTGTTTTGAGCAGGGTAGATCAATTTCTGACGTCAACTGCACGAAGAAGTGATAATTTCTTCGTGAAGAAAATTATGTATAAAAAGAGTGAAAATTTTACATCTTACTTGATTGCGTTAAAGTAGTATTTTGTATAAATTAGATTTAATACTCGTGAATGAAAGCTAAGAAAATTAAATAACGTTCATAAATACTTGCAAAGAGAGAAATAACAAGTGAAATGCTAAATCACTCTGATTTCTGTAGTAACGCAGAACATTCTATCTACCTTTCTTCTTACACCTTAGGATCGTTTACATAGGAAAATGGAAAGTCCCGGGTAAAAGCAGAGTATAGGGGAAAACTCGCAATACATCATGGGAAAGCGAGGTCATCTCTGCATTAATCCTCCTTTCGACTAGGAATCTTTCTACATCGCATATTTTCCCTATGTAGGGGAAACGGGGTAGAAAGCAGTGAAAGTTCTGGCATTTACTCCGCATTTGTGTGCATGTAAACGGGCCCCCTGAGGCTCTTATGTACTACGGGAAGTTCATCGCCGCAATGTTATTCTATAGAGAAAACGACCTTCACTATTACTCCATTTTGAAACGAACTATTGTAAATTTTTCATTCTTTCTTTTTTTTTTCCCCTTAATCTGAAAACATTGACCTTCTGTTATCTTTTAACAGAATTTATCTAAAGCAATTAGAAGTGCACTAATTCCATCTGAAAATAACATGAACAACAGCCACTTTCAGGTTTGCCAGACGATTGCAAGAAAGCTGTGCTATTCTGAAAGATTTTGAAACGAACATGAATCAGTGGAGATACTTCTCCGTTGTTCCATGTTTTTTATTCGATTTATAAATTTAAAATATGTTGAAAATTTTGATTATTATGTAACTTTATGAGCTGTTAAATTTCAGTTTCGTGCTGGAGTTTCTTCAAGAATTCCTTCTTGAAGTGGGGGTGATTGATGACCAGGCACCCCCTGGGGCTCTAGCATCATGGTATCGTAGAATATCAGTGACGGATATTTCTAACTCTCGGATAGTCAAATATTTCGGAGAAATAGCCACGAAATATCTATCTTGTCGAGTAAAACAAGCGAGTATTTTTGTGCATGCTAAATTCTATCTCGATACTCAGACCGGTCCACCAATCAAAACACACGGCTTTCTCCCCTTTTCTTAAACGAAGGCATTGTCTTCAAAATTTTGGAAGACTCTGGAGACATCTATCAAGAGTGGAAGCCGGTTTTTGACAGACCCACCGTGCCAGGGAGATGGGTCCTTTTGTAGAAGTACTTAACAGGGCCGGAGGCCCTGAATCTTGCACAGTCGGTTAACCGAAAGTTCGGTTGCGTGATGTCAAATTGACGTCACCGGAACCCTGCAGGGAAATTCCATTGGTTGATGCTCCTCGGATGAGTTCCATGTGACGTCACACAACCGAACGTTCGGTTAACCGACTGTGCGAGATTAGACCCCTCCATGTTAAACACAATAAAAACCCATTCATTTGTACTCTCCGGCACCGGAATGTACGTTTTCGCCTTCATCCAACGTGTCGAGAAAAACAGCATTATTTCCGATAGTGAACACGACAGTGAAACAATTACGATAGGATCGAGCTAGGGCACATCGGATATTTCTCGGATTGTGACGTCATGAGAAGAGGAGGCGCTACCGAAAGCTTTCCATGGTAGAGCCACAGAACTCACTGTGAGGGCTGTGTTGCCTGACAAAGAGGAAATCATAACAATGGAGACAGTGTATTCAGTGTGCATAAATAGTGCAAAATTTCTCTTTTGTCATGAGGGAGTTAGGAATTGATCTTGCTACCTCAGTCGTTTTACTAAAAAGTGCCCCATGAAAATTTTTAAAGTAATAGTGTATCGTAAATATCTGTTTGCAATTTTCATATATTCTATTTTGTCATGAGAAAAAGTTCAGAAGTGATCTTTCTAACACTGTCGTTTATTAGTCACTAGCCGCCTTCGGCGACCAGTTTTGGCCGTCGATGGCCGCTTCGCGGCCAAAATGTGCAACCTAGAGCACGCGGGCCGCTTTGCTTCGGTGAGCGGTCAGCTTCTTCGCGAGCAAAAAGTACAACCTACGGTCTACCCGTCTTCAGCGACCACCGGCAGGGCCTGATTTACGGCGGGGCATTCGGGGCACTGGCCCGGGGCCCCCACTCTAGGGAGGGCCCCAAATTGAAAAAAATACGCAGTAATTTTTTGTACATCTAACATTTCGCTCATATTTTCTGACATACTGTAAAACGTAACACAATATAATTTTCGAACTTGACGTATTTCTCATCTAAGGGCAATATTAGAAATTCTCCAATCACATGCAGCGTAATAGGAGGAACTGAAGGCGTGATTTATTTAACATCCAATAATACGTAGGTGTGTTACTGGAAATAGCTACTGTGATGGGAGTTGTGTGGTGAAATTTTCAGTACGAAAACGCGTTTTCTGCAAAAAAGGTATCATTTTATGAGTGTTTATTTACAAAGTTTTCATTGTTTTATGTTTGGAGTTAGTTTAGTGGAATTCTAAAATTTAAAAAAAAAATTCTTTCATTAGATTCACAAAATGCTTTGCTTATGTATACCTGTCAAAGGTATGTAAACTCATAGCAGCCTATAAAATAAAATCACTCTTGTATTCGTGGAAGGTAAGATGTATGGGGGCCCCCATATGAAGTTTTGGCCCGGGGCCACCAGGGGTGTAAATCGGGCCCTGACCACCGGGTCCACTTCAAAAAAAAAAAAAAAAATGCAACCTACAGGCCGCTCGCCTTCGGCGACCAGCTGAATGAAAGCTCAATAGTTTGTCCGTAATCATATATATTTTTTTAATTTCGCGCGAGCCGTGTGCAACGACCGCACTTGATACATGTCCCCTTCTACATGTCTGTGTTCTAACAGTCATCGTCAGTATAATAAACAGTCTTCCTGCCACAACTCGAACGCAGAAGAGAAGGAGGGGGGTGTTACTGTGTCAGTCTAACAACTACACATCTATGATTTTATTTTTTCAAAATTGGAGTCGTGTTTCAACAACTCAACTCTGAATTCTATAAATTCAACAGAAAGAGATTCTAAGTTCAGAGTAACACGACTCCAATTTTTAAAAAATAAAATAATAGACGTAGAAGCGTTGCCAGAGCGGGGGGCCCGCAGCCCTCCCCCCGAATTGAGACCCTTTACTTAGTTTACAGTTTGATACTTACTTTACACTTAGCTTATAATTTGATGCCCAGCCCCCCTCCTCCCTCCGAAATGAAATCCTGGCTACGCTACTGCATAGGTGCGTAGTCGTTAAGACTGACTGACACAGTTAACAGAGGCACAAATTCTACCTTACTTGTCAGCAGTTTTTTAAAGCAAATTTTCACGGGCTAGCCATGCTGGACGGCTTGCCGGCTAGTAATTATAGATTTACGACAAAAACAAAATAACTGACACCAAATTAACCTAAATAAAAGCTATGATCCAACAATGTTGAAATCAAAATCCATTAAAATAAGTTTTCACAAAAACACTGCATTTAAATACCTTTAACGTTTAAAAACACTGCGGTTTTGCAACATTCTACCTTACTGGTCGGCAATATTTTAAAGTCATAAAATTAGGGTCTAGGTATAGTAAAGTGGCTATGAGCTACGCAAGGAAAGCACTTACAGAGCCATCTACCGGCTTAATTTGGAGTTAGCTTTCTTATCTAAAAAGCTATCCGAGATACGGGGAAAAAAGACAATCATAATGTTATTCAGCAACATAGATTTAGTAAGAAAGGACACATGATGCTCATTAATTCGCGCAATAACGTTACGGATGTTAAGGCGTAAACAGCACAATTTTTTGGGTCAAATTTTCCAAAACTTCACATACCTGACATAAGCTCATTTATCCTTCCTGCTATGGGCGTAGCCAGCGAGGGGCAGGGTGGGGAAGCTGCCCCCCCCTAAAATGAGCTAGTCGTAGTGTCTGATTATGACAAACCGGGCATTCTCCGGTTAGACTCCATGTCCTGCCCCCCCCCTAATGAAAATCCTGGCTACGCCCTTGCTTCCTGCTAAAAGTATTTTCCGCCACCAACAATACACATATGGACGGGTATGACGGGTAGGTAATCGCAGATGGTCTGCAATTCTTGGCTGGTACAATGTGGCCGGTGACACGTTGGTAAAGGTATCATTAATACGTTTTACGTCTTTAGCGCATTAATGCCTTTTTTAACATTAATATGCTCAAGATGTCATCGGCGATGCAGAACAACTTTGTAAATGACTTTTTTTTTTTCCGTATCTCGTACCGTTTTTCAGATAGGAATGCTAACTCTGCAGTTTTCCACCAGGTGGCGCCATAGGCGGTTCCATTCAGTAGCTCATGGCTACTTTACTATACCTAATCACTTTTATGAATAAAGTAGCAGCATTTGCGAAGAGGATGGCAAAGGACTTAGTGGGCAATCTGTATATACAGTATAGTGCAAATTTTGGCTATTTTTCACATGGACAATTAATTTTAACCGGAAGCTCATAGTAACAGATCTATCGGTAAATACGTAAGAACAGATTAGGCCCTAATGGCGACGACTTTTAGAAATTTCTTCGTGAGATTGTTTTTTAATTATTGTGGAGTTATGCAAGTTTTTAAAAAAATGTGTATAGGGTAACTCCGGGGGAGTCGACGCATCCGGGACAGATGCCGCCCCCCTTGTATTTCTTGTAATTGTCGGTAGATACCAGTCATACGCGCAGTAAAGGGGTGCAGTGAGATTTCCTTTACTAGTGCATAGCCGGAATCCCTTTCAATGCTTTAGCTGTAACTATACAATCCTTATTTTGACATAACCGCATAATTTCACTATCCAAACTTTTAAACACGTTTCATTTAAGTACATTTTTTATGATAATTACTGAAACATCATGATTTCGAAGTGAAAACCAAGTGTAGCACCTGTATAAAAAAAAATACTGAGTATATGGTTATGCACTTTTCGTTGCGAAGACAAGACAAATGTGACGTGTTACCCTACAAAATGGAATACATCTCGCACTGCCATTCCATTATACATGCCGCAGTTTGTTTGTTTTTCTACGGGATGACACTTTTAGTAAAATTTTAATGTATCTCTCCTTGTCTTATTTTTAATATTACTGAATTTATGTTACTGGAATATATTTTCTGGATTTAATTAAGTGTTATTAACCTTTTCTCCTTTCTTTCGCACAGACTCACCAAGTTGGGCATGTTATTAGACTTTAATTGTAATAATTTCGCATTTTAACGTTCTGGCTTAAATGAAATATTGTTCTTGAAAACCAGATTAATTTTAAATTTCTTTATGAAATTTAATAGAAATGCCCATATTTTATAAAAGAATAAAACAATGTAAAAACAGTAATTTACACTAATTTGCTCTTTTTGCCCCCACTCAAATACAATGATTTTACGTTGTTGATGAAATAACAATAAAAATTCCAGTTAAAAAAATAAGTATTTAAGTTTAGTAGTGAAATAAGTCGGCAGACTCACATTGACTTAAACCTACTAATACGTCTCTTTGTACTCATTTAGTTTCTTTTTGTTATTACATAGGTAATTATAGTCCAGATATGAATGTTTATTTTTCATTTATTATTTCATTATGACAGGCGTGGCATAACTCCCGCACAAGAGCGGCGTCTCAAACACAGTGCAATGTTTTAGAAAAAAAAAAATGTTAAAAAATATTAATTACTTTTTTTTAATATTTTTTGTTGCTGTATAGATGTTTTATATTCTACATTAAACACCCTAGAATGATTTATTTTATTGTATGTGCACCCTGGGATGTTTTACACAAATTATATATATATATATATATATATATATATATATATATATATATATATATATTTATATATATGCGGTATAACCCCCGGAATTACCCATATTAAAAATGTTTCATATTCAACATAATGACAACGTTTTAACATGATTTATTTTCTTTTTTAAAATAGCATCTTCAAATTCTCTTGCAGCAAGTTCGGAGACACTGGAAAAGCCTCCTGATTTCGTAGATGCATCCACACACGAGCAGACAAAATTCTGTAAGTAACTCACTTTCAAAAGTATGAAAGATGCTTATTTAAAACAAAATAGCACTCAAATTGACGATTATCGCCGGTATTTGGCGAGAAATTATCGAACATTAATGTTATTGACCCTAGCCTAGTATCAATCTTTAACCCTTTGAGGCGCAACCCTTTCCCAATGCTGGAAAAAGGGCAGCCGTTGCCATCGCTCGACGCGATGAACGTTTCGATCGTCCGCCATCTTGCTGGTAGTTAAGTCGAGCGATGGCAACGGCTGCCCTTTTTCCAGCATTGGGCAATCTGTCCAGTTGTTCTCGCGTTCTTCCATTTTTCAGCAGATGTCAGTGCTGTTAAAAATAATAGTGACAATTTTTTTACGGGAAATGACGTGCTAAAATGTAAAGGATTATCGTGTAGCTATGTCACCCACAACTATTTTTATAGAAATCCAATCTATTCTTCGTGACTGGCAATAGTCAAAACGTTAGAGTTGGGTGTTCCCAGAGTGGGATCACTGCGCTTTAAAGGGTTAATCGGCCATTATCGGTGCCTCGGATAGTCATCGTCTGATCATTACTGATCATCCTTAATTCTCCGTATGTTCATCGTTTCTTGATAATCGGATCTTCCGCGCGGAAGTGATCGTTGTATGGACCCAACAAGGGCGAGCCTGAGTTTTTTTTTTTTTTTTTTTTCAAATGGCGGGCCTCAACAATGCCTTGGAGGCATTGGCCACCGCTAAGGCCGGAATTGTTGGTCACTTTATTATTGGGGCACCTACTAGGTGGACCAACGTTGCACCCTATGAAGGAACGGATACAATGACATCCACGTCCAGTCGGGGATCGAACCTCGACCGCCGGGAGTTGAACCCGAAACCGTAGTACGGTGCTTTATCCACCATACAAGCTGGTCGGATAGAGTGGGGCTAAGTTAAGGTGACCATACGTCCTCAATTTTCGGGGACAGTTCCCAATTTTTATTACATTGTTTTTGAAATAGATTACTGTTAATTATTTCATTAATTATAAAATGTGCTCAATTTTGTTTCAAATTTGGGAACATGTCCTCAATTTTACATTCAAAAAATTCGATTTTTAATTGTCCTGGGGCCAAAAATCGCACAAAAAGCATGCATCATATCGGTTTTTAAATGTCCTGAGGCCAAAAACCGCATAAAAAGCATCCATCAAATTGGTTTTTAAGTTCCGCGAGACTGGTACAAAACATGTTCAATATGCTGTCCACCATTTTCCAGTGGCGCAGAGAGGGAGGGGGAGCAGGGGAAAAATCCCCAGGGCCTCAGCTTGTGAAGGGGCCCCCGCTTTTGCTGTTTATATGATACTTAATTGTGTGTTGTCAGTTTTGTAAAAAAAAAGTCCAAATTCAGATTATGTCCAGGGATGTTTTAAAATTAATTTTTGAATGAAATTATAAAAAGCCAGCTAGAGCATAAACCACCCACTTGACAAAAATGAGGAGTGTTAGTGATCGCGTCTTCTTTTAACAGAAAAGTAGACATTGTCGGTGTTATTCAACGGTTTGCGATGACTAAAAGTAGAAAAGATTTATTTAACATGAAATCATTGTTAAATAGTGGAGGAAAGGTTATAGCCAGAGGTGCGACTATGGGCCCGCTCAACCTCCGAAATTTTAAATTATCCTTAACAAAATGTTAAAGATAAGGACTTCCTATTAGAAATTTTAAAATTTCCACTTTTTTGGCCTTCTGAAATTTTTTTGGCTGCCTGCTTGCATGGAAGTATGGATAAAAATATTAATTTTTCAATACTGAGGAAACAATGCCATGCAAAAATGTTAACGTTTCAAATAGTTTCTCTATGGAGGTGACGAAACCTTCCAAACAAAATGTTGGAAATTTTTAGAGTATGGATGTTCATTAAAGTATATACTCTTTTAAATTAATCATTTGAATTCTATTAACTATTTTCCAATTACCATCAATTTACAGTTTCTTTAAATGATTAATAATTTTAATAAAGAATAATTGATTGATCTAATACGACATCAAAAGGATTATGAAAAGATAGCAAAGGGACCCAAAAGATTTTATCCCCGGGGCCCCGACTTGGCTCTCTGCGCCTCTGCCATTTTCTGCAACAAGTTGAAATCGAGAAACAGCATGTTCCATAACTGATCGCAGTGTCTCCGGGGTCACGTTCAGAAGTGAAACGAGTCGTGCGCATGACAGGTATTTTAATTTACATATTCTGGCGCTTACAGCGCCATCTGTTGCTAAATTTTGGAACCATTCTTTTTTCTTATGCCACACGTTTTTCCCCCGTCTTCAATAATATTCCGTTCAAATTTGACGTCATTCTGATCAGTGATTCTTTTTTTTTTTTAATAGAATTTTGAAACTTCAATTATAATCACCCTGTATATTAGTGTGAATAAAGGTGAAGTGTAGTTAGAATATGTATGACGATGGTTGCAAAGTAGTTTTAGCCGGCGATTTTAAATTCAGATTTCAATATCAAGAAATGTTTTATGTAACTAGGAAGACAAGTAAGGCACATTCACGCGGATTATGATCATAGAGAAGAAGTAAGTGGAGTTTTTAACAAATGAAAAAAATTAAGTGAAGCATTCATACATAACGTGAATTCCTCACGCGACAAGTGGACGGTAGGGGTGGATTTCTTCGAAGTTCACAGTAGTTTTCAATGGGAGTGAAGTTATCGTGCATTTTTCTATGTTTAGAGCTTAAGGAGGTTCAGCGACCACATTACTAAAAGCAGTGCTCCATATAATTATAATACCTTTTGGATCTTTCTGACATTGTGAAATTTGCATAAATAATAATACGCGATGCAAAACTCATTTTTTAAAATTAGGAATGATAAATAATAAATACGCAGTTATAAATTATTAATTCATTACTGCATCAAACATCTATGGATTCCGTTAATTTCATATTTAATGTCAAAGCGGAATCATTATCCCAATGATAATTTAAGGATAATCGAAGTTGTAGAATTAAGAAATGTAAAACAGGAGGCATCAGGACCTGATTATGACCAACAGGGGACCGGGCATTGATGACTTTGGGGGCCCCATCTATAAAATTTGTTTTATTTTTCATAAAATTTTGATTTAAAAAAAATAATATTTCAGAACAACGTTTGAAATTAGGAGCCCTTTCGAGCCGGGTGCCCTGGGCAAAGTCCCGATTTGCCCATGCGATAAAAAAGCCCTAGGAGGCATTTGATATTTCCATTACAAAATGTAGTGCAAGGGGATAACCAGCTAAATATGGCACTTTTTGTCCTCTTTACTGCTGTGTGTGTGGGTGGGGGGGGGGGGGTCTTTGCTTCGAATTTCTCCCCGAGATAACGAAACCATGCTCACTCCACCTATTTCTTCTCTATGATAATGATACACTTTCCAACGTAATGGAACAAGGAAGAGAAATAGGGTCTACGCATTAATTGTAATAGGATTATAGCCTCTTCAGACCCGACAAAAATTTTACATGTCAAATTAAAGAGCAATCTCATAATTATTTTGAAGAAACCTATTACATTTAAAAATAACAAGTAGAAACCGCATTTTCAAATAATTTTTCGAATAAAAGCTTTATTCCCAATCCAAGTTTCAATTGTAAAAAGGTGTTATCACCGATAAAGGAAGACTGACTAAACACTTTTAAAGGTAAAGGATGTCCTACAAGTTCTTTTCAGCTATTTGAATTTCGCAAATATGGAGAAAATATTTTAAAAATCGACTTCGGAAATTTCACAAACATTCAAATATTTTTTATGTAACGGCAAACAAAAATAAAATGCGTGCGTCAGTGTGTAGGATTTGCACATTCACATGTGTTAACATCCTTTATTCAAAATGGAAGCATCGGCGCATATGTACGTCCATTTAGAACTACAAAAAAATCCTAAAGAATCGTTTTAACAGTGAAAACAAAAAGGTACACATATTTGTACCTCGGGACTGAAGAGGTTAATACACCGTACTTCAGTGCAGGGGCGTAGCCAGGGGGGGGATATCGGGATATATCCCCCCCCGAAATTTTTGGATTAGTAATGAAATTCCGTCTATTTATACACATATAAGTTCATATCCCCCCCCGAAAATTTTTCCAGGCGCATATCCCCCCCCCCGAAAAATTTTCCTGGCTACGCGCCTGCTTCAGTGCATACTTAAAACGCCAGAATGTTTTAAATTTTCTTATTTTTATAATGTTTTTGTACATTGTGGTGGAATTTATTTATTGAAATTCCGTTCCTAGGCTGCGAGAAGCTATCCCACGACCTGAGTGAGTTGATGCTGGGTCGCGATTTCAGTGACTTTATCGTCCAAGTGAAGGACGAAGAGTTCCATCTCCACCGGACCATCCTGTCGGCCCGTTCTCCCGTCTTCCACGCCATGTTCAAACACGACACGACAGAGACGCAGACGGGCAGGGTGTCTGTGGACGACTGCGAGCCTGACGAGTTTCGAGCATTCGTCCGGTACGTGTACACCGGGAGGACGGACCAGCTGCAGGCAGACATTGTCTTTGGAGTCTTCGCTTTGGCGGACAAGTATCAAACAGAGGAACTCAAGTCGTCATGCCTGGCGTTCATAAGGAGTACGCTGTCAGTGGAGACATTATGCGACGTGGTGCAGTTTGCCCTGACGTACGACGACAGAGAACTCTTGGAACAGGCCGTGAATTTGCTCTCCGAGAAAACCACGGAAGTGATAAAAACTGTAAAATGGATGAATTTCTTGGCAGCCAACCCCATACAGGCTAACGAGTTAATGCTGAAAGCTCTCGAAAGAAAGCAACAGTAAAAGGAGTTGAAAAACATACAATTATGCCTGGTGTAGTAGCTTTCAACCATAAGGGTATTTTGTAATTTGTATTTGCAGATATATTTTTTAAATTAATAAATGATAAAGGTTGCACATAAAGGATTTTTGTTCTTTCCTTTCCTTTCTTTGACATGACCAATGGTGAAATAATGACAATTTATTTATTGCATTAACAAACCTACTATAGTCTGTTCGCGGAAACGAGAGAACGAAAGTAAACAAACAGGTTACGAAAGAATTACATTTTTTGGCACCAATCCCTAGTTAGGCGATTTTAACCTTTCTTAACTCCAAACAGCGTAAATGGAAGAAAGCAGAAATTCACACTGTGTTTGGTGCTTTGGCAAAATGCCAGGTGTTTACTCATCGCCAGTTTGCCCGTGAAATTGTTTAGTTTCGTTCTCTCGACTCGGCGAAACTAGTGTTACTTTCTTATAGCGTTTTTTGGCAGCAAACCACATACAAAAGATCTCCTTCCTTCCCTCCAATACATGGTAGATACGATCTGTGCTACATGAATCTATGTTGTACGGTCATCTAGATAAATAAATACACGAGCCGTTCGCAGTCGATGGCGACTAACTTACCTGTTATATTTAAAATAACTTTAATAATACTAGTCGTAGCACACTATATGAAAATTTGTATGGCCGTTGAGAACCGCGTAGAGGCGAACCAGCTGCTGCGGAAAGCGATTCAAAGAAAGCTACGCTAAGACGAGCAGTAAAACAGCCTGGCAATTGAGCCTTCTGCAGTAATTTTTCACCACAAAAAGAAAGCATCTGGTAATTTGCGTATGCATATTTTTTTTTCTTCTGTGAATAAATACTAAACATTACACATAAATTATTTTTGTTATCTTCTTTGACATGATTAATGAGATCCGCGCCGGACTGGCCAGTGTGTCCGACTGTCTGCAGACGGGCAGGCTCTCGCATCAGTCGGACACCCATCTTCACCTGTCTGGCACAAATT
Source organism: Cheiracanthium punctorium (assembly GCA_038373885.1). Classification (NCBI taxonomy): domain Eukaryota; kingdom Metazoa; phylum Arthropoda; class Arachnida; order Araneae; family Cheiracanthiidae; genus Cheiracanthium; species Cheiracanthium punctorium. Next base: position 69,970 of record JAWZYV010011981.1, on the reverse strand, counting down.
TTTCAGATGCACAAGTGTTCAGGAAAAAAAAAAAAAAAAAAAAAAAAAAAATTCTTTTTTTTTCATTCCGGGCTCTGGCAAGTTCCGAGATTTGGATCACTTCAAATGTTTCCATTTCCACAAGCTAAAATTTTTGCAGCCACAATAACTCCCCCAGAATGCATCAAAATATATCATTTTGAACCTAGTTTTAAAATATTTTTAGAAAGTGATTGTATCAACCTTTCAAGTGTATTAGGCAAGTTGGAGTGTTTAGGCTAATTAATTTTTACCAACTATGCGAAAAATTCCAGAGCTGGGGGTCGAACCCAGGACTACCACTTAACGTGCGGGTGCTCTACCACTGAGCTACTCTGCGACGATTCCCAGATGAAATTTCTCGCTTTAGAACCGTTGGCATTTATCATCTTCCTCTGCAAACCAATTCCCGACAACCCCGTAATAGAGCAAGAGCCAGCGACCGCCAGACCTTCGTCATAGTATGAAAGCTGAAACTTTCTCTGCGCATACCCCCCAACAGAGGTAGGAACAATCGGCCACTCTAAAGTTTGGAGGATCGTGGCTTTGGCAGGTAACAGGTGGCAAAGGTGTATAAAATTGCCGAAAATTTCGTCATTTCATAAAGGATAATTTTTTTGTGTTCTTCTTCGCAGTACTATAAATCACTTTATCCCTTGCCAGACACTTTTCCATCGTGGCAAACCCCCGCCAGACAATCTCAAAGTCATGGAAAACGTAATTCTATTACGAGCGCGCTGCAAGAAAGTTAGCAGTATAAAATGTGCTTGGCACTTTGTGACAGCTTGACGTACTTCGTCGCGGGAGTTTACGAACACAACAGTTTTCCATGACTTTGAGGTTGTCTGGCGGGGGTATGCCACGTTGGAAAAGTGTCTGGCAAGGGATAAAGTGATTTCTAGTACTGCGAAGAAGAACATATAAAAAAAATGAAGCTTTATGAAATGACGAAATTTTCGGCAATTTTATACACCTTTGCCACCTGTTACCTGCCAAAGCCACGATCATCCAAACTTTATAGTAGCCGATTGTTCCTACCTCTGTTGGGGGGTATGCGCAGAGAAAGTTTCAGCTTTTATACTATGACGAAGGTCTGGCGGTCGCTGGCTCTTAGACTATAACGGAGTTGTCGCGAATTAATTGTTTCATCTGTTCCATCTGTGGTTTGCAGAGGAAGATGATAAATGACAACGGTTCTAAAGCGAGAAATTTCATCTGGGAATCGTCCCAGAGTAGCTCAGTGGTAGAGCACCCGCACGTTAAGCGGTAGTCCTGGGATCGACCCCCAGCTCTGGAATTTTTCGCATAGTTGGTAAAAATTAATCAGCGTAAACAGTCCAACTTGCCTAATAGTTTTAAAATTTTTTCAGGAAAGGGCTTCCGAACCTCCTTTACCTGGGAAAGTTATTTAATATTAATGATATTTATTAAAATATTCATCATATATTAATATATTCATTTTTATTAACTTAACAAAGCTGCACTCACTAGCATTAGCAGATCGTTAAATTAATTCGATAAAGGGTACCCTCTTTGTGTTTGTGTATGACTAACGCCCGAATTCACTATTAACCCATTTGTGCCTGGATATTTTTGCGACTTTCTTCGATTTTTACTGATAACTGAAATAATAGATAAATTTCTGATGTCAACTTCTTGAACAAGGGGTGATTTCTTTTAAAATCATTATGCATAAAAATCGAAATATCAACATCCTACTTGGTCATGTTAAAATATTTTGTTGAGTTGAGGCTTAATACTCATGAATAAAGGCTAGGAAAAATAAATAACGTTTTCGACTAATAGTGAAAATTCCGTCCCAAAAAAGGGACACTAGGCATAAATGGGTTAACTTCAACTGGCGATTCAACCGACAGTTCAGCAACTCCCGGTTGGAGAACTCCACTAGTCAGTCCAAAATTCATATTCACCGTTAACCGGCGAGAAAAAGTTACTGAACCTGTGATTACTCAACCTAGGTTGAAACTGGGCCAATCAACGTGGTTGAAATCGAAACGCTCATTGGTCAAGTGTCCACAAAACATTGGGAGTTCGCGTTCGCATCACGAGGTAGTTGTTTCTTTTGCACCTCTCCAAGTGACCCCGCAATCACTCTCATAGATATATCACACCGTAAGGAAGAGGAGAGCCAGTTCTTGGAAGGAAGAAGCTAATTTTTCGTGGAAAGTCTTAACTGAGAATGCTCGGTTATTTTCAAAACTTGTTCTGTAGTAAGGTTGAGTTTCTCAACCTGGGTTGGGATTTTGTGGGCGGTTAGTTCCAGTCCAGTAAACAGCGAATACCATTTCAGCGTTCGACCGACGGTTCGCTGTTAACCGGCGGTCGCGGTAGACAGTAAATACGAGGGTTAAACAGTTTAAGTCATACAAAGATAGTGTAGTTGTTGTGGGGGTTGATATGTTCGACATACTAAATGAAAAAGCTTTAAAAACTCTTGAAATACTTGCGCACTTTCTTTGAGTTGCTACGAAAATCTGAGATTTGTTTAAGTCATGGAAACGTAGTTGTTGTTCGGCGAAGAGGCAATTGTACTTGCAATTTCTGAAAACAGATAACCACAATCTATATTCGTGTTGCTTGATTTATGAAAAATCATTGAAATACTTAACGTTTATTGAGTGATCGTTATGAAAAAGATCAATCTTCAATCAAGGTCATCTGAAAGAGCAAAAGTCATAAAAGCTACGTAAATAATACCTATCTCCCTCATACCCCAAAAGTTTAACACACTACGCCGATATTCACCGCCTTCGACTGGCGTGGCGGTTCAACCGACTGTTCAGTAACTCCCGATTGGAAAACTCAATTGGTCAATCCAAGGCTACTATTCAGATAGATTTAGTAGCTACTAAACCTATTGTTCAGTTACTAAGTACGTAAGTCGGCAGGGAAACTAAAAGTTAGTAAGTGGGAATTCGGATGCATTTAGTACTAAACATGTGACTAACACCAAGGGAAAAATGAGGGTAAAGTTAAGAGGGAAGTTAGTAGACCAATCAGAGCGCTTGTTCCAGGCGTACGTCTGTTTAGTCGGTGATTTAGCAGCTTGTTTGGTCACGTGATTTTAACAGCTTGTTTTGGTCACGTGTTTAGTATCTCCGCCTCCAAATTCTATCTGAATCCACTTTACTAAATTTAGTAAGTAAACAATAGGTTTAGTAGCTACTAAATCTATCTGAATAAGGGCCTAAGATTCATATTCACCATTAACCTGGGAGAAAAGTTACTGAACCTGTGTTTACATCAACCTAGGTTGAAACTGGTCCAATCAACTGGATTGAAACGGGGCTCGGTTGCAATCGAAACGCTGTGATTGGTCAAGTGTCCACAAAGCACTGCAAGTTCAGATCACGTGGTCGTTGTTTATTTCGCACCTCTCCAAGTGAACCCGCTATCGCTCTGCTTCCGGAGACGGCCCGAGGGGCGTGCGGGGCCCCAGGCGAAGCGCAAGAGCGGGGCCTCTTCTTTATCATGTCTTATGAGATAGCAATAAAATAGCCCAGGAGCGGGGCCTCTATAAGCGCGGGGTCTTAGTCGATGGCCTACATTCGCACCCCCCTTGGGCCGGCCCTGCTGCTTCCCCCTTGTAATGAATCGTCTCTTAAAAAGAAGAACGGCCTTCGGTCTTTCTAGGGTCATAGCACTGGCGGTTTTACGGGGGGGGGTAATGGGGGTAATTACCCCTCCCAGGATTTTGAAAACGAAAGTGAAAAATAATTCTGCATGGGGGAATTCACTGGAGTGAAAAAAAAAAAAAAACAAATAACACTATCTACATGGCAAGCATAGGAACTCTTCAAATATAATAATAATTTTGATCGATGTAGGGGGGGGGAGATGCAAGGTTATTGTTTTCGGTATTTACATACTTCATTAATTTAATGTGATTAATTAAACATTTTATCTTATGTAGATAAAATAAGATGTCCTGACTGACTGACTGACGATCATCGCCCAGCCAAATCTACTGGAGGTACAGACATGAAATTTTGGCAGCTTGTAGCTTTTGTGTCCGGCGTCATTTAAGAAGCGATTTTTAAAACTTCGAACCCATGCGGGGATGGCCGTTCAAAACGTTCTTTTCACGTTTCCCTTCATAACTCAATGTTAAAAAGAGATCGCCGTACAATTCTTGCTTTAAAATGTAACAACACAAATACCTTAAAGTTGTTTTCAGGGTTTTTTAGAATTCGCACCCAAACGGGCGTAAGGGGCCGAAACGTTCTTTAAGATTCTTTTCACATTTCCCTTCATATCTCAGAGAAAAAAAGAGACAACCGTAAAATTTTTGCTTTAAAATATAAGACAGATACCTAAAAGTTGTTTTCAGGAGTTTTTAGAATTCTCACACAAATGGGTGTAAGGGGCCGAAGCGTTATTTTACATTTCCTTTCATATCTCAGAGGAAAAAAGAGATGGCCGTAAAATTCTTGTTTTAAAATGCAACTAACAGCAACACCTAAAAATTATTCTCGGGATTTTTTAAAATTCGTATCCAAACGGGGGTAAGTGTCCAAAACGTTCTTTTCACATTTCTCTTGATATATGAGAGGAAAAAAAGAGATAGCTTTAAAATTCTTGCATAAAGGTATAGGGAATACAAATGCTTAAAATTCGTTTTCTGGGTTCTTTAGAATGCGCATGAAAAGGGGGATAAGAGGCCAAAACGTTATTTTCGAATTTGCCATCATATCTCAAACTGAAATAAAGATAGTCATAAAATTCTTCCTTCAGAATGTAGCGAACAAGGATGCCTAAAAATCCGTTTCGGGGTGTTTTAGAATTCGCACTCAAGTGGGTGTAAGGGGCCAAAACGTTCTTTTAACATTTCCCTTCATATGTCAGAGGAAGAAGAGATAGCCTAAAATTCTTGCTTAAAAATATAGTGAACACAAATGCCTTAAAAGTATTTTCAGGTTTTTTTAGAATTCGCATCATAACGGGGATAAAAGGGTCAAAGATTCGCATCCAAGCTGATGTAAGGGGCCAAAACGTTCTTTTCACATTTCCCTTCATATGTCAGAGGAAGAAGAGATAGCCTAAAATTCTTGCTTAAAAATATAGTGAACACAAATGCCTTAAAATTATTTTCAGGCTTTTTAGAATTCGCATCATAACGGGGATAAGGGGGGTCAAAATGTTGTTTACAAATTTTCCATCATATCTCAAAGGGAAAAAGAGATAGCCACAAAATTCTTGGTTTAAAATGTAGCTAACACGAATACATAACAGTCATTTTCAGAGTTTTTTAGAGTTACAGTTCAAACTGTTGTGAGGGGCTAAAACGTCATTTTCTTGTCTTCATATATCGAAGGAAAATGAAGATAGCCATAAAAAATCTTGCATTAAAATGTAACGAACACAAATTCATAAAAATATTTTTCAAATTAAAAAAAATGGACCATTATAAAGAGTAAGTTGACAAAAAAGGTGATTTTTACGTAATATTTAGCTCTTTGGGTGCTGTTAATTTCAGGACAAAGATTTTTGTCTACCTGGTGAAAGGGCGAATCAAGTTTCAAGAGGTGCCAGATTAAACAAGAAAAAGTCCCCAAGGTTTGCCATTTTTGATAATGTATCACGAAAATTGGAATAAAATAAATAAGTCCCCGAAGCGATATCTTCCATCTTTGTCGAGTGTCCCACCAGTGGGCAAGCGCATAACGCGCTGCGCTGGGAGACGGAAGATACCTGGTTCAAAACTAGGTCGAGTCCGCCGACTTAACCGTTCGGAATTTTCGGTGGTTTCCTCCGGAACTTGGCGTAAATACAGGTTAGGACCCCTTAGAAAGATCCCCACGGAGGGTACCCCGAAATTCGGCCTAGAGCCCACGTGTTTCTAATCGGAGGTAATCTCACAACGTAACAAAACACAACCATCTCAGTCGAGAAATTGCCTAACCCTATTATTTTTTTAAGGGGACAGCCTACTTTTAAAATGCCCAAAAAATCGATTTTCAGATTTTTATCTCATTAAATAGCTTACTTTATTCTAAAAAGATTGATACCAACCATTTTTCTGTATGACATTTATTTGTAGAGATAAAAAGGAAAATGTAAACGCAAGTTGGGCAGCATGCTGTAGAAGCTGCAACTAAGGTTGACACTCAAAGCATAAAAGAGGGAGAATAGAAATGTACAGAATTTAATTTAGAAACTCGAAGAGCCAGAAAAATGCTCATCAGTTCTCAGTTTGAGGCAATAAAAGAAAACGAAGGCATTGTGCATGAAAGCGGAAAATTTTAAATCGAAATTTCATAAAGTGAAATAAAATCAAATTTTTATGTTGCAAAGTAAAAATAAATATATATATATATGGATATAATTATTAAAATAACTTCAAAACATGTACTTTACCAATATTAATGCCTTTATATCCTAAAAATGTATCTTTTGTTAAGGTATGTACATATATTTTCATATTTACAATTGTCGAGCTTTTCTTTAGACTGATGTTTCTTAAGCCATATTAAAACATATTTTGGGTTAATCATATTAAGTACTCCGTAAAATTATTCTTAAATAGTAAATGTTTCATTAGAAAATGTTTTTAACTTTTAAAAATTAAAATTTATGTTCCAAAACAACAATTTGAACTTTAATTGGCGTTTTCTCAAAACACTGTTTTTCAAGTTTGCGCGCATGATATTTTAAAAACTATTTAAGATATCAACTTGAAATTTTTCTCAGGCATTTATTCTAATATAATGAACAAAATGAACTAAAATGAAATGGTTGTGTTTCATAGAAAAAAAGTTATGATTGTAAAACTATCAAAATTTTTATCGGTATAATTTAAATTTTCAGATTAAATGATTTTTTAAAATTTAAATTATGAAAATAATTAAACCAATTTAGTTCAGATTGTTAATTTGAATGTCTTGTTTAATTTAGAAAAAAATTATGAGGTTCAAAGGAATTCTAATTGAGATATCTTGCGCGCAGTAGGAAAGTACCCTTGAATTTTTTTTCCAATATTGTGTGGTAAAATAATATTTTTAAAATTATCACCTTTATAATAAACTAAAATAATATTTTTAATCAATAGAGTAATGTCATAGTAGTTAACTGAAAAAAAAGTTATGTTTCTGCATGCATTCATTATTTTTTTAAAAATTATGAAAGTTGATCTAAAATTTATACATTTTCCCATTCTTAAAAGTAGGCTGTCCCCTTAATGGAAATATTGGTGTCTATATTCGAGTAAATAAAGGTGAAATATAGTTAGAATATACGTGACGGGGATTAGACGATTTTAACATAGATTTCAATTTTGAAGAACAAGAGGACAAATACGCGAGGAATATGATGCACATTCCAAACGCAAACAGTATTTTTAAAAAATCAAGTATAGTTAGACTATGACTGAAGAATGTTCTAAAACAGTTTTTGAAGGCGATTAAATATATAACCAAAATTTATTTGATATTTATTTACTTATTTTCATTTGTTGTTGTTGTGTCCATGGATAGACGACACTATCCATGGAAAGAGAGGTGCCATTGCACCCAAAGGGGTTCGAGTTCTACTTGTTGGTTCCTAATTTTGAACTGATTCCTGATAAGGGACCAACCACCACCTGAAATCGGCACCCCCAGAAATCGTTTAACAACTTGGAGGACATTGGAGCCACGATGGATTTTACGTGCACCAGCTTCCATTAGCGTACACGATTCCACAGCGGACGAGCCGAGAGGGGGATGACCCTCCAAAGCACTGGCCAAGCCGGATGCTGCTTCACTTGCCGTGTTCTTATGAGAACGTAGTTTAGCGCCCAGACCACTGCGGGACTATTTTCAATTGCATTTGTTTGTTTTGACAATATCCATTCCGTGCAAAGAACGACTGCTTCAGCTAGTTTACATATATGAAGTGTACTGAGCAGTCAGAAGGGTCCCCTTTCCATTGTGCGCCCCCTTGTAGTCAATCCTTCTCTGAGACACTGAGTTTATTTAAAATTATAAAATATCATTACCCCTCCCAGACTGCAACTCTAGAGCAGCCCGTCGGTCATAGTCAGGAAGATTAAAAATCAACTCGTTAGGAATGGAGTAAGAGATTATGGAAAAAGTCATCAGAAAGTCCTTCGATGATGCGGCGTAATAGATCGATTCCAAGATCCGAGTGTGTGGTGGTGTTTTTGAAATACCATGGAGCTCTGATGATTTTCCTGAGAGTTTTATTTTGAATGGTTTGAAGCTTCTGTAGATTAAAGTAAGTAGCAGTACCCCACACAGGAGCGGCAGAGAGAAGGATCGGCCGGAGAACAGTTTTGTACAATAAAGTTTTGTTTTCAACAGACATACGCCTCGAGAATAATAAATGATTGAGATCATTTCTGGCTTTGTTAAATTTCCTGATACAGTACTTAACGTGCAGGGCCTCATTAACACTGTCTGATACTATAGGCCTGCTATCATTTCGAGGCCCCCTTCCACATAACGCTAGTCAATTCCACAAGTATAAATAACAAATATTGCAGTTTTGAGGCCCTCAGATTTTTTTTATTATAGGCCCGGGTCTTATGGGCCTATTCGGTAATGAGGGCCTGAGTGGGGGTGGGGGAGCCAGGTGAGCCTTTGATCCAAAAGAACTCCCAATTATTTTACAACCTTCTGGAAAACCTCCTCTGGTTGGTCATAAATTAACAGTGGCGGGGGAGGAACGCGTTTTGGAAAAAAATAAACGGCTTTAGTTTTAGAAGTGTTCTGCTTGAGTCTCCACTTGGTAAACCAAATTTCGAGTGTTTGTTTAAGGTTCGTTAAGTGCTGGTGTGTGTTTGATGTTTTTGTTTTTGGTAATAAACACGTATCATCTGCATATAGTGCAATATGATTATTCTGATCTCTCAGAATGTAATAGATGAGGATATTAAAAAGAACAGGGCCGGCCGAGTTTCGAACCCTGCGGAACGCCTGCATTGATGCTGCGTGGTGTAGAGTGCTGTTGAGCATAGCTGGCCGAAAAAGTTATATTACTAAGCTAGGACTTGATGAAACTAATATAAGCACTCGGTAAATTAATTTGAATAAAGAAGTCCGGGGATCCAATGCTAATGTCGATAAAAAGCGCTGCAGTGTGTTCCTTAGTTTCAAGACTTTCATTAATAATCCCCAGATAACCAGTTACATTGATATTTCTAACATCCTTTTTCTGGATGCAATAGATGGGAAAAGCTGCGCAGAAAAATGTACAATTCAAACTGAATGAAAGTTTCAAAAACGTATTCAGGTGTATTCATAATCCAAGTAGCAGACGATAAAAAATTATTTTAGCATCATTTAACGATGATAGAGCTTCCGTCACGTGATACAGTGGGTTTCTTGCAAATTTATATATATTAAATTAAAAACACGCTTTCATTAAATTGCGCCAAGCGCTAGAATCATCTCAAAATCGCATATCAACCATTTTATTTTTTGTCAAAGTAAAAAGTTGCACATTTTAGTCTCGGAAAATTTCCAAATCCTATTTTTCTTTTATGTATAAAACATTTCATTCCTGCTCTGATTTCACATGACACAATATTTTAATTTTTAAATAACCTTACAAATAATCTTTAAAAAAAAAAACAAAAAAAAAAACGTTATTCTTTTATTTTTACTTCAGAATCTAAATCAATTAATAAACTTGCCAAATATGGCAACCTAGATATGCTTTATGCTTAATCCTCAGTTTTTCCCACTGCGGGGTTACAATTGCGAAATGGCGGAGAGCAAAAATTAGCCTTTTGCGACACAATATCTCCTAACATAATTCGAATTTCGAAAAAATCGCTTCGAGGTATGTCGGGACCGGTACTAGAGAATTTCCATACAAAATTTAGTAGGTCTACGATCACCCGTCTGGGAGCTACGAGAGACACAGACAAACTAACTGACATTTTACGAAGCGTTTTATTTATATAGATTTGGTTTTGTTTAGTGGGTGAAGCAAGGATAGAAGAGAAATATCTACCTAGAGGTGGCTGGGGAATGCCTTGGTATTCACGTTACATCTGGAAAAAAATAGTTTAAACTCCAGATTATTAGATTGGCAGCCATACAATAAAGCAGAACACCCCCCCCCCGAGTTATAGTTAAATAATTTTGGAAAGTTTCAACCAGGGTATGCCGATTTAAATCAGCTTGAAATCAGCTTGATTAAAATCACTTCAATTCTTTTTTAAAACATGGATTTAAATCAAAATTAAAATTTTTATAAATTATGGGGAATATGTTAGTTGTATAGGTCTTAGAACACATAATGAACTTATTTGCTATTTACATCAATTCCCCCCCCCCCTCCCCCCAAAAGAAAAAAAGTGTGTTCATTAACTCAAAACATGATTCTTTTCAACTTTATTAATTTTTAGCTTCTATTCTCATCTATTTTGGAGCCAAGTTAACAACATTTGGCTCAATTAGGCCAATTTGGCAACCTGAATAGTTTGAGTTACACCTGGCATACAGGTGCTAACACATTTCTTTGTGTAGTAGAAGCAGGTATAACTCAAAAACCTGTTTTTCTTGGATTTTTCCAGCTTATTCTTGATCAGTCTTGACGCTTATGAAATTAGGGGCGTAGCCAGAAATTTTTCATGGGGGGGTGGGGGGGTTACGACTACTGCAACTCGTATATTTATGCATACATATGTGTGATAATGTAGTGAAGAATATACATTTTGTACGGCAAAAAGTTTCTCATAGAGGGGGGGGGTTATGACCCCCCTAGGCTACGCCCCTGGATGAAATGCTGGTATTGTACAACTTGTTATTAAGGCAAAATTGTTTTCACCTTTATTTATTTGCTAACACTTATTTTTTAACACCGAAATTCCAAAAGAACTGGTAGGCAAAAATATCCTTTATGGCTTTGATGAAGAATTAAGTTTCAGGAAAAGGAATAAAAGTAAAATGTAAAATTTGTGGGAAAACAATGATGGGGTTGGTGACAAGGATGAAAAAACACAAGGAATCTTGCATAATTCCTGTTGATGACCTGTATACTTCTGATGTTTCCAAGATTAATAATACTAAAGATGATGAAATAAGTAGGGTTTTTTTTTTAAACTTAATTTAACTAAAAATATATACTACTTTAAAGGTTCATTTAAGAAAATAAATATTAAAAATTAAGTTTTCCTAGTTTAATAAGGATTTCTCAAAAATTTTAGAAATTTATTGTTTATAAGAAAATAAATCCTAACTAATATAGATAAAATTTTATAAGTAAATATTTTTATTTGCTAGGTTTGTCAATTATCAGCAACTTCTAATTAACAAATCTAAGCACTTTAATGGTAATATTTAATAACGCAAACTTTTAAAATTTTATTTTTATGCATAATAAGTCATCTAAGAATGATAAGGCTAAAAACAAGACAAGATTCATTTAACTTCCATTAAAATTCTCTTTCTTGTTTTAAAATAAAAGTAAATTTTAAAAGTTTGGTGTTTATAAAATAATCGATATATCTGGAAACGCTCATACAACTGAATACCTTATTAAAATTGCTCAAGAAGTAATATTAAAATGTGAAACTGAATTTAATTGTTTCATCAGCAACCTTGTCACCAATGTCAGAAGGATGCGTGAAGAATTAAAAAAGATAGACAAATATGATCGTCTTACGTATGGCTGTTCTGCACACATATTAAATTTATTGGCAAGTGACTTCCAAATTTCAAGTGTTAAAGAACATTTTGTTCATATAGTAAAATACTTCAGAAATAATCATTTTGCAGCAGCAAAATATAAACAAGAAGGTAGTCAGAAGCTGGTACTCTCTCAAGATGTTTGTTGGAATACACTGCCATCTGGTTTATCATTTTACATAAAACACTGGCCAATATTAATGAAAATATGAAGATCACAGACATAAAACTGATGGTAGCATAAGTAGCAAAGTGTTGAATTTAACACAATTTAAAGAAATGCAGAGATTTGGTTAACCAACTTGAACCTATATTGCTCAGTCTTTGGATGCAGTACAGAAAGATAGATGTTCTATATCTGAGGCTGTTCATATTTGGAAAAAGCTGCAAGTAAATCACAATATACTCAACTTAGATATAAGTAATATGAAGTTTTTACCAAGCTTCCTTATTTCTTAGCTTATTTAATAGATCCACGCTACTGTGGAAATGATTTGACTGATGAAAAGGAAAAAGCTTTTGAGTTTGCTAAAAAAAATACTCCAGCAATTTCATAGCATTAATAATGAAGTTTATTGCAAAATCAGATCCTTTCTATGACATATTTTTTGAGGAAAGTGTTATGACCTAAATGTCTCCTTTGGAGTGGTGGAAGATGCATTTTAATTCAAAGTTTCTGTGAAGAAACGGGGGGGGAGAAGCAATAAAGCAACGCCTTGTTGCAGTTGTGACCTCTGCATCAGTAGAATGTCTCTCTTCTACTTATTCTGTGCAGTACACACAAAACTGAGAAACCAATTGGGTAATGAAAAAGCAGGAAAATAAGTTTTTTTTTTTTACCAAAGCAGTAAATTCTGTGCCCTAAGTGTTAAAAAAAAAAGAAATATAATAATAAATAAAATATTGTGTCATCTGAACTGAGCTGAAGCATTTATCTGTTTTTCATTTTTAACTTTCTAATTCTAATGACTATTTTTTTTTTCTACATGCCAAGGCATTCTTCAGCAATTTTTTCTATTGTTCTTTAATTGGGTTTGTATAAAATTAGAAATGAAATGATGATGTTATTTCATTTTTCTTAACTTTAACCTTTTAAAAAAATGTTGAATTTATGTCTTTTATTCATAATAAATTGTTCACAAATGCAAGGTCGTACCGAGGGAGGGGACCAGGGGTCCGTTCTCCCCCCCCCCCCCCTGAAATTTAAAATTTTGTTAACAAAACAATTATAATGAAGGCTTTCTGTGAAAAATTTAGCCTTGTTAGCAACAGCGCAATAACTTTACACAGAATTTCTCAAGTTATTTTATTTTCTTTGTTTTTAAGGAAATATAAAAAATGAATCTCAAAAACCTACTTGCACATTTCTTTTTAATACTTAAATAATGAATAACACAGACAGTTAAGTTATAATTCCTTTTATTCCATACTGTATGTACTTCTTTATTTTGTGGTATTGGTTTATTAATCCGGTGATATTTAATTTCAACAGTTAGTGCAATACACTGCAGTGCAATCAGACCTGCTTTCTTTATACAGCCAAGAAATTATTATCACATATTTGAATGATTGTTTCATTTCTAAATTTTCTAAAGAGGAAATATATTGGATATTATGTTGCATAAACATCTTTTTTATTCAGTAAAAATTAACTGATGCATTTATATAGCTCTATATCCTTTACGATTATGTATTCTTTAAACAACTACCATTTTATAGAATACTATTTGTTTGGTCATAGAATATTCTATGACAAATTTCAACAATCAAAAATTACTAAAAGTAACTTTTAAACAGTATTACGACTGGTAGAAAACAAAGATTTTTATTTTTCATAAAAGCAACAGAATCGAATTAGGATTTATAGTTTCATTAGTGATAAAAATAATCTTGAATTGAAATAGAACTTGAAAATTTTTTAAGAAATTAAATGTTTCCACAATAAATTAAATTATTATTCTGATATTTATTTTAAAATGATGCAAATAAAAGTTTCATCTTAAAAAACCCATGTTTTTTAATGTAAAAAACCTGCCCCAGTGGAGAAAATGGGGAACTACCTGGGCAGTAAATCTGATAACCGTGCCCATAGCCCCCTCCATGGGTGTGCCTATGTCTACTTGTATTTTTTTAAATATCATTTTTTTTAGTTTATTTATATTTGTTGCTTCTTGAATGTATTCACACTTAAATTTAAAAAAAAAAAAAACTGCATGCTTAATGTCTAAATCTAAAATTTATTTTTAGTTCAGCAATTTAAATTTTAAAAAAATCATGATTTTTTTTTTTTTTTTTTTTTTTTTTTTTTTTTTGCGCCCTGGTTTTAACTGTTTACTTGAAACAGATTTTTAGAAGCATCTAAAATATACATTTTGAGAAACAGGAAAAAAAAAAAAAAAAAGGCTTTATTGCAGCCAAACTATGTTTGTTTACATTTTAAAAGACCAATTTTGAGTGATTATATGTTCTAAAATAGCACAAACTACATATGTATGGAATTGTCTCGTCGGTTTAGGCCTATAATTGAAAACTCAACCAATTTTATGCTCCATGTGTCCTTAAATTAGTCATAAATAACTTTCTTTTTTGCTTTTAGAGATTCCCCACCCACCCCATATTTCTGAAAATTTATATCATTTCAAGAATGGATAATGTTATATGTAGTGGCATTAGGGAGTTTTTGCATAGCGGTTTCACTCACCGTAACGCTAGCGTTAAACGTCATAGGACAGTACAGCGCATGCGCCCATATAAAGTTTACGGTATCTGAACTACTAACAAAAAGAGAGTTTTTGCATAACGTTTTTTGCTCCCTAAGCATTTATCAGATTATATTCTTCTTTTATTTCAGTATTGCCATCTAGTGGCAAGAAAATAAATTTTTTATGCAGTTTTTTTTTCCCTTGAAAAGCATTGCATTACTTTTAGAAATTATTGTATAAAATGTTAAGCAAAATAAATTTATAGAATTAATGAAATCCTCAGAAAATAGTTACAAACAAATTAAACCATAATTTTTTATTTTAAGCAAATGAAAAATTAAAATACAAATTTCTGATTTGTTTATTTTTGCACGTATTTTTTATTTTTGAATTTTTTGTGTATTTGGACAATTTGGGTAAATACGGTTGAATTTTTCACGAAATTAGTTTTTAAAATAATTAAAATCCCCATAAACTATTTTTTTTTAATGCAGTACGAACCGCTAACATGGAGCAATTTTTTATTTTTTTAAGCAGTAATTAGAATTAGAACCTACAAAATATTTATAAATAAATAAACCCACTGCGAACACACTTCACAAACCTGAATTTTTAATTCGTCTACGATAATTTTTTTAAAAATCAGGGTTTGTTTACAAACTCGTAATTTTAATAAAATAATTATAAAAACCTGGATTTTTTTTTTTTTAAACTAATTTCGTTAAAAATTTAACCGCATTTTTCTAAAGTTATTCAAATAATCAAAAGAAAAAACATACGTCTAAATTAATTTTTTGCTTTAAATTAAAAATTCTGTTTTAATTTGTCTATAACTATTTTCTGAGGATTTCATTATTCTATAACAGGGTTTCTATAGACCTGGAATGTCAGGGAAATAAGTTTTGGTCAGGGAAAGTCAGGGATTTGGGAAAAACGTCAGGGAAATTAGCAGAAATTGAAGAAAGGTCAGGGAAATGCAAGAAAAATTGAATTTTGCGATAAAATCAAGGAAATATTTGCTGTTTGAACCTAAGTATAGAAATTGTTTTATTTTCATTTTCTCAGTCAACATTTTAAAATTAGTGTTTTATGAGCATCTCTTGTGCAGTTGAATGTTTATGTTTAATTTTATCCTAACCAGTTATGTTTAATTTTATCCTAACCAGTTATGTTTAATTTTATCCTAAATTATTATCAAACATGGTTTTTGTGTGAATCCAGTGATGTCAAATAAGATTCTTGTATATATTAATTTTATTATTATTATTATTTGTATAAAAAGGGGCAAAATTTATTTAAAAAAATTAATAATTAAAGGATATAATGTTAAAAATAGAAACACAAAATTCGGGAAAGCACGCTAGATAAAGTCAGGGAAGAGCATGATAGATGTCAGGGAACAGGGGTGAAACTGGACCACATTCAAAAACCCTGAAATTTTTTTTGCAAGCGTTGCTTTGGGGGGGGGGGGGGGGGAGGCAATATGTAAAACTTCTCTACAACAATATTAAACAGCCTACACCATATGATAATCATATTATGCTTTAATAACATTATAACATTATTTCAGATTTGTTTGATTCTAATTTTAGTAAAATTTAATAGTACATTTAATAATAATAAAAACTTACTAGTATTTCCAGAAATACCTTCATAATCATTACATAAAAAGGCTGGTGCAGATGGCATGTACTTTTTTTTTTTTTTACTACCTTCAGTTCTTTACTGATTGTAATGCTTCTTTTTATACAAAAAAAATGAAATACATACAAAATAATATAATACACATGCATAGAATGTTTTGTTAGAAAATGCAAATGAGGTTTTGCAAGCTATTTAAAAAAAAAATCCAGAGTCCTTTACTCTTTAGGAAGTTGTTTTTTAAATAAATTTGTTATTTTCGCCTGCTTTCTTTTGATTTGTTTTGCTGGTGAATGAGGGCGCTTCTGAGATACTGGTAATGATACTGAGCATGATGGAACAGAAGAGGAAACAATTGTTGCACATGATGGAGAAGTAGAGGAAACAATTGTTGCACAGGATGGAACAGTAGAGGAAACAATTGTTGCACAGGATGGAACAGTAGAGAAAACAATTGTTGCACAGGATGGAAGAGTAGAGGAAACAGTTGTTGAGGACAATGGAACAGCAGACGAAGCCATTGTTATGGAGGATATTTCTTCAATTTCGCTTTCATTATCACTATTAGTTTTCTTACTACTTTGACTATCCAATGTCTGCTGGTAAAATGACCGGCTCTTCATTAAGTTTTGAGCAAAATTTTTTGCAATGGGCTCTTCCATTGGATTTTTTGTTCCAAATACTTCAAAAGTAGAAGCATTTTTGGACAACAAATAATATTTTACAGTCAGTGCAGAGTCTAAACTTTCAACATTTAGTGAAGTTCTTTTGGTTGTAACAATATTATCCATTAAGTTGAAAGCACCTTCAACATGTGGCCCATGAAAACATGTCAACACTGATTTAACCAATTTAGACAAGCAGGGATACTTTAGTCCATCATC
Organism: Cheiracanthium punctorium; assembly: GCA_038373885.1. NCBI lineage: Eukaryota > Metazoa > Arthropoda > Arachnida > Araneae > Cheiracanthiidae > Cheiracanthium > Cheiracanthium punctorium. Next base: position 53,068 of record JAWZYV010011981.1, on the reverse strand, counting down.
CTGCTTCATTTTAAAGATAGCAGTCCAAAAATTCTCAATATCACTTTCAACTATATTTTTAATGTGGGAATCTATCTGATATGACCTAATTTCCCTGTCTAATTCTGATAATTCATTTTTAGAAATAACATTAGGTAAACATTCAGCTAATTTACTTAATGCTGAAAACACAGTCGTTGATCCACGAAGACTAGGATCTAATCCTGTAAATTTGATGAAAGAAGAGTTTTTCAGAGGCAGCTTTTGCAGCATATATGTTGCAGAATTTGAATAAGCATTTTTTAATGCTTTTTGAAATTCTACAACTGTTGGATCAGTTTTCTTTGAGTTTTTTATTATTTCAGAAACACCAGTACCGTTACAACACGTGCAGAAACATGTGCCTCGGACATTGATCTTCTTGCACCACACATCGATTTTTTCGTTGTTATGATCCGTATGTCCTAACCATTTCCATACAAATTTATTTTTAATACCTGCTTCTAATTCCTTCAAATCATCTTTTTCTGTTAAAAACCTCATCTCGGAGTCTAATTGCAATATAACACACAACACTACTAATATCATAATCACTTCAGATCTCTTCACGAACAGCAATCACTTCTGAAAGCCATGGAGTTGAGAAAAAATAGTTTTCATAGTCCGGAGCTAGGAGAAACACTTTCTTCTCCATGATTGGACAGGAAGCCAGTGACGTCACAGTAGGTACCGTTGCTATGCTTCTCCCAGCCTCGTGCCGTACGCGATCGGCCAATCAAGAATGGCTGGCCGATCCATAGATATAGGAATGAACTAGATTGCGCACAAGGGGAGGAAACTTGTTGCCAGTGCACTTCCGGAGCAGACGACACGATAGTGGCAGAAAGACGAAAACGTCGCTGCTTACGACTTCTATGCAACAGCATTAATTTACATTTAAATACAGAATTGATGATTTGTTCAGAACCAAATTCAAAGAAAAAACATTTTGTTATGATATTTTTCTAGCTATTTTTAGTTTATTTTTGCTGTTAGATGGTCTAAAAATGTAACACATTAAAATAATCGATTAAATGTTTCTTTTGCACACAAGGAAAACAAACTTTTTCTGAACAAAGATGTGAACTGAAATTAAGTATTAATTGTGTATTGGAAGTACTAGGGTGAAAGACCGAGGTGTCATAGATCTCGTAAGAGAAAACTACGTTCATATCAAGGGGGGGGGATTGTGCTTCTTGTTACAATTTAAGAAAATCATAATATTGTGGCATAGTTTGGTGATTGAGTTTGGATCTTTCTTTCCCTCGTAAATGTATTTCTAACGTTCTTGAGATTCAAATACGCCTTCTTCTACTTTTTTTTTTTTTTTTTTTTTTTTAAGCAAAAAGGCTATATTTAGGAAATTTTATCCCTTTTGAAGTGGGAGTCCAAAACGTGTTTTTTACACGTCCTTTATATCTTAAAAAGAAACCGATTTCCAAAAAGTTATAATGTTACATAAAAAAAAAATAACGATTATCTTTATTTTCGTTTTTACAACAACGTGCATTCTGAAATTAAGTACACCCTCCAAAAAAAGTATTCGTGCAAGAGAGAAATTTCCTATATTTTAGATTTGCGAATAAAATTGAGTTTTTGAAAAACGCACAACTTGACAGAATTACGGAAATTCATATTTATACATAGGCTAATTCATATTCTATGATAAATAATTTTTAATATACAAAACCAACGTAGGAAATTTAATCTCTTGCTCGAATACTTTCTTTGGAGGGTGTATATTATCAATTTCTAAGGCATGAAATATACATATAAAGGCATTATATTAATTACTGTGCACAATAAAAACTTTTGCTGTTTTTTTTCTTTCTTTTCTTTTGAGAGAGGGTGGGGTGGGGACAATATCCCATTCCCATTATCCCTCCCTAATAAGTACCTCGTTTAGAGCTTACCTTTTTCAAATGCTTTGGAAAATTAAAGATAGTTGGAACTACATCATCTTTTAACAACTTCCGATTATGATTTGATTCAAAACATTCAGCACTGAAGTGTTCTGAACAAATAAATGTATGTATATTAGGAACAAAATTATCCCTTTTTACAGCAGAAATCCATTCAGCACTGAAGTGTTCTGAACAAATAAATGTATGTATATTAGGAACAAAATTATCCCTTTTTACAGCAGAAATCCATTATTTTGTCAATTCTTTATTAGATAGTGGAAACCTAAACAATCAGAAAGTTATTAAAATCAGAAAGTCATCTAGAAAAATTAAGTAAAATGACAGTTTGCAGCATCGAAGCATTGCACAAAGCATGTGCACTTTTTGTGCACAACATTGCACACAAAGCATCAGAAATAATCCTTCCATGATAACTTTGCTTGGCATAACTTAACTGTTTTATGGCTTTTTAAAAATACATTTTATAGTGTACTATTGTTTGTTCAGACAGGGATGTGTAAACTTAAACGTACATTCAATTAAAGCACTGATTTAATAGAATTTCAGTTAATATTAAAAATTGTGTCACCAGCCAGGTTCTTTTTTTTTTTTTAATTAAACTGTGGATTTGATACAACACTACAGAGCTGATATGCTTATTTCAAAAAAAAAAAAAAAAAAAAAAAAGTTAAAATACTTACCATAAAACATTAACTTAATAAAGCTTACTTAAACAAAAGTATAAAGAAAAATAAATAAAGACTTAAACAAACAATCACGTTGAACTAAAAAAAAAATGAATTTAATATTAAAACTAGTAATTTTAAAAGTCGTTAAAAAATGCTCAAATGTGGAAAATCTAGTTAGAATAAATAAGATAAATTCAATATCCCCAATTCAAGAGTTATTTTTGAAAAATGATAGAAAAATTAAATCATTTCCTGTAAAATATGATTTATAATTATTCGTAAAAAGTAAATTACGATGCTTTATTTATCTCATTTTTTATAGTTTAAGTGCCAAGTATACAATTTAAAAATAAGTATATATATATCGTACGGTCAAATGTTTTAGGATTATATTTATATAGAAACATGAATTAAGCAATGTCTACTTTAATTCAAGAAGGATGTGCAATATCTCCTTCAATTACTTTACAAAGTGAACGAAAAGCATAGGTAACTAGGAAATTTAAAAATACTACTGTTATTGAACATCAATTGGTATTTGATTTTCAATACCCATAGATATAGGAATAACTAGCGTTCATTCCTATATCTATGTCAATACCACCAATTTCAAGCATTTATTACCTGTGAAAAGATATTCCAGATCCTTTCCTAAACCTGTTGGTGCAATTATACGCACAGCACGACTTGGGCATGATAATGCTTAAAGTTAATTAAAAATAAATAAATAAATAAGATGCTGGACTAGTGGCGAAAATAACCATAAACCATGACCAAGACACTGCTTTCTGCCACTATCATGGGCGATGCCACCGAAGATATTTGGCAACAAGAAAAACCGCTTCCTAGTATACGGATGCGTGATCTAGTTATTCCTATATCTATGGGCCGATCGCGTACAAGATGTGCGCAGTGCTTACCTGGAGAATGCGCCGTAAAGCAGAAAAAACTCAACCCCGGAATTTCCGGGTGTATTACCTAAAAAAACCCGGAATTCCGGGGTACCCCCGGAAAAGTTTCACCCCTGAGGGAAGCAAAACCTGTGAAATTTGCAGAGACCCTGTATAAATTCATTTTGTTTAAAATTTTAAACGAAATTTTCTTAAACCAATGCAAAACGGGAAAAAAAAATCCTTTGGAAAACAATTTATTTTCCCGACACTATAGTTATAGTGTCGGGTAGATATAGTTGGATGTTTCATGTATTTTAAATGTGTCTTTTAAGATAAACTTAACTCTGCTTAAACTAAATATTAAATCGTAATTATTAAATTTCATAAGCATTTTAAAAATAGTTCCGTTTTTGTAAAAATTAAACTTTTCCCTTCTCCTAAAACTACTTAAAAAGTATAATAGCTTTAGTTTTAAAATATAACTCAAAATACTCAGCTTAATTTTAATTGTATAACCTGGAAACATCCAGGTTTCTTCCTCTCTCCCTAAATGCGTACTTGCATGGTATTGTTTACAAAATGACTGGATGTGTCGCGTAAAACTCAAAGTTGAGGTGTTCCTCGTTTGCCTGTAATTTGGCATTCAGTAGTTTTTTTTGCTCGTTCGCACTTGCGAACGATTACGATATTTTGCGTATGCAAATTTTGCTTGAGCTAGAATTAAATGTCTGTCAACATATGCAAATCTTTTGACGCATTTTGCGTGTTGCGTTTTGATTGGCTGCTAGGTATGTAGCTTAGTATATAAGCTCGGGAAGTTTCGTATCTCCTCACTTCTTCTTGTTTTTCAGTTCAGATCAGGACGGTCTGTGACTAGCAGCTCTCCTGCAAGGGTTTGTAGGTGTTATGGCAAGTTGCCATGGTTAATTGTTAAGTATCAATTTTTTTCCCTAAAGGCAAGGGGTCTTAAAAATTAAAATGAATTATATTATGAATTAATTAAAATTAAAATGAATGAAAAATTAAAATGAATTAATTGAATCCAAAGTTACCTTTAACTATCTTTTGGCATCCAGCTCATTTAGTTACAAGTATAACACATATTCTGTAAGTGTAATTTGGAAATGTTGTATTTTCAGGCAAATGTTTAGAAAAATAAAGTAAATGTTTTTATCAAATCTTGTCTTTGATTCGGTTGAACAGACAGCAACCCTTCAATTTTCTCAGTCAACATTTTAAAATTAGTGTTTTATGAGCATCTCTTGTGCAGTTGAATGTTTATGTTTAATTTTATCCTAACCAGTTATGTTTAATTTTATCCTAAATTATTATCAAACATGGTTTTTGTGTGAATCCAGTGATGTCAAATAAGATTCTTGTATATATTAATTTTATTATTATTATTATTTGTATAAAAAGGGGCAAAATTTATTTAAAAAAATTAATAATTAAAGGATATAATGTTAAAAATAGAAACACAAAATTCGGGAAAGCACGCTAGATAAAGTCAGGGAAGAGCATGATAGATGTCAGGGAAGCAAAACCTGTGAAATTTGCAGAAACCCTGTATAAATTCATTTTGTTTAAAATTTTAAACGAAATTTTCTTAAACCAATGCAAAACGGGAAAAAAAAAATCCTTTGGAAAACAATTTATTTTCCCGACACTAGATGGCGATACCAAATGAACGACGCAAGAATTTAAAGATCGACGAATCCTCAAGATCTCGAGTTTAAAACATCTATCGCACTAATAAGTTAACTATTATAGCAAATGTCGTTCCTTTGTCGGCTATATTTATTCATATTTTATTAAGAATGTTAAATCACACTTGTTTGGCGGCCATCTTGTATAGATACCGTGTACCTGTCGTTTACCGTTACCGTCTTCCGCTAACCTTGGAGAAATAGCGGGTTACGTTAACGTTATGCTGCCGCTCGGTATACGTGAGCATGCACAGTACGGTCGAAAACCAGTTTAAGGGATAGCGGTACCGTTAGCGGAGGAAAATATGCTATGCAAAAACTCCCTATTATCCGTTCTTGATTCGGATTATGAGTTACTGCATTAGCCTGAATATAATGCGATATTTTTTAACTGATCATTTCCTGTTATAAACCTGACTTGTGTTCAATTTGAGGTCTAGATATAAATGGAATTTTACATCTTTTTACTTCCCTAACATTATCAAATTTGTTTTACATTACATAATTTTATTACAAAGAATACAAACTATGTTATTACTTATTAAATGAATTATTATTACATGTATTTCTTTTTATTTCTCTTTACTTTCTTTTTCCCCCATTTTTTTCTGTAAAACACAACATATTTTGACTGATCATTTCCCGTAAAAAAACTGACTTGCGTTAAATTTGAGGTTTAGATAATAATGGAATTTACTTTTTGTTATTTCCCTAACATTACCTATTAGGTGGTAAAGAAAGTTTCCCGCCACCGCAGATATGATCTCAGCAAACAGTTCACGTTGGCCTGTTTCCTCATATTTTGTCAAACGATTTTTGCCATTTCAAAGTTATGTTTTTCGTCTCGCGTCCCCCATGTTTTTAGGCCGAAGACTTAGAAAAACTAACAAAACGTTGGCAGAAAATCATAGATGTGAGTAGTGATTATGACCCGAAATTAAAGGTACTCCTTTCAGGTTATTTTTCAAACTTTGGAACTTTTTGTTGGCGGAAAAGTTTTGTTACAACCTGATAATTTTGTTTTACATTACTTAGTTTTGTCATGAATCTAACCTGTGTTATTACTTACTATTAAATGAATTCTTATCCAACAAAATTTTATTTTCTCTGAATTCTTTTGTGAAAAATGAATTTATCACATTAAATTTGGATTTAGAAAAATTTCAGTGTTTTGTTACATTTAGGATAATACGCTATTAATAAAACTTAATTATGTACATTATTAATCTTCTTTTCCTGTAAATCATTACAGAGATGAAAAATACTACTTCACTACAATTTCAAAATGCATCCATCCTTTTTTGTAATATTTGTCAGCATTATTAAATTTAATGTTCATATTCAAAACAAAGGAGATTCAAGACACAAACTAGACATAGTATAGATAGCACTTAGGATTAAGTAGTCTATCCTCATTGGATAAGGAAATGTTCATTCAAATAGTTAAGAACTTCTCCGAATGTCCATTTAAATTTCTTCTATGAAAGAGTGTTGCATTTAAGGATAATTTCTTACACACATCACATTCATACGGTTTCTCTCTTGTACAGACGCGAAAATGTTTTTTTAAGCTTGATTTATCAGAGAATGCTTTCTTACACACATCACACACGTGAGTTTTCGCTCCTGTGTGGGTAAGAAGATGTGCATTCAAGTGTTCCTCCTGAGAGAATGCTTTCTGGCACGTGTCGCAGGCATGCGGTTTCTCACCTGTGTGGGTAAGACGATGTTGAATCAAAGCTTTCTTACGTGAGAATGCTTTCTTACACACATCACACACATAAGGTTTCTCTCCTGTGTGGGTAAGAAGATGTGCCTTTAAGGTGGCCTTCAGAGAGAATCCTTTTTGGCATACATCACAAACATGCGGTTTCTCTCCTGTGTGGGTACGAAGATGTGCATTCAAGTGTTCCTTCTGAGAGAATGCTTTCTGGCACGTGTCACAGACATGCGGTTTCTCTCCTGTGTGGGTAAGACGATGTCGAATCAAAGCTTTTTTACGTGAGAATGCTTTCTTACACAGATCACACACATAAGGTTTCTCTCCTGTGTGGGTAAGAAGATGTGCCTTTAAGGTGGCCTTCAGAGAGAATCCTTTTTGGCATACATCACAAACATGCGGTTTCTCTTCCGTATGGGTGAAACAATGTTGAATCAAACTTTTCTTACATGAGTATGCTTTCTTACACAGATCACACACGTAAGGTTTCTCTCCTGTGTGGGTACGAAGATGTGCATTCAAGTGTTCCTTCTGAGAGAATCCTTTCTGGCACGTGTCACAGACATGCGGTTTCTCTCCTGTGTGGGTAAGACGATGTTGAATCAAAGCTTTTTTACGTGAGAATGCTTTCTTACACAGATCACACACATAAGGTTTCTCTCCTGTGTGGGTAAGAAGATGTGCCTTTAAGCTGGCCTTCAGAGAGAATCCTTTTTGGCATACATCACAAACATGCGGTTTCTCTTCCGTATGGGTGAAACAATGTTGAATCAAACTTTTTTTACATGAGTATGCTTTCTTACACAGATCACACACGTAAGGTTTCTCTCCTGTGTGGGTACGAAGATGTGCATTCAAGTGTTCCTTCTGAGAGAATCCTTTCTGGCACGTGTCACAAACATGCGGTTTCTCGCCTGTGTGGGTAAGATGATGTTGAATCAAAGCTTTTTTATGTGAGAATGCTTTCTTACACAGATCACACACATAAGGTTTCTCTCCAGTGTGGCTACGACGATGATCATCCAAAGATGCTTTCCCTGAGAATGTTTTCTTACACACATCACACACATGAGGTTTCTCTCCTGTGTGGGTAAGAAGATGCTGAATCAAGTTTCCTTTAATGGAAAATGCTTTCTTACACACGTCACACACATGAGGTTTTTCTCCAGTGTGGATAAGAAGATGCTGAATCAAGCTTTTTTTAATGGAAAATGCTGCCTTGCATATGTCACAAACATGCAGTTTCTCAACTGTGTGGGTATGGTGTACATTCAACTGTTCCTTCACAGAGAACCCTTCCTTTCGTATGTCACGTGCATACGATTTTTCTCCTGTAAGGGCTTGAAAATGTCTGTCAAAGTTCTCTGTAACAGGAAATGTTTTTTCACACATGGCACACCACACGTCAATTCTATGTTCAAACACAGGTCTTTCTTGTAGTTGAGATGTCCACAAAAACTTTCTGGCTCACGCTGCGCTCTTAAAGTTCTGTCTTTTGCATGATTGCAAGAAATAAATTTCAAGTAATGATGAGGGAATGCTTCTGGACAGAGCAGGTTTTCAATATAACAGTTATTTTAATTGATTAATTTTTAAATAACAGGTTGGCATTTGTTGATGCATAACAGTTATTGAAAACATGACTTAGATGATAGTAGTTTAACATTAAATTAAAAAGTCTTCCCTCTTGTTTTGCAGTCCTTTTCTTGACATAGGCATACATTACTGATTCAGCTATTTTTCTTTATGGGAAGGACAATGGTTTTTTTTGTTTTTTTATCATTTATATAATTTCATTGATAATGATATCTGTTAAATGTTGAATGATTGATAGGCTAGAACACATACAACAAAGGTAAAGTTTCTTCTCTCCAATGTATGTTCAAGAGTTTCGTTAGACAGAACAGTATCTTTATGATACAAGGTTTGCTCTTCCAGTGTATGATATAACAGCCACTTTGCCCTTAAGGAATAAACAACTCAGTTCTTCAAAATTAAACCATCATCTGGTATTCTCAATATATCTTGCATCATCTCCATTTGAAATTCACTATGCTGCATTGCAAAAATTTATATTGTCTTCAGTAACCTATGAAGAAAGAAATTTTAAGTATAGTGAAATTGCAAAAGCAACAAAAGTTTTGAAAATTGTAGCAAAATGTAACTATGTAATAAGAACATAAATAAAAAATAATTAAATTTATAATTACATATCAGTCCATTGAGAATTTTATGAAAAAGAAATACCTTTTCTCCAAATGGTGTTATTTACTTTGAGGTGAGGTGGCATTATTTATTATATTAATGAGCAGACCGCGGATTATATGTAATCGCATATTTGCATATGCAATTGCATATTTTAAGTGTTTTTTATGATTTTGCATAAAATGACGCTTTTTCTCTGTTTGGTGCATATTTTAATCTCTTTAGCTTTGAATTTGTAACATTTTTTACCTTCCTTTCAGTAATTTTTTTTTTAAGTCCCACGCTTTGAAAAATTTATACAATCACAGGTTCCCAGCAAAATAGCTTATACGCTTTCAATTTTTTTCGTGTGCATTTGCAACTTTTTAAATTAAGTCAGCCTATATATTAAAATTTCAGAAATGGCTAGAATGAAAGCAAGCATGCCAACCCTGATGAAGACGTGGATTTCAGATTATGGACAAGACCTAACTCCATAAAAGATGTAGTTAATGCTTTGGACAGCGTCGATTCTTCTTCTTTTTAACATGCTTTTACTAGCTTTACCTGTATGTATGTTTGTAACTGACTCCTTTGAACTCGATTTTGACCCACTTTAAACGGTCAGATTTAATTTAAACTTTGTAGATATATCATGGATCGACGACAATACAATAATTTGATAAGTTTATCCCATTATCCTGATTTTAACACGCTTTTATTTATTAGCTTCACCTGTATGTATGTTTGTAACCGACTCCTTTGAACTCAAATTTGGCACACTTTAAACAGTCATATTTAATTTAAACTTTGTACATTTATGAAGAACCGGTGACAATACAATAATTTTATGAGTTTATCTCATTATCCTGATCAGGATCGGCAAGATTAAATAATTTCCTCATTTCTTATCCTGATTGAAAGTAGAACACTTCCAAAGATTACAATCTTAAGAAAACTTTTTTTACTGTGGCCGTGATCGTATAGTGGTTAGTACATTGCGTTGTGGACGCAGTAATCCAGGTTCGAATCCTGGGAACGACAATATTTTTATTTTTACAAAATATCATGATCCATCACACTATGGAAGAGTTGAGTACAAGAACATGTTAAGGCCATTCTTTTTAACACGCTTTTATTTGTTGATTAGATACCTATTTTTCCTTTTTAGTGAGGAAGGTAGCATTTAACTGCAGGTTGATTAATACTTTGGTGCACAGCAGGGGCATAGCAAGAGGGGGGGGCTCAGGGGGCTGCCCCCCCCCCGAAATGGGGCCCTTTACTTAGCTTACAATTTGATATTTACCTTACAATTGAACTTTAGCTTTAAATTTGATACCCAGCCCACCCCGAAATAAAATCCTGGCTACGCCACTGGTGCACAGTGAAAATAAATTATCTCACAGTTTGTACTTTCAAACTTCGTGTTCCTTAGTGTCTTATGAGAGATATCGAAAATTAAAAATAAACTTTAAATACATACAGTTTAACAAAAACTAAAAAACATGCTTTTATAGCAAATCGAACTAAAAAGTGAAAAATAAAAATATAGTTTAAAAAAACAAAAAACACGCTTTAAATTGAACAAACTAAAAAGCGAAAAATAATTTTTAATATAGAAATAAATTAATGAACGAAAAATAGTATTATTGTGAAAAAAGCGTGGGGTGCTATCAGTTTTTGAGAATATTCGATCGGTACGATTACTACAAAAAGGATACAAAAACTATAGCACAAAGCACCCCACGCTTTTTTCACAATAATACTATTTTTCGTTTATTAATTTATTTCTATATTAAGAATTATTTTTCGCTTTTTAGTTCGTTCAATTTAAAGCGTCTATATTTTTTTTTTTTTTTTCATTGTGGAAGAAATGCTTAAGAGATATGTCCATCCGAAAAGGTCTATCGATAATCGGAACATATTTTTCCTTCTTAGCATCAGACATCACAAAATTAGAATATCAAAATCTGCTTCTGAGTGATGCAATAGCAGTCAAGCTGTAAAAGTACGGAAATGCTGTAATAAAATTCCAGAGACATTAAGAGAAGAAATCAGTGAGAAACTGAATTTTATTTTAAATAAAAATTCAGGATTTTTGGCAGTGAATAAAATAATTAATTTTATTAATGGTGAGGGGAGTGAATTACCGGAAAAAGTAGAACCATCCAAAGCGAAATATTATAAATACTGTGCAATGACATTCGTTGATGTTGAAAGAGCATTTTCAGGGTATAAAATGATTTTAGATGATAAAAGACAAAGCCTTATATATTGAAATTTAGAAAAACACTTAGCTGTGTATTGCAACAAAAATCACTGAAAGCAGTTTTAATTCATATTTCATATCACTAAGATTGTGAATAAAAATTTCTCATTCTGTCTTTCATGATGTTTTGAAGTTTCAAAGAGAAAAAAATGTGTCATAATTGCAAAGTAAGTGATAGAAAATACTTTTACAAGTAAATACGTTTTTATTTTCTGTTAATATGTGAATATTTTTTCAGTTATTTGGTGCATATTTTTAGATTTTTAGTGCATATTTTTAGGTTTTTTGATGCATATTTGCATGCATATTTTGTCACTTTTTAAGTGCATATAATCCGCTGTCTATTAATGAGGATGCACTGTTTGCTGTCAATCCTTATTAAACTACCAAAGATGTGCTTTAACAGGGTGTCTACCAAATTTCTGAAAGTCAATTTACTGACTTTTTCCTGACTTTTGGGGGGTCCTTTGAAAAAAATTCCTGACCAGTGCATTTTACTTTGGGAAATTGCACAATGCCTACTCCCTTGTCTTTATATTTGCATATTTTTACAACTTCTTGAAATCAATTTTAACTGAAGTATACAGGATAAAGCTTTCATCAATTCAGAAACAGAAGTAGTCACACTTTCTGATAGAATTAACTAACTGTTCTTGGAAATACGGTCCTAAGCCGATAAGTTACCAAGTCAGCTAATTTGTCTTTTACCCTCCCGTCACGATTGATGAGCCCCCATTTTCCCCCCTTATACAAGCACATCGCTTGATGCTTTCACGGTCCGAAAAATGCATTGCAGTTGCTTTAGGTTTCCAGTCTGACAATTAGAGAGAAAACGTAAAAAAAGGACACCAAAAATTGATTTTTTTGGTGAATTTTCCGGACCTATTATCCAATTTCCCGGTTTTTTCCAGACTTTCGGGAAAGGTATACACCCTGTTTAAGGAAAAAGGAAGATAAATACGGCATATTCATGATAATTATGATCCATTTTCAAGCACAACAGAACACAGAAAAACAAATGGGACAACAAATGCATTATGATGAAATTTAATACAGTGTTTCTCAACCTGTGGGGTGCGCCCCCCAAGGGGAGCATGGAATGTTTGCAGGGGAGGGAACGAGAAAAACCAAAAAGCAAGTAGTGATGCATGATTTTAAAAAATCACCTTATTTATTCTCATTTTTACTCAAAAATATATCCATTTTTGCTTAAAATGTTCATTCAAACTTTACTGATACCATTATTTTGTAAAAGTTATTTTGCAGATTGGCAACACGTTTGATTAATCATAACTGAACAGAAAATTGAGTTACATGAATAGCTTTCTTTTTTTTCTTAATAGTATGTTACATTGTTTATTAAAAAAATTTGTTCATTTAATTCAATTTTGTGTGCTGTTATGACCAATCAAACTTAGTCTGGACAAGACATAAATGATCACTATTAAAATACTGTGAAATTACCCAATTACCAAATAAAAGTTCTTGAAAATATGATGGCATACATTGGTAAAAGTCAAGGTTTAGTTAAAATGATTAAATTTTAACTAAATATTTTCTGGTGCCGTGTTTATGGCAATTAAACATACACACACACAAACCTGAAATAATTAAATTTTCACAATCAATTCCTCTTCTTAAAAATTGAATTTATGGATTCTGCTTCGTGTTTTACAACGTGCAACTGGGTTTGTAGATGAATGGAACAAGTGTCATAAGCTAATAATGGCCCGTAGCCCTGAGGTTGTGCATCCTTGATTTAAATCATGATTAAAATAACTAATTTAAATCAATTGATTTAAATTGGTGATACCCCAGATGTAAAATGTTGCAAATAACACCATAAAAGATATTTTTCATTCAATAACAGCTTTTTCGATCGGGAAAGTTCCCTGCTCCATTCCTCTAGTCTGTGATGGGAAGAATGGATCAGGGAATTGAAAAAAGGAAGCAAGTTATATCGCCCCTGACAAAGAGAGAAATTTTTTTAATTAAAACAGCTGTATAGCCTGATAAGTATCTTTCATGGTGTTATTTTGCAAAGTTTTTAATTATTTTATGCACCAGCAATTGCTAAACTAAGTCCAAGAAGAATCTCAAAAAATAAAACTAAGTTTATAAGTATTACTTACAGTAAATAAACATTTCTAGTGATTCCTCCCCCCCCCCCAAAAAAAAATAAAGAAAGATGTAGTTGCTAAAATAAATCAAGAAGTATTGCACACACGCACAAAATTGCTTTAGATTGAATCAGATAAAATAAAAATTATGTTTCTTGTAAGTATGAATAAATATAGTTTCCACACACAACAACTCCCCCTCCCCCCCAAAAAAATTAATTAAACACCCCAGCATATGCAGGTCGCAGTCCTAAACAAGGATAAAGTGTGAAGGGAAATTGCCATTGTTCATTATTATACAGATTTATTAGATTTTAATATCAGAGACTGGTAATAATCAGAGTTAAATAGTAAGAATGCAGACTAAATCACAGCATTAATATTTAATGATCATAATCAATAAATTAATTTCTTGAAATGTGCACATATAAAATCTTAAAATCAGTCAATATGATTTTTAAGAAATGTAAATTTTATCTTACTATATATACTGCAAATTAAGATTTATAATAAATACAATACATTTTTTGAATCAGCTACTACTACTTCACTTCTTCACTACAATTTCAAAATGCATCCATCCTCTTTTATAGATATTTGTCAGTATTATTAAATTTAATGTTCATATTCAAAACAAAGGAGATTCAAGACACAAACTAGACATGGTATATTAAGTAGTCTATCCTCAATGGATAAAAGAATGTTCATTCAAATAGTTAAGAACTTCTTCGAATGTCCATTTAAATTTCTTCTATGAAAGAGTGATGCATTTAAGGATAATTTCTTACACACATCACATTCATACGGTTTCTCTCTTGTACAGACGCGAAAATGTTTTTTCAAGCTTGATTTATCAGAGAATGCTTTCTCACACATATCACACACTGAGGTTTCTCCAGTGTGTGGGTAAAAAGATGTGCATTCAAGTGAGCCTTCCGAGAGAATCCTTTCTGGCACACGTCACACACATAAGGTTTCTCTCCTGTGTGGGTAAGAAGATGTGCCTTTAAGGTGGCCTTCAGAGAGAATCCTTTTTGACATACGTCACAAACATGCGGTTTCTCTTCCATATGGGTGAAACAATGTTGAATCAAACTTTTTTTACGTGAGTATGCTTTCTTACACAGATCACACACGTAAGGTTTCTCTCCTGTGTGGGTACGAAGATGTGCATTTAAGTGATCCTTCTGAGAGAATCCTTTCTGGCACGTGTCACAAACATGCGGTTTCTCACCTGTGTGGGTAAGACGATGTCGAATCAAAGCTTTTTTATGTGAGAATGCTTTCTTACACAGATCACACACATAAGGTTTCTCTCCTGTGTGGGTACGAAGATGATTATCCAAAGATGCTTTCCCTGAGAATGTTTTCTTACACACATCACACACATGAGGTTTCTCTCCTGTGTGGGTAAGAAGATGCTGAATCAAGCTTCCTTTAATGGAAAATGCTTTCTTACACACGTCACACACATGAGGTTTTTCTCCTGTGTGGATAAGAAGATGCTGAATCAAGTTTCTTTTAATGAAAAATGCTGCCTTGCATATGTCACACACATACGGTTTCTCTCCTGTGTGGGTATGGTGTACATTCAAGTGTTCCTTCACAGAGGACCCTGCCTTTTGTATGTCACGTACGTACGATTTTTCTCCTGTAAGGTCTTGAAAATGTCTGTCAAAGTTCTCTGTAACAGGAAATGTTTTTTCACACATGGCACACCACTAAACAATTCTATGCTCAAACACAGGTCTTTCTTGTAGTTGAGCTGTCCACAAAAACTTTCTGGCTCACGCTGCGCTCTTAAAGTTCTGTCTTTTGCATGATTGCGAGAATGAAATTTCAAGTAATGATGAGAGAATGCTTCTGGACAGAGCAGGTTTTCAATATAACAGTTATTTTAATTGATTAATTTTTAAATAACAGGTGGGCATTTGTTGATGCATAACAGTTATTGAAAACATGACTTAGATGATAGTAGTTTAACATTAAATTAAAAAGTCTTCCCTCTTGCTTTGCAGTCCTTTTCTCGACATAGGCATACATTACTGATTCAGCTATTTTTCTTTATGGGAAGGGCAATGGTTTTTTTATCATTTATATAATTTCATTGATAATGATATCTGTTAAATGTTGAATGATTGAGAGGCTAGAACACATACAACAAAAGTAAAGTTTCTTCTCTCCAATGTATGTGCAAGAGTTTCGTTAGACAGAACAGTATCTTTATGATACAAGGTTTGCTCTTCCAGTGTATGATATAACAGCCACTTTGCCCTTAAGGAATAAACAACTCAGTTCTTCAAAATTAAACCATCATCTGGTATCGGCAATATATCTTACATTATCTCTATCTGAAATTCACTATGCTGCATTGCAAAAATTTATAATGTCTGCAGTAACCTACGAAGAAAGAAATTTTAAGTATAGTAAAATTGTAAAGGCAACAAGTTTTGAAAATTGTAGCAAAATGTAATTATGTAATGAGAATATGAATAAAAAATAATTAATTTAATTTATAATTACATATCAGTCCATTGAGAACTTTATGAAAAAGAAATACCTTTTCCCCAAATGTTATTTACTTTGAGGTGAGGTGGCGTTATTTACTATTTGAATGAGGATCCACTGTTTGCAATCAATCCTTATTAAACTACCAAAGATGTGCTTTAAGGAAAAAGGAAGATAAATACAGCACACTCATGGATTATGATCCATTTTTGAACACAACGGAACACAGAAAAACAAATGGGACAACAAATGCATTATGATGAAATCTTATTTAATATATATCACTGCAGTGCATAGTTAAAATGTGAAAGTGTTTTGTATTTTCTTCCTTTTTTTTTTTTAAGCATCAAGAAACAATGTTACTATCTGAGTAAAAGATTGAGCATATATTTATGTTAATAGTTTGAATAAATGTATTTATTTAAATGGTATAAGACATTTATGATACTTGTTACATGATAAAAAACATTAATAATGCTGAAATTTTAATTTTCAGCCCCAATTCTTCTTTTTTGTAATTTAATGTCTTGTGATCAATGATCGATTTAATGCCTCCAAACACGTATTTCATGCTTTAAAAATTTAGAATATGCCTCAAGAATTTCGGAATGAATA
The DNA here is from genome assembly GCA_038373885.1 of Cheiracanthium punctorium. Classification (NCBI taxonomy): domain Eukaryota; kingdom Metazoa; phylum Arthropoda; class Arachnida; order Araneae; family Cheiracanthiidae; genus Cheiracanthium; species Cheiracanthium punctorium. The sequence continues at coordinate 36,442 of JAWZYV010011981.1, read as the reverse complement.
TTTTTATGCATTGCTTCGCCGTACCGTATATATATTGTATTGCTAATTTTTATATTTATAACTTTAGTTGCACTGTATTTTTGTAATAATATTAATTTTGCTTGTAAAATGTGAAAAAAAAGTTTTTGAAAAATAAACAAAATTCTCCAATTCTCATTCAGATTTTTAAAAATCCCACTTAATTTTAAAGCTAAAGTGGAAGAATCTCATCCAATTATTTTTCATAGTGTGAACCCTGATAGTAAAAATGTTCTTACCACATTTAAGTCAATGCTTAAAGAACTTATCCAGCGTCATTTGACGAATTCTCTTGACTGATTGCACATCCACAAAACCTCCACAGACTTCTAGCACAGCAATCAGATTGCCTTCATTTCCTTCTTGCATAAAATAGCAGTGTAAAGTTTCAATGCACTTCCTTGCATCTTGTGTTGTCACTTTCTCCAACACATTAGGCATATCATCATCACTTTCATAGTCTTCCGATGCTTTCATTTATTTTTCTGCCATTCCAGCAGCAACTACAGCGTTGTAATCTTCATGTTCATCGAAGTATTGTAACTCATTTTTGATGGATAAAAAGTCTTCGTAATTTTTGACTTGTTGAAGTTCTATTGTATGGTCCAAATAAGCAAAGAATATTATGCTCATGAAATAGGATTTGTATCAGTTCTTTAGGATTTGATCCAAATAACCAATAGTCCGATCAAGCAGAATTATCTGTAAATATAAAGCAGATAAAGCTTGATTCTAACTTTACTCCACACCCCCCATTTTGCCAAGGTAAAAAAAATCACCACATGTAAGGGAAATTTTCTATTTATCTGTCTCTAGGCGTTGTTTGCTCTCATATAAACTGGAAGACAATGCATGCACACAAGCTGGAATGCTCTCAGAGGAGCTACATGAACAAATTAGCAATAAATGTACTAATTAAACAATTTCATTACACTTAATTATTAAAAGTATGTTAATTGGTAATCAGTGGTGGCTTCTCCATTTGAGCACATGAGCAAGTGAACCCCCTAAAGAAAAACTCAAAAATAAGCACTTTCATCAATTAAAATACATATATAAAGTAGACATCTAGATTTTTGTAAATTTAAAACACAAGTTTTTCTCGCCCCCTCTCCCCTACTATTATTAAATACACTTAAAATATTAGACATTACTTAGAACTGCATCAAACAATTTAATTCATCCATCAGTTGATAACTATTGAAATTGGGAAAACGGAATTCAGAACGCAGAAGATTGCTGGAATGAATAACATAGTCATGCAAATTTTGCATAACATCCAATGGTTAAAATGTACAACACCATATCAAATCAAATTACTGAAATATATTTGTTCTTCCTCTTTCACTTCTAATTTAATGCTTGCTCATTATTGAAAAGTGAGTATAGAGAGTTTTTAAAAAGTGAGTAGAGAAAAGCTTTTTAAAAAGTATTCTTCAAAATAAATAAAAATAATTACTACATGTAAGTTTTTTAGCAGGTATAAAAGAATTTTTTTAAACTCATGGATTTGTTGAAAGGTATGAAATAAAGTTTAAAATATTTTAAATAATTAAATTTTAATGAAGCTTTTTATTTTTAATTTTTTGTAACATACTTAAAAAGGTCTTTTTAAAAACACTAAATTTTCTTTCTTAAACTTTGGTTTAATCTTTTTAACCTAAAAAACAAGTGGGTCATTCCATGTCATATCAACACAGCTTACAACCCAACCCCCTCTGATTTTTTTTTAAATTGACACAGTTGTTCTCTACTATGAGCGGTAGCCAAGTATCAATTTTTAGATTCCTACCTCATTTTTTCAAAAGTTTCAAATTTATAAACTTTTTAAACAGTGAAAAATATGTGATACTTTACCTCATAAAACAGCACATAACTTCTGTTCCTATTTGTGCTACTGAAATAAATGAGGTCTCATTTTAAAGCTCTTGGTAGAAGCTTTTCGTGGATATATAACAGGATGTCAAAACTCAAAGAAAAGATCTAGGTCACTTGACCTTGAATATCTCAAAACATGCCCCTTTTGTTTTCCTTCAATTTTTTATATTTTAATCACCTATTATTGTTTTATAAGATTGCTGATTTTCAAGCTGTGACTGGCAAGACTTTTTAAGTTATGAATTTTTAAAGAAATAGCATTTGCATCTATGTGCAATGCAGTACTATCCATTTATTGTTATTATTAGTTCTAGTTATGAAAACTTTCCATATTTTCATTCTTACTTATCTACATAAAAATTATGTGAAACAGACATTCTTACTTAGCCATTTGTTTATGAAATGTATACATAGTGTTCACATTTTTAGGCCTGATATGCAGTGATCGATCTAAGATTTTTTCAGAAGAATAAAAATACTCCTTAACCATTTTAGAAGGAGTATTTTCCTATTCACAGGAGTAATTAAAGCAACAAAACAATTATGCTACATTTACAAATGCATAATTAAATTGCATTTAACACATAATTCATATATAATACCTGATTACACAATCTAGGTACACTGTTAGTGTTAACTGTAAATTTCATGGTTTACATTAAAAGTTATCGCAGATTTCAGAGAGTTGACTGTAAGTAAAAATCATTTTCAAGGGGAAATCTTGCCGCAATCACAGATCATAAAATGGAATTTTATATGGAAAAGCAATGCGTAAAAACATGCATTCTGAAATATTCTGAAATTCTTAAGGCGTCTTCTAAATTTCTAAGGCGTGAAATATGCATCTAGAGGCGTTATCGCGATCACTGCTGATATGTATAGATTAGTTTCGTTAACTATTTGCTTTTTTTGGAGGGGGGGGGGCATAGCCAATGTCATTGATTCAGTGACTTTTGCTCATATTGTATAAGTTCTACCTGTAACAGTGCTTACATCAACTTTTTTTAATATGTTGCTTCTAGGTAAAGTAAAAATATCTTTCTTTACAGGATATGCATAAGATGGTGAATTTCGATATGGATGCAATAGCATAATTTTAGCTTTTTCAGTTTCTTTTAAAGATGTTCAACACACACACAGCCAACCCACTAATTTCCCTCATATACACACATTACAAATCGATAAATATCCATCAAGGGTAGTTCAGTTTTGCTTGAGATACACATGGTTATAAGCATTGTGGCTCTTGAATATATTTTAATGTGAATGTTGTTTTCATTCAGTGGAATGAAGCAGTGCAGCTGTTGTCTCTTACAAATAGTTTTAGCAGTTTCAACCTTCACCGTCTTATGCATATCCTGTAATAAAGGAAGATATTTTGACTATACCTAGAAGTAACATATTTTAAAAAGTTGATGTCAACACTGTCACAGGCAGAATAGGTGCACCCATGGAGGGGGTTATGGGGGCTCAAGCCCCCCCCCCCCAAAGGTGGAAAGTTAGAAGTGAAAAGCACTGAAAATTGTCTCTAATGAATTAAATTATTTCTTTTTAAAAAAAAATTTAAATTATTTCTAAAGTACTTTTTACAAAAGATAGTTTTTTAAATAAATACCTACAGTTAATGTACGTAACACTGTTAAACTCTGTTTCAACAATACTGAAACGATCAGATAATTGTTTGACTATAACGAGTTACATTGTTTGTGCACATGTTGTTTTATGGGCAAGTCAAGTGGCACAGAATATTTTGACATTATAAGAGAGCTTTAACTATAATCGAAGTTGCTCAGCAGAATTTGTAGCCCAGAACCCCTAAACTAAAATACTGGATGCGCCACCAACAGGAAGAACGTATACAATTTCAGCAAAAGACACTAAATCTATGCCATTGGTTCCCCCCCCCCCCAAAAAAAAGCAAATAGTAAACAAAACTGATTTATACAATGCATGAATAACTTAACAGACCTAAAATTATGAACACTATGCATATCATAAAGAAGTGGCTGAGTGAGAATGCCTGCTTTACATGATTTTTATGCAGATAAATAAGAAGGAAAATTTGGGCATTGTTTTCATAATTATAGAACTAATAATAACAATAAGTAGATAGTACTGCATTGCACATAGATGCGAATGTTATTTCTTTAAAAATTTATAACTTAAAAAGTATTGCCAGTCACAGCTTGAAAATCTGCAATCTTATAAAACAATAATAGGTGATTAAACTATAAAGAATTTAAGGAAAACATAAGGGCATGTTTTGAGATGTCAAAGGTCAAGGTCAAGTGACCTAGATTGATTGATTTTGATTGATTTTTTTTTTCGAGTTTTGACATTATGTTATATATCCATGGAAAGCTTGTACTAAGCGCTTTAAAATCAGCTCTCATTTATTTCAGTACTAGCACAAATAGAACAGAAATTATGTTCTGTTTTATGAGGTAAAGTATCACATTTTTTTTCATTTTTAAAAAAAGTTTAAAATTTTGTAACTTTTGAAAAAAATGAGATAGCAATTTAAAATTTGATATCTGGCTACAGGTGGACAATAACTGTGCCAATTTTGAAAAAATCGGTCGAGTTGTAAACTGCCATTTTCTGTGTTGATTTGACATGGAATGACCCAAATACTATCAAATGTTTTTAATCAGCTAATTAAAATAAGTAACATCCTGTTGCAAAAAGTACTTAAATTATATATATTAAAAGACTTTCCAGAATTATTTAAATTTTTTTTTTTTAGTTTTTTTTTTAAACTGAAAATAAGCTTAAATTGATGATAGTTTGTTCTATGAATAATCTTGAGCTGCTAACTTATGACACAATTTGTTTACTGAAGGCATCCTTTCCAAGAACTAGCTTTCTTTTGCTTTTAATTTTTTTTTTTCTTCACTCACTAAAATGTAAAGAATTTTTAAAAATATAAGAAGATATATAATTTGAATATTTAGAATACAAAATCTTGTCAATAGTTTGAATTACCAAATTCTGCAGGTGCTCCATTTTCATATAAGCAAAACTGTGGCATAATAAGAGATATTACGCCACAAACGACCGAAATGGGGGAAGAATGTTGAAACTTAGAAAGAATGGCGGCAAAATGAAGGACCGTGCCACGCACAAATAACCCTAGCACTACACTGCTCAAGCAAAGATAACTATTATGCTCCAATTTTGGCAAAAGCATAATGTGTTTCAATGGCTGTATTTGCCAAACATCGCAAATCACTCAATTTTCATATCAATTTGAGAGGATAAAGCCATTGAGCATGCTAGATAGCTGAAATGTTAAAGTTCCCGCATTCGAGCCCGGCTGCGGACTGTCGGTCTGGACTTTTGCTTTAAAAATTAATAAAAATAATAATTTCTAAAGTTATGTACTCAAGAGATAAAATCCAATTGTAAGTTTTGACATATGTTCTGTGAAATATGCAGAAAATGTTTTTATGTCTGTATATTTAAACAGCTATTGTGACAACCCCACAAAGTTAATACAACTATTTCAACTGTGTTTAAAGATTTGTATATCTATATATATAAAAGAGGAAAGTTTGTTTGTTCGCTAATCGCTATACTCTTTGAGACCGTTCGAAGGATCTGGACCAAATTTGGAACACTGACTAAATAGGACAAGAGAAAGCTAATGCCGTAAAAATGAAATTAATTGGATTAATAGTTTTTGAGTTATTTTATGTTTTGTGCAATTTTCAGCCACTTTTTTCTCCTAGGAGGTGTCCCGTGAATGAAGGGAGAAAACGCTCAATTCTCTCGGGTTCTTCATTCTCAAGGTCATTCCGCCACGGATATGCAGCACTGGACACAATTTGTTCTTAGTAGTTGGGTATGTATTCGCGATAAATGACTGAATACAGACACCTAGAAGGGGAGAAGCCTAGCCATGCCCAATTCTCGGTAACCTTTGTACGCCATCAGGTGCCGTGTTCATTTTTTTGTTGTTGCAGCAGGAAGTTCCGTGTCCTTTTTTTATCATTGTAGCTGGAGGATTCACATTCCGGCCTAGCCACGTCACATTCCCGGTAGCCTCTGTATGCTATCAGGTGGCGTGTTCAATTTTTCTTTCGTTGCAGCGGGAAGTCCAATGTTCTTTTTTTTATCATTGCAGCGGGAGGACTCACAACCTTCCCTTTAAAATCTATATTTAAGGTCAATGCGCATTTCTCTTCCATTGCACGGGCCATGCTGCTAGTATATTATATTTGTGTCTTATCACAGTCCACACATCTTTTTCTTTTCCGTCTCGGGTATATATAAATTTTGGTAGTTTTTATTCATTTCAATTTCACTCTTTCTGTTATATATTACTCTTAAATAAGTACTTATTAAATAAATGAGAAGTTTAGTTTTCTCATATTTCATGATAATAGCCCAAAAATATAATTTTAATAACTCCTTTGTAACCATGAGTTATTTTGAGAATACATAAATTTTAACAATTTCATTTTTCTACCAAAAAGAGGTAAACATTATATTCTATTTCTCTACATTATTTTTAATAATAATAACCTTTATTTTTACAAAATCCTTAAATCATACATTTATTTTATTTTTAATTAATTATTATCATTACTGTTGAACATATTTTCCAGAAAAAATTAATTTTACTGCAACTACTGCAGAAAATTTATTCATCATCAGAGGTATCAGCACAAGCTACTAAATATATTAATAATTATCATATTTTAATCACAATTAAATTTCCTTTTTTTTTTAATTTTAAATTTTATCAAATATAACATTGAAAGTCATTCATTGCATCAATTTATTGTTTGCAACATTTATGTAAAAGCACATCTAGTGTTTCCTCCCAATGCATGCCTGCATGCAGATGTACGATGGAGGAATCTAGCATATGGATTCCATATGCTAGATTTCCTGACAGATAAAGCAGCGATTTTAAACACTGTGCACGTCAGTTTGTCTCATCAGTTGAAGCATGTGTTCGGGGAATGCCTGCTTACAGCTTGAAAGAATGTACGCAGGCGTAAAGTTTCCAAGTGAAATTACGTTTAGCGGTTTAGAAATCCTGGGAGTATACTTTGTTTTAGCCATTAGTACAGTTAAACCTCGTTAGATGGTCACCTGTTTATAAGGTCACCCCGCAAATATGGTCACTTTTGAAAAGTCCCGGCTGACTGAATAGGAATTCTGTATATCTTACTATCACTTATAGGGTCATGCCATTTAAGCTATACACGCATATATGGTCACTTTGATCACTGTGAGAAATATTTCTGAAAATTAACAAAGCTATCTTTCAGTAAGAGATAAGCGATCTAACCTTTCTTCATTGTGTTGATAAGAAAAGGGACAATTTGCAGGGTTACAATATGGATTAACCTCACCAACCCCTTCACCTTTACTACTGAATAAGGCACTTATTTATTTGAAAAGAGGATTGCACCTCGCACTATCCACTGTTTAGAAAGGATAAAATGTCAGAGGCAGAGCATGTGTCACACCCATTCCTGGAATAAGTTCCACGTTTGTTTCATGTGTTTTCTCCCTGCATTTCCGTTGAACACTGTTTAAGTGTTTTTCTTTTTTTTTTTTATGCAGTTTGGGGCCTCAGAGGAGCATTTAAAAACTGTTAGCAATCTTGAAAAAGTAGAAACATCTAAACCATTGGAAAGGCAATCCTACATAAATGAATATTTTAAATGCTGAATTGTGTTTCTAACTTCTGTCAGTATATTATGCATCAATTTTCTTGTTTTGTATCTAATTACTGCATCAACAATTAAATAAAAAATATCAATTTAATAACAATGTAGAATTCTGCTTTTCCTTGTATATTTATATATAATACCCTCTGATGGTAATATTACTTGCAAAAGCATGTATGTGAGTTAAAATAGATGGCTCTTTACTTGTATCGCATATATGGTCACCCGCTAATAAGATCACTTTTCTATGGCCCCCATGGGTGACCTTCTAACGAGCCATTTGGCCGTAGTTATATTTTGCTGTTTCGTGTTTATTTAATTTATTTTTTATTATTATTATTTTTTTATTTTTTTTTTGCAGTGGTTTTTTTGTGAGAAAATAAATGGCTCAGTTGGACACAGTGTCAGATGAAGATATAGATTATCTGCAGAAAATTCCTGTATCAAATATTACTTTAGAAGAAAGATGCAGTTTTTATGCAAAAATGAGTTTGACCCTAGTATGGTATTGATTCAAAAATTGTGCAAATGAAAGATCGATTTAAAGATTATTCAAGTTTAGAGTTCACTGAACTTGTAAACAATAAAATTTCAAGGATAATTTTAAAAAATTCCTTTGATGGGCTCTAAATAATTTCCTTAAAATTTTTGATTTTTTTGCAAAAGATAAACTACAGAATGAGCTAATACACATTTATGCTGACGCAGAAAAAGCTCTCCAGCCCAGAAATTTGTTGAAATACTTTGAAAATAAATCTTTAAATCAATCTTTCATTTGCACAATTTTCGAATCAATTAACTCATACCATACTTGGGTCAAACTGAATTTTGCATTAATAAAACTGCATCTTTCTTCTAAAGTAATATTTGAGCCAGGATTTTTCTGCAGATAATCTATAATATCTTCATCTGACACAGTGTCTAACTAATCCATTTATTTTCTCACAAAATAAGCACTGGAAAAAAAAAAAGAAACATATATGCTGATGCAGAAAAAGCTCTCGAGCCCAGAAATTTGTTGATATATTTTCAAGCAAATGGTTTGGACAACATGTACGAAGAGGTAGCCAAACTACTTTGCTTAGTTCTCACTTTACCAGCAACAACAGCTAGTAGTGAAAGAAGTATGAGTACGGCGTACTCTAAAATGTATTAAGACATTTCTTAGAAATACTAAGAGCAACGACGATCTAAGTAATTTCAGCTCATTAGCGATAGAAAAAGAATTACTTAGAGAACTTTCCAGTAATCCTGGGTTTCTTGAAAGATGTATAGATGAGTCTGCTGTAAAGAAAAACCAAAGAATTGACCTGATATATGAAGTCGTTTGAGGAAAATCTGTAAAATTTGCTAAGTACAAAAGCAGTGGCTTTTTTATTTTTAAATTGATATTAAGATAAAAAATAAGCTATTAAGCAAACTTTATGTATATAATTTATAAAGATGCACTTTATGTGTTTTAAGCTGATTTATAAGTAATACAAAAGTCTAAGTAAGTCAATAAAAAGCTTGGTCGGGGATAATTCGATTACCGGGTGTCCTCGCCAAGCGCCGATGAGTCGCCAAGATTGGAGGTTGGTCGAAAGTTTGTTTACTTTAGCTTTAGAGTCCGATGTCCATTGTAACCTGTGTGGATTGAGTTGAAGTGTTGGATGATGCTGTAGTTTAATGAAAAAACGCTCGGTGGGTTCATTAAACGATACCAGGATGTTTGGTAAAGGGATTTTGTGATTGGTTAAGGCAATTTAACTGTAATCGGTAAAACGAGGAAATTTCAAATCGGTGAGTCAGTTCTTATTTTGTGTTATTGATGTTTGGTGTGTTTAGTATATTTTGGTTTTGTGGTTAGTTAGTATAAGAAAGCGTTTTGGTGTTATGTTATTAGGTGTTGTGCATTTTGGATATTTTTCAGGAGTTTCTTTAGATAAAGGTAAGTGTTTTTTATAAAGAATTTTTGCAATTGCTTAAGGTTTTCAATGCGATTTGTAAATGTGTATAAGTACGTTATTTAATCCACCGATGCTGTTTTGAGTTGAAAACGGGCCTGTGTTTGCCCAGTTTACATTAGCTGTATGAGTAGGTTGCTTAATTCACTGTTGTTCTTTTAGTTAAAAACGGTCCACTGGTTGCGTAGTTTACATAGCTGTACAACTAGGTTGCTGAATCCACTGAGGTTTTTTTAGTTAAAAACGGACCACTGGTTGCCGAGTTTACATAGCTGTACAACTAGGTTGCTGAATCCACTGAGGTTTTTTTAGTTAAAAACGGACCACTGGTTGCCGAGTTTACATAGCTGTACAACTAGGTTGCTGAATCCACTGAGGTTTTTTTAGTTAAAAATGGCGCACTGGTTGCATAGTTTACATAGCTGTAGAACTAGATTGCTTAATATTCTGAAATTTTTTTAGTTAAAAGTGGTTTACTGTTTGCTCATTTTTAATTGCCTGTTACTGAATTTGCTGACAATTTTTAGTGTTAAGTATGGATGGTGTATTTTGTTTTATTGTTTTTTTTTAAGTGGAATATCTGTGGAATTTTAATGTGTTAAAGTAATTTGTATTTCCTGACAGTGCTCAACATGTTGTATTATTTTATCGTATTCTAAAATGGTGTTTCACACGTGAAAAATTTGGCGACAAAAAAAAAGCGCCAAGTAGCGGGTGTTGGCGAGAAAAAAAAGTCGCCAAAAATAGGCGACACCCGGTAACTGAATTACTCCCGCTTGGATTATATTCCGTATACGGTGCTTGTTTACATATCAATGTTTTTTTTTACAAATCCTTGGCGAACAATCTGACGCTAGAGTGAGCGATGCACCGCCAAAGTGAAGTTACCTGCCGGTGGTAGTTGTGACTGGCAACCATAAAGAATACGTGTTTCGTCAGGTTTGGGAATTTGAAATTGTTTGCTGTTATGGATGGAAGGGAAAGAAATGTGTTATGTTAATATATGAAACGAATTTGTGCGTGTTTGTTAGAAATATAGTGTGATATAAAGCTAAATAAAAGAAAGCATGCTGGTGTTACGTTATAAGCCGGTGGGTGTTGGGGACATTTCTGAGCGGTTATTTAAAAAAATATAAAGGTAAGTGCTCTTTTTTGATGAATCTTTGCAATGTTGTTTAAGGTTTTAATGTGAATTTTAAATGGATATTTGATGTGTTTGTTTTCGTAAGTGCTATTTACGTGCTATTCTAAAAATACTGACTTGAGTTTATAAGAGGTGTACAACTAGATTGTTGAATCCACCGATGTTTTTTTGAGTTGAAAACGGGCCAGTGTTTGCCCAATTTACATTAGCTATACAACTAGGTTGCTTAATTCACTATTGCTTTTTTAGTTAAAAACGGTCCACTGGTTGCGTAGTTTACATAGCTGTACAACTAGGTTGCTGAATCCACTGAGGTTTTTTTAGTTAAAAACGGTCCACTGGTTGCATAGTTTACATAGCTGTACAACTAGGGTGCTGAATTCACTGAGGTTTTTTTAGTTAAAAACAGTCCACTGGTTGCACAGTTTACATAGCTGTAGAACTAGGTTGCTGAATCCACTGAGGTTTTTTTAGTTAAAAACGGTCCACTGGTTGCATAGTTTACATAGCTGTACAACTAGGTTGCTGAATACACTGAGGTTTTTTTAGTTAAAAACGATCCACTGGTTGCATAGTTTACATAACTGTACAACTAAGTTGCTTAATCCACTGTATTTTTTTTTTTTTAGTTAAAAACGGTCCACTGTTTGCTGATTTTAAATTGCCTGTTACTGAATTTGCAGACGTTCTTTTGGTTAAATATGGACGTTGTATTTTGTTTTAATGTTTTTGTAAGTGGAATATATGTGCAATTTTAATGTGTTAAAATACTTTGCTGATCGTGCAAAATGGTTGGCGACAGTCAAGCTCCAGCGGCTGTCGCCGTGTTTACATGGGGTGCGCACCGGCTTCTATGATTTTACCAAAAGCTTTTCTATTTTTAAAATCTTGAGAGGTTATTGTAGTATTTCCAAAATAGCTAATATACATTGAAAGTTCACTCCAAGTTTTCTAACATTACACAGGGCCGGATACAACCGATCACATGAGCCTGGGATATATATGTAAAGGGCAGACCACTTACATTTTATTTTGAACAAACATACACATTTTATTTTACGACATACATGTGATGGTGACCGGCCTACCAGAAAAATTCACAGTTAGCGTATCTGGGCCGGACATTACACAACTTATAATATGAAAAAACGATTGTCTAGTCTATTATATAAATGTGAAAGTTTGTTTATTTGTCCGGGAATTTCTTCCACACCGTTCGATCGATCGGCTTGAAATTTTACATATACACGTAAAACGACATAGAATAGTCCGTAACGAACTTTAAAATTCTGAAAACTCAATCGTTCCACGATTTATTTCGATTTTTTTTTTTTTTTTTTTTTTGATAATTTTCACCTTCAGACGACACATAAGTTTTCAGTTAGTTTATGATTCAGTTGGTTTATGAAAATTTATGAAAGAAAATTACATATTGCATATGTACTAATTACCTTATACTGCAACAAAGACACCAACACACCAATTAGTAATGTTAACTCAACACAGATCTGTAAACCGAGGATATAGAATATAGTTGGACAACTAAAAACAATACACAGTCACTTAACATTTTTAATTACTAACAAGTAATTCATTTTGGCTAGTTTTTGTATCCATAACTCAAGTTAAAAATACCTTTTTCCTGTAAATTTAAATGGTGAGTGTAAAATGAACGGGAATTTACAAATAAACACATTCCGGAATCGGAATATATGTGAATCATTCAAGACCCAAATTAAAAATTATGATTTTCTTTTTGTCAAATTATCTAGTTGATGAAATTTATTTAAAATTTTTTCAGAGTATCGTTTAATTAAACAATTATAGATTTTTAAAAAGTAATTGGGAAAAACCATAATTTGTCAGTTTGGAAATTGAATTGACTGGTTCTTTATGATTTGCGATATCTTGAGTCGATCGTTGGGTAGGACAAACAAGATCAAACAAGATAAATGAGGATTGTGTGAGGTATCTCAATCATTTTTGAAGTGGTTCAAAGAGGGAGTTTAAATGAGGAGGTTCAAACGAAGTGACCACAAAAACTTTGTGTGAGTAGCGAGGGAAATGATGTGGTTCAAATGCTGTGTGGTGGCGAGGAAAAGAGGCGACTTCGTAGGTGTGAGAAATGAGGGAATTCAACAGATTAATAGCCATATATCAGGATAGCTTTTCGGGATGGGGATTGATGTGTGAAAATAAATCTAATCAGAATTTGCAGCATCATGTATTAAATTCTAGAAAAATTTAATGAACGTTGTGTAAAAAAATATATGTAATAGTTGGACGCGGAAATGTAGACACTTGTAAGGGTAAAAAAATGATGCTTCTGCAGGCCCATAGCTAAACTGTTTTTTTTTTAAGGGAGCTACAAATCCAAATATACCTATGCACATGTACACAAAGGAAACACAATGCAAATTAGCAAGAATATCTTTTACAAGAAAGATCCATTATGCCAAACTCATTGATCGTGAAACACTTTCCAACACAATATTTTTGTATTTAAATCTGAAGAAATTTTAGTTTAGTGGCTAAGATGAAGTTGCATGAAGACTATCGGCCGTGGAGGATGCCTTGGGCTGTGAACTTTTTTAAGGGTTTCTAACTGGTATTCATGTTACATCTGGTGAAAATTGCCCAAAACTCCGTTTGATCGACAGCCACGCGGTTAGCCAGATAGTGGTCGCTGCAGTCCGAATGGGGAGTTCATCCGATTCACCACCACTGACGGACTAAAAGGGGGCGAAGGTGAAGTACAGGCGTGTTTTTAATGAATTTTAATGACCTTTAAAAGAACGGTAGTAGGGAGTCACAATTGAGAAATGCTTTTGACGAAAGAAGTGGCCTTCGAGATGAGAGGAGCTCTCACTTCGACTTAGCTCGTCACAGTAATTTGCTAGAATGGAAATATTCTGTATTTTTATTAGCTGGACAACGAAAATTCAAGTCGGTTCCGAACACACAAGCCACTCACCCTCCTCAATCTTTCATACCCTCAATACCTTATTTCTTTGTTTGGAATGTAAACATATCGCTTGCATTTCACGTGTTTAAAAATAAAAATACAGTGATATCAGTAGCGTAGCCAGGATTTCATTTGGGGGGGGGTGTAGTGTGGCTGGATATCAAATTTAAAGCTAAAGTTCAATTGTAAGCTAAATATTACATTGTAAGCTAAGTAAAGGGTCCTATTTCAGGGGGACGCTACAGGCCCCCTCTGGCTAAGCCCCAGAGTAATACCCCTGACTTATGCAATAAGTGCGGGATATGACTGAGCCATAAACGCGTAAGTCGGAGTATAATTTCGCTTATAAATATACAATTACAAATTAGTTTTAATTAGGGCTAGAGAAAAAAAAACTTAAAGACTAAGGAAAACAAATTTAGGATTAAAAGTTTAATAAATTCTTCGGGATAACACATATGTATGACGTTATATTATTAAAATCGTAAACCGAAGCTATTTTGGAAATGAATAAAAGGGGAAGCGATAAAATTTGAGAATCGGCTAACTGGGGGTTTGCGTAATTCGAGGTATTACTATACTACAAAAGTAAATTTTAATATTTCAAAATTAAAGCTGGTCTAAAATTTAGAGTCTTATTTATCTTAAAAATTCCTTCGACGAATTAAACAGAAGTTCCTGACGTGGGAGTCACAACTTCCCCAACAGGGGGCACGTGCCCCCCCCACCTCCCCCGCTGGTGCCAGCCTTGGATACGCCACTGCATAAATACCTTTATTATTGTATCATGTGTTAACTCATTTAGTACAACTGAATAGATCCATTTGTTTCGTGTTTCTTTTTTTTCTTTCTAACGGTTTTATTTTATTTTATTTTGAACCGTTAGTTTACGAAAATTACTATGAAAGTGACCAATGTTTAAATTGTACTACACGTTGATCTTAGCCAAAAAGCCGAGAAGCGATAGCGACCAAAGTAAAAAAAAAAAAAAAAAAAAAAAAAAAAAAAAAGTAAGAAAATCTGAAACACTTTCAGATTTTAACCCATTTATGCCTAGCGTCCTTTTTTTTTTTTTTGTTTGGTGTTGTTTGGGAAGGCATTTTCGCTATCAGATGAAAACGTTTTTTATTTTTCCTAGCCTTTATTCACGAGTATTGAGCCTCAACTCCACAAAATATTTTAACATGACCCAGTAGGATGTTGACATTTCAATTTTTATGCATAAAGATTTTAAAAGAAATTATCCCTTGTTCAAGAAGTTGACATCAGAAATTTATCTAGTATTGCTGGTATTAGCAAAAATCGAAGAAAGTCGCAAAAGTCTATGGGCACAAATGGGTTAAATATGCACTAAAGTGCTATATATTGAAAACGTATCATAATTTTTGCGTCGTCCCTATTTATATTCCTAAGTTGGAAATTGAATTCATGAGTATGCCGCATTTTTCTTCCTTCTTCAATAAAACCCACCTTCGGAATCGAAATCTATCTTAAAATCGCCTACTAAAACTACAGTAGAATCTCGCTACAACTATATCCTCTATAACGATAATTCTCTCTATTACGATATATTTTCATAGTCCCAGCTGAATTCCCTCTAGATTAATGTAAAACAGTTCTCTGTATTACGATACCCTTTAAAACGATAATTCTCTCTACAACGATGGTAATAATTATCCCTTACATCACAATAATTCTCTCTACTACTTTTTTTTTTTCTACGATGCATCAGAAGCCCAACTCATGCACAGACATTGAAAGCTACACAAAGAAAGTCCAGGTAAAATGTGGTTGGAACGGGTTGGACCACGCCTCTGCCAAAGAACGTCTTCTAAGTTTCGTTTTGCTGATGTAACACTATGGTAATAAGAAAGTGCATTTCTCGTAAGGTGGAAGGGCAGTTGGATGACACATCTTTGTTTCCTATCCCCCTCTTTAAAAAATGGTCAAGGATTCCTTTCACCGGAACTGATATAGAGCATTTCGACGGATCCCTCCTCTCTGCGATCGGTCGCCGTCTTGCGTGACAGCTTGGGGTTCTCGTAATGTATTTCAATGGGAAAAACCCGATTTTCAACATTCAAAAAAAGTATTAAATTTAATTTTTTGAATGATTGTAATGGATGGAATTTGTTAATCAGACCTTCTACTTTTGTGTCCCAGGTGGCGTTTAATATTTTAAAAAGCTTAACCATAGATATAGGAATCTCTAGATTGAGCAGAACGAGAGAAAACGGGTTGCCTCCAAAGGGTAGCCATGATAGTGCCATGCGCATGCGCAGAATAGCAATAACTTACATTATAAGAGTATTTTCACTCATTTTAGAACGATCTGTATTTTAAAATGGACTCGTATCGAAATATTTTCCCTCGAACTTATTTATTTTTCTGAAGTATTACAACGAATGTTCTATTTTACATCGACGGCAGCCCTGATAGTGGCAGAAATGGGGTGCGTTTTTGGCAACAAAAAGCGCACGATTGGGAACATTGGATGAGCCATCTAGGTATTCCTAAATCTATGAGCTTAACATATAATATTTTAATGATATTTCAAGCGACTTTTTCCGCTGGTACTGCGTTCGGAAAGACAACATTATGTACGGGAATAAACACAACGTTTGTTTTAAGATTCGGCAGGTCATTCGGATTACTGTTTGTTTACAAATATCATTGTTGTGCATGTGAAATTTTCTTACGTTGTGAGATTTATGCAAGAATAAAGTTTTGTTTTTGAATTATAATTCATCGGATATTCTGTATGCCCAAGAAAACATCAAATTCCGTTAATATTTATATTAAAGAAGTGTTTATTTAAATTCCCATTACGATATATTCAGATTGTTTTTTTTCTTTTATAAAAAATAAATGTACTGCTGTATTTATCATAGTGTTCTTTTAAATATGTAAATGCCTGTAAAATAAGACCAGTTATCCTATTAATAAAAAAGTGTAACATATGCATCGCATAACATATTTGTACATGTAATTAATCTAATACGTATGAATATGAATTAAAAAAATAATCCAATAAATAAACTAAATTAAAGACGTAGACCAATTAATGTAATCTTTACTTAGTTGCATAATTATTTGAATTGACAGTAAACATGAGTGCAAAATGTAAATTTATTATTCGATAAAGCTTCTGCCTTTTTATTATAAGATGGAAAACATGTTTCGCAATGTTAGCTCATAAAACTGTACTAAACAATTCTACAATTACATTTTTGAATTTTGTTTCAAGTTAGAATCAGAACAGAAATCAAAAGCTGGAACTCTGACCCTGTATTTCTTTTTTCTGGGTGAATTTTTACATATTAGGCAAAACCCAGCAAAGCTCATGAATACTTTGCTCTGAAGCCCAACACTAGTATACATTAATTCATAAATTTTCCCCTTTTCAAGCACAAACTGATTTTAGCAGACACGACAAATCATATTCACTTCACCTCGACCAGATTTGAGAGTCCTGAGACCACCAGAATTTGGGTGTTTTCTGTATAATGTTTATATTTCTTCCTGCTAATTTCCGACTATTTAATTTTATATCACTGTTCTGTGAAATAATTATTATATGGGAAAATCTTTAAATTATCATTATTTTAATTAAATGTGCTACCAACCCCATATTGCAGGGGTTTGCAGTTCGCTACTGAGTATTAACATAATATTAAGGCTCCGGCACCTTTTTTTGCTAGAAATTGCTGCTAGCCCTGGAGCAATTAAATGTTTTCTCATTGAAAAATTTCTTTCATTAATTTCCAAAAAGTTACACTTTTTGCATATAACCCGCATACAAAAATATCCCCAATCGGTAAAATGTGTGCCGTATTCTGATGAGGTGATGTACAAAATTTGAGAATTATATCCTGAAAAGTGTCAAAGGTATGAAGATAATGAGTACTGACTTAAACTAATTTTCAGTAGCTCTTGAAAGGAAAAAAATCACAATCACATTTTAAGGGTCATACAGATATTATGAAAGAATATTTTACATTCAAATATAGACCCCAGTCACCTTTGTTTATAGATATCCCTTAAGACGTTATATGATGAAAGGCTGAAATTTTGTACATCACCTCAATTGTGCATGGGGTACATTTTATTTTCTAGGAATTTTTTTGTAAGGTAGTTCTAAGAAATTTTAAAAAGTGTAACTCTGTGAAAATTAACAAGAGGAATTTTCTCTTAACATAGTCTTTTTTTTTAAACCTTATTTTAAACATTTATTCAATTCACACTGCCTAATTATCTTTAATAGATAAAGAATTAAAGCATGTTATCACTTTCTAGGTGCACTGTACGTGTGTGTGTGTCTATACAATTTATAAACACTAATATTTTTACTTCCTTGTATGACGTACAAAGAAATAATGTGATTGCAAAAAGAATTCGGTATCCAGATTTTGACTACCTCTAAATTTACTGAGTTTTTGCTTGACATCTCATTGTACACATGCATGTATGTTCCTATAAATTCATGTACAAGCATTCTGACTGGCAGCTAGACCATTTTGATCAGTGTTTCCTGGCGCCTGTACGTACGTGTGTATGTGGGTAACTCACATATCTTAAAAAGTATGAGTCGTACAATGTTGAAATTTTATATTTAGGATTGTTGTAACATCTACATCCATACATTATGCTTTATGGGCAGAAATTCATTAAAGTGTAATTTAGAGATATTAAGTTATTTCAAATGAATCAAAAGTGATATATGTTGTTAAGGATTACAAAATGAATCTTGCCATCAAAAATGGTATCTTTATCATTTACAGTTCTACAGGAGCACTCAGAAAAATTCCAACAAATTACAGCCAATGGCAGTTTTAGAAACATTCATTCATTTCAAGCAGAATAACATCTTACCATATGGTTGGATAATAGTCCGGTGACGATCAGACACCTCCCTCAAAAACTGCGTCAAAAGTCTCCAAACTTGGCAACTTTTGGTGTATATATTTCATTCGCATATCTCAAAAACTATTAGTCGTAGATTGCTGAGATTTTATATATAAGATTGTTGTAACATCTAGTTGTACACCTAGATTTTTTATTCCAATCTACTGGAGAGTTTATTTACAGGACCACCCAAAAGAATTTTGGTACATGCATGTATCCTTGCAGTCTGCCAAGACGAGTGATTTTTCGCTTTGATAAATCCAGGTTGCATGAAATCATGATGGTTCCGAATACAATTGGCTACAGTTTGCCCGCACATTTTCCGAAAAAATAATATGGCACGAATGTCTATCAGGATAATATGCAACTACCAGAATTCCAATACATTAAAGTCTATAGACATCTTCAAATAGTGACGTAGCCAGAAATTTTTCATGGGAGGGGTTACTATTGTAACTCACATATATGTATACATGTGTGTGGTGAGGGAGTGAAGAATATACATTTTGTATTGCAAAAATTTCAGGGTGTGTGTGTTGTGATCCCTTATTCCCCCCCCCCCCAGGCTACGCCACTGTCTTCAATATATTATGTCTGTAGTCGTTCATTGTTTGGTCCTGCACAGAATCTCGCTATTTGTCATCCACCGTGTTGATTTGCCAAATATCGCTAATTTAACACCAAAAATAATTATGCATTTTGCATGACTCTAAAACTTTTAACCGTAGAATGTTGAAATTTTGTATTTAGAACTATTGTAACATCTAACTGTGCTTTTGATTGCTGTGGACTGAGTAATTTATTTACAGGGTCACCCAAAAGACTTAAAATATATTAAGGGTCTATAGATACCTTCATTTCATTAAAAATCTGTGATGAATAACTGTTTCAGCTGTGACTGAAATCTCGCTATCGCAAGCTTATTGGCTTTTGTCGAAATATTGCCCAATTAAGTGAAAAAAATCTTTAAAATTGAACTCAGCTTGGCGGTAAACTTTAGAATTGCAGTATTTTGTCTCTTTCAAATGAAATAAGTTTAGATGAAGTGCCCCGAAAATATTTCTGGTTTAATAGAGGTACAAGGAAGTCATGTGGTGTCCATATCAGATTTATTAGTTCAATGATTTGATTAAAAAAAAACAATCATAATAAAAGGAGTAGTATATAGATTTTTACAGTTATATTCTTCCGTGATGATTGTATGTAAGAGAATTTTTTTTCAACATCGTAAATTACAGTGTTACTTGAAAATATGTTTTCACATAATTTACACAGGAACCAGACTACATGCAAGCAATAGATATTAAAAAAATCAGATGTCAGTCAGCCAATTTAAATTACTTTAGAAGTTATTTACAAAAAAATTGAAAGAAAAAAAAAAGCATCATATTTGACTGCATAAAATGATTTAGGTTCTTGAATCTAAACAGCAGGTAAGAACAGTATTCATAGAAAAATTGCTACTGGCGTATTATCCCGGCACTCAAACAAGACAAGCGATTTCTCGCCAAGATAAATGCCGATCACATGAAATTATTAATGGTTTCGAATACGATTGGCAACAGTTTCCAGCACATTTGATGAAAAAATACTTTGTTGGAAATGACCACCGGGAATAATACGGTAAGTATCAAAAAATCTAAAAATCTTCAGAATAATTTCTAATCCTAATATCAGCTCCACACAGAACAGAGTGGAAATAGTTTTAGGTAAAAGAATAAGGATTTATTTTAACGAAGTACAGTTTAACCATTTAATCATCTGCCCATGGACACGAGAACAACAACAGTATAATCTTGATTTCACAAAGTCAAAGAAACAACAGAAAGAATTGAGATAAGAAGGTGAAATAAAAGAGGGTGTCAGTTTAATAGAAAAAACACATATTTAAGTTCCACTCCATACCTAATTCAGAATACTGCAAAAGAATAAAAAGGCTGGTAGCCAAGTTTAGTGATTTTGAAAAAGTAGATTCTACAGTGCTTTTTTTTTTTTTTTTTTTTTTTTTGCATAAGCAACAATAAGTAATCATGCATTAACACATCACATGCCAGTTTCAACATAAGAAACTTCCTGTTTTATTTATTTATTATTATTTTTTTAATAAACCAACCACTGGTACAAAACTAGTTCTGTAAACAATGTATAAATTGACTTTTTAATCAAAATATATTTTTAAAAAATAATTAACAAACCAATTCTTTCATGTTTTTTATTGATTTATTCTAATGCACATTTAATAACAGAAACCACACCAGAAAGTGTTATCCACAGAAAGCATGCACTAAAATTCATGTCAATCTAAGGATAAACCTATCTAGTCATAGTCATAGCTTCAAATTACATTGGAGACAAATTATCCATATATTTAAAAATCATGAAAAAATATCACAATCCTAAACTAGAAACAATATCTAATTTTGCAATTAGAGTTTAATTAGTTGCTGACAGCTTTAAAATTTCTTCCATATTTCTAAATAAATAATGTACATTCTTTCGTGCACAGTCGTGGATCGCTGTCTAAACTGAAACGCCTGTTGCTTGCTATTCTGCAGTTTGTTTACATTCTTCACAGTGGGGCTGCGTTCGTAATCCGAAAACCCAATGAACCTCCTCAGATTACACGTAGTTTATACGGATTACTGAGAATGCTAAATAATACATTTAGGTAAAGAAATAACACGCGCAGAACGATGCGCGAAGCTGTCACTCAGCTGACGTCAGAGATACGTCACGTCGAAATGCTCTATAGAAAACGATACCTTCTTTTGTCTGAACTTAAATAAGAATTTTAACCTCCGATAAATCCTATCGAGGTCGATTATTACACGAGGATATTTTAAACCATTTATGAGTTTTGTTTACTTTGAGGTTTGTTTAGTGAAAATCCAAAGCAAATAGCTAAAAGAAAACAAATACCTATCAAAGTGAAATTCAACATCATAAAAGATTTTCATAAAGGCATGAAGCAAAATAAATAAGGATAAATTAATGGGTATGTATTTTCAGTTAATATCTAATACATTTAAAAAAAACGCTTTTGCAGCATTCAGGTTTTATTTATTTAGACATTATATATTTGTTATTCAAATATGCTATACATATTTATAAACTATATATCCGCTAGAATCCCTGGCGAGGCAGCAAGGGTATTTAACTAAAATTTGCGAGTGTTGTGAAAATTACTGAAAACTATAAACATGTTTTTCTCCTTTTATTTATTATACATTACTTGCGAGGGTGTGCTGAATGAAAACAGAACACTCTCTGGTGATACCGAAGGATATGGGATATATGAAGAACAAAAATCAAGAATCTTTTCGTTCCAATATCGATTCTCTCTATAACGATAATTCTCTTTAACGCGATATATTATTTTGACACCCAAAATATCGTTATAGAGGGATTTCACTGTATTTTACAATCTTCGCCACGTATATTCCAACTATACTTCACCGTTTTAATTATTGTTTCGAATGTGCATCACAATTCACGAGTGTGTCGTGTTTGTCTTTCTTGGGTTGATGAAAGAGAATGTTTCTTCTCTGGCCATAGCCTTGCACAAGAGCATGGCTGGGCTTTGCCAGGGCATTCAAAGTAGAGATGGGGAAAAGCGTTATTTTCAAAGAACAGTTGTTCACTGTTCCCGTTCTTTTTCCTGTTCTTTTGAGAACAGGTTCTTTGATTTATCGTAGCTTTATGACTATTTTATTCAATTTAAAAAATGAAAATATACGCCCTTTTTAACATGTATTGTGCTTTAATACAATTGCAAAATGTTTAAAACAACTTTGCAAACAACATACTGGCTTTCTTTAATCAAGTATATATATTAACAGTAATTGTTGGTAAAAATATTTTAATTATATTAACGTTCTATAATATAGTGTTAAATATGCACAGATTTCTAAAATCAATATGTAAAAAGAAATGGAAAAACTTCAATTCTAGAGAGAATTATTTAGGCCAGGCCTAATTTTCGATTACTTACCTGAGTGATACAATATTGCTTACATGAATAAACAATATTTGAAGTAAATAAAAAACTTTGTAAAAAACACACATAAGATGTTACAGTTAAGAGGCTTGCGACGAACGGCTTGGACTGATGAAGGCCAAAACAATTTTTGGTTGAATCGTGCGTTCCTCTTACCTATAACATCTTATGTGTGTTTTTTACAAAGTTTTTTATTTACTTTATTGTTTAACACCAGTACTTTGAGTGTTTTTTCCTTTGTTTTGTTTATTTGAAACAATATTTGAGTTTGACAGCTCCTAAAATGACATAATATTCATAACTGTTTATTTTGATTAGACTATATTGCACAAAGCTCTGGAAGCAGCGGAATCAATAACTTTAAAATCCGTCCAAACAAAAGATTTTTTTTCTATCCATGAGGAAAAACTATCCAAACATAAGCATAACTAAGAGTTGTACCAGTATTAGCGCAAAGGAATGATATGTTATGTTTCAACTAATCCTTGAATGGTCTGCTACAATATGGAACGTGACTGCATACACTTTTGTTTTAGTTTTTTCTTCTTCACCACTACTGCAGTAAAAGAGCCGAGGCACAAGAGGAGCAGACCGCTGAAGCTGACAATCTGCGATGAAATCCTCCACCCCCTCCTTTCCTAGCCTTATTCCCAGTCCACACCATAAATTTCATGATAAAGCGAAAGTAACGCAAGGCCTTCAAACCGGAAGATGCCATCTGCAACACCCTCATTTTGGAATACATTTGGGAAAGCTTTGACCCTATAGTCGTAACTCTTGGAGGAATGGGAAGGGGGGGTTGTAGAAGTTTTTTTCGGACTTTCAAACATTTTAATACAAAAATAATAATGATAAAAAAACTCAAAATACTATAAGAGAAAAATTCTATAACGAACGCTGGAGAGAGAGCACCCCCTTCAAGGCCGTACCCAGGGGGTCTGGTCCCCCCTCCCCCCGAAATTTAAAATTTTGTTAACAAAATAATAAAGTCTTTGTGAAAAGTTCAGCCTTTTTCTTTCGTTTAGTCCCCCTCCGAAATTTTTGTCTGGATAAATTTTTTTCTGGATACGGCCCTGACCCCTTGTCCCCTATCTAAGCACTCAAGCAAGACCGTACCCAAGGGGGTGAATCAGGAAGTCTGCCCCCCCCCCCCAATTTAAAATGTTGTTAACAAAATAATAATGATGAAGTCGTTTGCTGAAAAATTCAGCCTTTTACAGCGTTCGCTCCGCCTCTTAAAAAATATATATTGTTCCAGGTCTAGCTCCAAGAGGTTATGGATCTGGCTCGGGTTAAAAAAAAAAATCCTTCTTTGGCTGCAACTACAAATAAAAATATATGTATCGGGCTCCAGCTTAAAAGATATGGCTTTGGTTCCAACGACAAACATTTTCAGCTCTAATTCAAAATATTAAATAAGTCCATCTCAAGTTAATAAAAAAAAAAAAAAAAAAAAAAAACTTGTGTTGCCTTCAGGTTAAAAATATATGGCGTGGACCTGCCTATTTCCAAAGGGGGAGCCCACAAAATAGTCGATACGCTCTTCGAGCTTAAAAAAGAAGAAAAAAAAGTGTACAGTTTCAGCTTTAAAAGTACATGCTCCAGCTTAAAAATTAAAGACATTCCGTATAAAGAGCTGTAAGTATCAGGCTCAGATGAAAAATAATACGCTTGTATAAATATGTATATTGCTCCGACTCCGATTTAAGAAAATGAATACGACTTTGGCATATAAAATTACATGGCTCCGAAAATCCAGCTTAAATTGCTTTAGACCAGGGCCATACCCAGACAAAAATTTCAGGATATATCCCCCACACCCAATTTTCAACTTATTTAGCAGGATTTTTATTTTTTTTAACTATTGCGAAAACATTTCGTTCATTTATACATCACTGCAATTCATACCCCTCACCATCCCCCCCCCAAAAAAAAAAATTCTGGCTACGTCCCTGTATAAATACACCATATACATATAATGTAATAACTTCGAGGGAGAGGCGTCCAAACCCATAGGAACCCCCCCTTTCTAAGTACGACCTTGCTTCTGACTCCAAGTCTACAACTTAGACCCTGTATTCAGCTCAGAACGGAATTAAAGCAAAAGAACAGATCAATAAAAGAACACCTTTCACCCCGTTCACCAAAGCACCTGTTCAGCAAAATAACGCCTTTTACTCCGTTCCGAAAAGAACACCAGCTCTCTCCGTTCCTCGAAAAAACACCTAGCTCTCCGTTCCGCGAAAGAACGCTGAACTAGGTGTTCCAGCTCACTGATCGCTGAACACCTCTCCATCCGTGATCAAAGAACGGGTTCTTTTTCAGCCAATAGGAGAGGGGCGCTCGGAACAGGTTCTCTTTCAGCCAGTAGGAGATGGATGAAAGCGAAGGCGCGTTGTATATAGACTTATTTTATTGCTTTTATTATAATTTAACGTTGATAAAATATTTTTTTTCGATTTGTTTGTTTCAGACTATCATTTTCTTTATTATTAAATTTTTTACTTTGATTGAAATTGAGTAGTTTGGCTGGAATAATAAAAACTGACGCATTGTTTTCCTGTGAGTGCATTTCGTATTGAACATATAAGAAAGTTTCTCATTCTTAGCCCGGGTCCACTCTAAAATTATGGTAGGTTGGGCTAAAAGTTCTATCCCCCCCCCCAGATAATCATCATCATTATCATTATTTCTCAAAATAGCTAAGATTCTGCAATTACTTAGAATTTGATAAAGCTAAAATTGTGAACTTCTGTCCCCACCATCAGATACATAGCCAAGGTGTGAACAGGAGAGGGAGTAGGAGGGGGGGAAGGGGTCTGGTCCCCCAGAATTTAAATTTTTCTTGGCAAAAAAATATGAATCACGCCTTTTAATGAGAAATTTCACCTTTAAGGCATTTTCCAAAATTTATTTTTACAACGATCTTGCCTGCCATAAAATTTTGAAGTGTCGGACCTTAATGAACTGAGAACATGTTTTTGCCATGATCAGTGAACAGGGTGTTCCCGTTCTTTCTTAAGAACAGGTTCAAAAGAACAGGATACTCATTCTTTCCCCATGTCTAATTCAAAGACCCATGTCAGGAAGCAATGATTTACATAGGAGAAAGAAATTTCTGCCATTGCATCTTAGCAATGACGGTAGTGAACAGGTTAAAGTTAGCAAAAAATAAAATATTGTTTTAAGTACTGCTCTTAACCCTTAAATGCATGAATTTTTTTCTCGTTCGCACGATAGCCACGAGTATAAGTTAAATTTGTAGGTAGTACACGATTAAAATTGCGAGTATTTCCTTGCCGGTATCGCGCGTAGCGAGTGTGGATTTCTCTCGGTTTTCGAACAAAGGGAAAGGGGGGTACGTATTTGACGTCACATGGGACGGCACGCCGAAATTTTTTAGAAAAGCATTAGCTTTCTTTCCGACGTGTGTTCCCAAATTTTAGTATTGTAGGTAGTACACGATTAACCCTTAAATGCATGAATTTTTTTCTCGTTCGCACGATAGCCACGAGTATAAGTTAAATTTCTTATATCAGTTTTATGAATAACTAATTCATTTCTCCAAGGACAAACAGTTTGGAAGAATTACGTGAAACTTTTATTACTCACGATATGTATCATATAAATCATTCCATATTAATGAATCCATATGAATCATTTATTATTAAAAAAAACTATATTTTATATATGAGACTGACATAAGAAATTTGGCTTCTACTCTAATCCGGCACTGAAAAATACGATGCATATATGCATCGCTATGCATTTAAGGGTTAAAGCCTAATCTATGAGTGTTATTTTGGTAGCCCTGTATAGCTATCAACGCTACGTCCACCTATGCCGATGGACAGACCTCAATAACCTATTTATATCTACCTCAATAATAAATACCAATTTTGTTTTGCTTGAAATGGATGAACGTTTCTGAAATGTACTCTAAACATTATCTGCACATAGGCTGCAATGCATCGGAATTAATTTATGTGTTCCTGCAAAATAACTATAAATGGTGCATACATCCTTTTCAATAGGGTACATGGAATGGTACTTTTCATTATCATATAAAAATTCGATCGATGCACATTTACGGAAGTTAGAGCACGAGCTGGCAGACAAACTGAAAGCATAAACATTTCAACTTCTTTGGAAAGTGTTGAAAAATATAAACTTAAAAAGAATGTGAGGCTTAAGAAAAAAAATGGAATAAGGAAAGGAATTCCAGATAGAAAAGTTCACTTTTTTCTGTAATTTAAGAGAAAATGGAAAATTAAGCATCTATTGATTTTGAAGCTCCTAAGGTCGCGACCCCCAATATTTGCTCTGCCATGTCTTTCCTATTTTAATGGCCCTGTGATCTATACTCTTGCATTTTATCTCTTATTATAGCTTACCCATTATTTTTTCTTAAGTCAAATTAAATTACAAAATTGGGGTTATTTCTATATGAATGATATAAAAATGAATCATAATAAAAAGTAGTACAAATATAATCAATAAGAAATTAATTTCACTTTTTACCAATGAATGTAAGTAGCAACAACATTCAAAATTAATAATTAAAAAACAATATTGCAAATTATATAGGAATTTTAGTGGGATTGTAACTTTCATATTTCTTGGATAACTTTTAAAAATTAACTGATTCCTCTTCTTGCTGTTTACATTACGGAGGTTTCAAAAGAGTTGCTCATTTCAATGAAGTTTCCGTTATTCTTATAATGCAGCTGACGCTCAAATAGATTTTCTATAATAAACACACTTTTTTTTCTAAATATTTCTTTTCAAATTTAAATTTTGTGGGAGGGGACACCACCCCCTGCTGCGTCCTAACCTCAATATAAGAATTTTGAAGTAAATTATGCGATTAATTCAAGAATTGTTCAAAATTTCCCTTCGATTATGCAAAGGCACATCTAAATTACGCAAATATTTATAGGAATTTAGGTAAAATGTAATCCACTGGGATACCTGCAAGGCCCGATGACTATAGAGCTGCCATTTCGGATTAAAAAAAAAAATGTTTCTCGATTTCCCATCGGCGAAATTACTCGTCTAGATCACCTCTATGCATGAATAAAAATTCATCTATTGCAGAAAATCAAAAGTGCTCTTGCCAATGTCTTAATTCGATGAGTAAACGATGAGTGGATGAACGCCCATGCAGAAAACGAGCAGTCATTGCTACTAGGGTAAGCATCGCATCTGGGGGCGTCATTTCGAACTCAAAATCTAAGTAGAGCATAAAAAAGGGCGTAATTTTTTACATTAGTAGGGGGGCCACTTACCCTAGGGCCGCTCCTGTTTCCCTGTTTGTAACCATCTTAATTTTAAATTCCATTCAGAATCTGAGAGATTTCAGTGCCAAGAGAGCCAGTGAGAAACAGGATTATCCCCAAATGGTCGCTGGAGGCGGCTAATAAACATAATTCTAGGTAACAAAGCTGTGACATAGCTGCTTAAACATAATTCTAGATAACATAGCTGTGAACTCTTCCTGATTTTGAACCTTTTTTTGTCTTCAAATTGTTAAAAAGGAATCTTCTCTCCTTTTTACATTGATTTTTTTCTGTTTTAGATTAACACAGATTGGCAGTTATGTTTTAACTTTTATTAATTTGGCAGTTACTTATTATTAAAGCCATAATTTTTATCTTCTGGATGCCGTTAGAAGAAAGCGTTAACATGGAATACTGTAAAATTACTTATTTTCGCGAACATGAAGATACTGGTTATTTCGGGAGCTGAAAATTTTGCGAATTATGAACAGAACCGAAAGTTGAAAAATCCCCAAAAGTATCTAAATACAGAACCCCTTTTGCACAAGGTATTTTAAGACAACTGTAAGATATTTTCAGACGGGCTCACGAAAATTAAAGTCTCACAAAAATAGGTGATTTTACAGTAGAATTGTAACACTTTTGTTGAATCTAGTCACTGTACATGTACATTATATCAATGCAATATTGAACAAAATAAATAATACTTTTTTGTGTATTTACTGCCGTAGCTTTTATAATTTATTCAAACTTGTATGCAATGGAGTGTAAAGAGTATCTTCCACTTATTTTCTAATTCACAAGCTTTTTTTTTTTTTACTTTTGCAGTTCTGTTTGTTTTAAATTTTTTTAACTGTAGGTTATTAATTTTAAACTAAAATTAGTTACAGTCTGAAGAATGTTATGGACTTGAAAGTTCCATTTTATCTAATAGTAAAGTCTGAAATATACTTCGTTTATATTTACATTTGCATAAAAATTTTGGAAAAAATCAGGTTTTGTTTTGACTCAGTTGAATTTTATTTTAACTTACTAAATACTAACGTATTTTCCTGGGTTTTGCTTCAACTTTTGTTCTACAATTTATATTAATATACAGGGTGTCCCAAAAAGGTGGTAACGGGCTTTAATTCTTTATCTATTAGAGATAAGTGGGCAGCACCATTTGAAAAAATGTTCAAAATAAGGTTTGAAATAAGATTCAGTCAAGAAACAATTCCTCTCGTTGATTTACGAAAAACTATACTTTTTAAATTTGTATACACACACACAAAAAAAAATCCCAGTTGCCAAAATGTGCCCCATACATTAGTGAGGTGATGTACCGAATTTACGTCTCATCATACATCGCCTCAGAGATGAAAGATGATCGGGAGCTATACATGATTTTGAATTTAAATGTTTATTGCTAGAGTGGAAAAAAATATTTCCTTTTGTAATTTCTGTACGACCCCTGAAATGCGATCATTCGACGTGATTTTTTCCCTTCGAGAGCAATTGAAAAGTGGTTTAAGTCAGTGCTATATTTTTCTTCATATCCCTGACACTTTTAATGATATAATTCTCAAATTTTGTATGTCACCTCATTAGCGTATGGGGCACATTTTACTGAGACTTTTTTTGTTTGGAGGGTCGTACACAAATTTAGAAAGGGTAACTTTTTGGAAATGAATGAGAAAAGTTTTTTTTTTTTGTAGCGTAATATTTTTCCTGGCCTTATTTTGAACACATTTTCAATTTACATTACACACTTACCATCTTTTTATAACACCTAGTATATTTTTTCCAAGTTGAAATATTTTTTTTTTTTTTTTTTTAAGTTAATTTGCTGCACAAATGAAATTTAAGGAAATAAAATCACACTTAAAAATACAGAAATAAATGTGTACATGCATTATTAAAAATTAGGAAATGGCTTTTCTTTTGAGATATGTATAAGTTTGACAGAGTAAAAATTTTGAGTTTTGAGGGGTGCAGAAAAATACAAAATCTCTTTATTTCTGTAAATCCCTTCCAAAATTCACCTATGGAGGTTACTATGAATCAATCTCATGCTCTAAGCTTTAACTGTTTGTTTGTGTAATGGCAAGCCTTTACGAGTGGCAGCTGCCTACGAAGGGATGCCCTGAGTGTAGGACTTTTTAAGGGGTTCTAACACTTATTCACTTTAATAATGATTTTTTAGTATGCCAAATTAAAACAAAAATGTTGGGGGAATTTCAACCAAATGGGTAATGTTGGCAAAATATGAAATGGATTTGATTTAATTATTTACTTATTACATCAATGAACAGGGAGAGAAAGAAAGTGTAGTTGTAGTGAAGAAATGACCTATTAAAAAATATTTCTTTGCTTCTTTTCATAAAAAAGTGGTTGCCATGTTAGTAATATTTTATTCCTTTTTCTGAGGGTAAAAAAACAGGTATTATCTTTTTTCTAAATATAATATATACACTAACAGAGGTTAAAACAAATAAAAACTTTATGTAAAAAACACATATAAAATGACACTTATAAGACGATAACATCGTTTCTACCGCAATTTTTTTCAGTATTCATCAGTTGTACCTCTTTGTCTCACTAAACAGTGGGAACTCCATTAACAGAGGTTATCAGCAAATATAGTTATATTTTAAATTATTCAACAATTAGTTTAAGTTATTTTGGTTTTCAAAGAAATTATGGCTCGAATCACTGAGTGTCATTTAAAACTACTATTTTAACTTATTTTTTTATATTTATTGTTTAAATAATTTTTTCTTAGATAGCAATTGGCCCATTTCTTATTTATTCGAGACCAAAAAACTTTGGGTCAATAAATAAAATTGAAAAAAAGTTTGGATAAATTAAAGTAGTTGTTCTCGTGTCCATAGATAGCACTATTCATGGGAATAGTGCTATTCCCCCCCCCCCCCAGCATGCCTTTAAGCATACACCCCCCCCCCCCCCCCCGAGGGGATGTATGCTTAAAGTAAAAGCTCTATTCAAAAAATGAAAATTATTAGTATTGTTTTAATTTTATAGAAATCTCTTATCATGAAAGGTCTTGATTTATTAATAAATGTGTAAGTGATGACTGTTCTAAAATATATTATAGGTAAAAAATCAGCTGTTCGGGGATTTCTTTTTGTGTGTGTGTCAGCAGGGAAAAAAAGGAAACTTTGAACATCAAATTTTTTTGACAACACTATTGAGTAATGTGAATCATCTAAATTCTCTGAATGTGAAAACATGATATATTTAAACCAGCAATCAATTCTGAAACCAGATAGATCAAGGGGTTACAGATTCATTTTAGTAACTGTATGAAACTCTGGGGGTACCTTTTAATAGTGCCACGAAATTATTAAAATGAATCTCTGTGACCCACCATCCTTAATCTATTTTGTCTTAGAAAAAGTTGGTAATTTAAAAGTATATTTTGTGTTTGAGTTGATTTGTTTGATTTTTGTGTTGAATTTAAGTGTATATTTTGTGTAATCTGTCAGCACTTCACAGCAATTGACGCGAGAATTTCAAAATGTGCGGGGTGATATTTCTTCTTTTACCATAAATTTATGTAAAGTCCATTTCTCGGCTGTTTAAAATCATTCTGGACATGAAATAGTGATCCAAAACAGCACAGAAATGGATATCTAGGATATACTGGATATAAAATTGGTATGTATTACTGGACATGAAATAGGTATCCATTTCTAGGATATTTTGGATATTCTGAATATAAAATAGATATCTATTTCTAGATTATTTGTGATTTTTTTTAATATTTTGGAATTTTAATTATTATCGATGCTGCTTGCTTGCGGACCTCTTGCATATTGCAGATGTTATTTGGTCATTAGAGAGATCACACCTTAAAAATCTAATAGAGGTCCATTTTACATCATCTGGAGGATTTTTGATATTTTAGTGCTCTGAAAAATGGTCAGTGGATAAATTTGTTTTGCAAGGGTAAATGTGTCAACAATTATTTATAAGATTTTAAATTTAAAATAATGTATAACAAAACAGTGTTGACTAACCAGCATTAATATGATAGAAAAATGCTGACACATTAAAAATATTACTTGTACAATATGAAAAATATTTATAATATACACCTAATATTGTGGATACATCATAAATACATTTAACTTAAATTCAATAATATTATAGTTTCATAATTTTCACAATATAATGGGTAAATGTGAACCGAAAAATTTAAAAGTTTTATAAAATTACTTAAAAGTTATTACTTATCAATATTAGGAATATGTTGGATATATTTCCAATACTGTGAATGCATTTTAATTCTACCTGGGCTAAATATTAATGTGCTACTTTGCATCAACATTACGGATTTTTGTTTACAATTTTTTCATAATATTGAGTTAATATTTGAAAGTTTGTTGGTAGTGAGACTACTTCACAGAAATATTTCCAATATGCACCCAATATTGTGGACACACCTCACATGCTAGTGTAAATTTTACAGAAAAAAATATTAATATTATATTAAGCATATATCAGGGTTAAATGCTAATTTTTATCAATAAAATTTATTTACTAATATTGGAAATGGTTTTTATTCTCAATGTATTTACATATTATTTAAATTTTAATATTTGAAGGTAATTACTTAACAATATTGGAAATATTTCTAATACATACCCAAAATTATTGATACAATACATTTCAAATATTTTAAATTCAATAGTATTAAATTTGTATTGGTAAAATTTGACGAGAAAAGGGGTATATATTAAATTTCTAATATTGGATTTTATTTTCAATGAATTATCAAGATTAGATAAATGTTGATGCTACATAGAAAATATCTTTTAATATTAGACAAATATTAAAAAAAAATATTAATCCGTATACTGTTACGGTGCATTCTTTTATATATAAAAGGAATTATTTTAATTATCTTAAAATTCTGATAACCAGAAGCTAGGCATATCCGTGTTGTTACATGGTATATATAAGGAAAGAGTTCTCATTTTATAAAGTTTTAGAAATCTATCTAAACCATTTCTAACTTGCATCTATGTATTAATAATACAGTGAAACCTGCTAAGTTGACCATACAATGGTTCCCCATTTTCGTGGTCAACTTATCAAGAGTACAATAATTACTTTTTGATTTTTGTATTTTATCATTTACGTACTTATACTTTACATAGTACCTCTAGTCAGTGGCGCAGAGAGGGAGGGGGAGCAGGGGAAAAATCCCCTGGGCCTCAGCTTGTGAAGGGGCCCCCCTTTTGCTGTTTATATGATACTTAATTGTATGTTGTCAATTTTGTAAAATAAAAAAGTCCAAATTTAGATTATCCGTATGCTTCAAATTAATTTTTGAATGAAATTACAAAAAGCCAGTAGAGCAAAAACCACCAACTTGACAAAAACGAGAAGTGTTTCTGATTGAGTCTTTTTTTGCAAGAAAAGTATAGAGATTGACTGTATTATTCAATGGTTTGCCATGACTAAAAGTTGAAAAGATTTATTTAACAAGAAATTGTTTTTTTTTCCGAGACACATTGTTAAATAGTGGAAGAAAGGGTTTAGCCAGAGGAGAGACTATGGGGATCAACCAACATCCGAAATTTTGAAATTTCCACTTTTTTGGCCTTATGAAATTTTTTTGCTGCCTGCTTGCATGAAAGTATGAATAAAAATGTTATTTGTTTCAATACTGAGGAAACATGCCATGCAAAAATGTTAACGTTACAAATACTGTTTCTCTATGGAGGTGACGAAACCTTCAAAACAAAATGTTGGTATTTTTTAGAGCATGGATGTTTATTAAAGAATAATACTCTTTTAAATTAATAATTTTAATTCTATTAATTAATTGCCAATTACTATTCATTTAAAGTTTCTTTAAATGATTAATAATTTTAATAAGGAATAAATGATTGATCTAATACGACATCAAAGGGATTTCTGGATAGCAAAGGGACCCCAGATAAGATTTTATCCCCGGGGCCCCGACTTGGCTCTCTGCGCCTCTGCCTCTAGTATATGTAGTGTACTACAAAATTACATAAAATATGAGACCAAAATGATACAAAATAGGAATATTGCTTATTGGTGTTAAACAGTGACTGATTCAATGTGGTTTTTGTTTATTTTCAGAAAAATGCAAGAAAATTTTCACATGGAGGACCAGGACTGGTTGCTTATAGACGATTGTTTCGTCTCTTCTAGTGGATCTCTAAACATTAGCAAGATAGTGTAAAAAATTGGCTGTTGAAGATGGGGGGTCGCTTAATAGAGGTGGTCACTTTTAGAAGTTTCAATGTATGAATTAAACACAAATCTCACATAATAAGAACACTCACAAAACTGGTTTTAAAAGAAGAAAAAACAATCAAGAATTTTGCAAGTACATGTGTTTATATATAAAATGAAACTTTACAGATTGTTTCAGGTTCTACAATAGGCCAGCTCCTCTTCAGCTATCCTCCTTCAAAAGGTTCTCTCATTTCTTGATTGTGTTGAAGCAGGATTTTTTAAAAATAAACAAGGGTGGACCCTTTGCGCCAAATGAAAGACTGTACAATTTCATTTTTTCTGTGTTATTCAAAAAGTTCTATCTTATTTTTAATTAGTAAAATAATTAAAAATGTTGCAAAATAACACCATAAAAGATACTTGTCAGGCCATACAGCTTTTTCGATCAAAAAAGTTCCCTGTTCGATTCCTCTAGCCTGTGACTGGAAGAATTTATCAGGGAACTGTAAAAAGAAAATTACTTGTGTC
The DNA here is from genome assembly GCA_038373885.1 of Cheiracanthium punctorium. NCBI lineage: Eukaryota > Metazoa > Arthropoda > Arachnida > Araneae > Cheiracanthiidae > Cheiracanthium > Cheiracanthium punctorium. Next base: position 1,876 of record JAWZYV010011981.1, on the reverse strand, counting down.
GCCACTGACAAAGATTGAAATTTTTTCAATTGAAACTGCTGTATGGCCTGACAAGTACATTTATGGTGTTATTTTGCAGAGCTTTTAATTAGATTATGTTTAAAACACCAGTTACTTTGAGTTTTTTTTTTAATTTTAATTTTCAATTTGTTTTGGTTCTGTGATTAAAGGAAAGCTACAAGAGGGGTATCTGCCTAGGGAGTGATTGGGGAATGCCTTGGGAAGAGGTCATTTTAAGGGGTTCTAACACATAGTCATGTTACATAAGGAAAAAATAGTTTTAACTCCAGACTATTAGACTGACAGCAATACTATGAAGCAACACTTCCCCCTCTTCTTTTTCTGCAAGTTAAAATAGTTTCCAAATTTTCTTTTGACTTAAATAATTTTATTATGCAGTATGTGTAAAATTTATTCCTTAAATTAGTCATAAATAATTGTTCCTTTTTTGCTTTTAGGGATTCCCCCCCTCAAAATTTCTGAACATTTGTATCATTTCAAGAATGGATAATGTCATATGCAGTCAAAACCACTGCTAAGACCTTTTTGTTTTTGGCTGGGGGAGGTTGTTGATAAATTGCCAAGTCAAATAACGGTTTTTACCAACTTGCTTATTTTTTTTAATGAACTATATTAACAACCTTTTACTTTTGCCAACTGAGTTTGCGTAATTTTGCCAAGTGCACCAGAAACAGAAAGTACAGTTTTCATTAACACTTTTTCCCCACACACTTAACCAACTAGGTATGTAATTTTGACAAGTATGATAGAATTTTGTGAGTGTTGGGTGGGGAGACTCCCCCGTATCAATCCTTTAGCAAGGGCCCTGTACACAGTAACATAGTCTATTCTTGATTCATTTTACTATAATGAGTTACCGTATGCGATTATAATACTATATCTTTTGACTGATCATTTCCTGTTAAAAACATGACTCTCGTTAAATTTGAAGTCTAGATAATAATGAAATTTACTTCTTGTTATTTCCCTAACATTATCTAATTTTGTTTTATGTTACTTAATTTTATTGTCATGAATGAAACCTGTTTTATTACAAATAAATTCTTATCAGACAAAATTTTATTTTCTCTGATTTCTTATATAAAAAATGAATGGATCCCATTAAATTTGGATTTAGAAAATTTTTAGAGTCGTTTTACATTTGGGCTAATATGGTATTAATAAAACTGTTAATTTTGTATTCTATTAATCATTATTCTTCTCCTGTAAATCATTACAGAGAGGAAAATTCTACTTCATTATTATTTCAAAATGTATCCATTTTTGTAGATATTTGTCAGTATTATTAAATTTATTGATATTCAAAACAAAGCAGATTAAAGACACAAGTTAGACATGGCAGTAGCGCAGCCAGGTATATTTTTCGAGGTGGCTGAGAACTCAAAAACCAGAATGCAATACAACTTATAAAAATCGATATATCTTTTTTTTTTTTTAAGTGGTGGTGGTAGGGAGACTGGAGAAAGGAAATCCTCCTTGATTTTGGCCTTAAAATGCTTGCATATAAAAATGAATTTAAAAAAAGAAAAAAATTTTTTTAAATATCATAAATTGAGTTTAAAATCCCAACAGTTGTAAAAACATGCATTACAGAAAATATATAAATAAATAAGGCTTAGGTATGTAGCTGAACCTCAAATTCCTGAAATCAAGGAGAGCTTCCACATATACCATGGGGATAACTACTGAAACTTTCAAAACTATCCATAAAGATCTAATTTTCTTCATATCTTATGTTTACTCATCTCAGGGGTCACTGCAGCCCCATCAGCCACCCCCTGGCTAGGCACCCGAGACATGGTATAAATAGCACTTAGAATTAAGTAATTTATCCTCAAGGGATAAAGAAATGTTC